>JAQFVV010012394.1:26214902-26723346 GCA_028023455.1 Epiperipatus broadwayi | reverse complement strand
TGCCACTAGATGGCGATAAGTGTTCAGCATCACAGTGCATCAAGAGTTACAAAAATTCAAGAAATTTCAAGTTTAAGGGGAGTTGGAGTGGAGAATCCAACACGAAACAGTTGGTAAGTGCTTTTACAATTAATTTCTAAGCATGGATGGGCATAAAAACCCTAAATCTGCCATTGGCAAGCTATTATCTGAAACCGCTATTAGTCCTATATCGACCGATAGCGGTGAAAACAATCATTCTGATGTAATTTCCAAATCGTTATCAAACGCTAATGAAAACCAAATAATCAATAAAAAACCTACTAAAACATGTAAATACAATCCTAGTAACAATCTACATAAAGCTACAGAGAAATCTGAATTTAAAAAAGCCAATACTTACATTGAAACTAACGTAAATACTGGAGAATTTCTTAAAAATCCGCAAGAGGCTGATAAAAGCTTTTTACATGAAGACTCTTTTAACCATAAGAAACTTATTTCAAATCCTAGAGCAATTCAAACAACAGTATTAGATTCAGAACAAAAAAATCATAATCATCAGGGTAAAACACAACTTTTAGAAGTGTCAGGAAGTAAGGAGATTAAAACTTTAAATGTTAGGGATAAAAGTTTTAAAAAAACGCAAGAGGGCGCAAAACCAAAAAATAACGTAAATTATAAAGATACTTACAACGGACCTTCTACTAAAGAAAATAAATGTTCTAACCAAATTGAAATAACTGATTTACATCAAGCAAATCATAATATTACAAAATATAAAAGTACAAATCAAAATATACACAGCAACAGTAGAAATGAAATCGAAATATCTGAAAATCAAACAGTTAATTTCACTGTTAAAAAGCGATTTGATTGTAATGAACGTTGTACTGATGAAACAGAAAGTAATTTCAAAACACCCGAAACACACTTTACACATCATAATTTAAGTAAAGATAAGAATAGAAACCAAAACTCATCCAGTTTCCAAAGATCATATGCAGAAGCAGTTCAAAATATGAATGCTATTCCGATGCAGTCTGAAATGAATATCAAACAAGACGGTAGCTCATTCCTTAGTTATATAGATTTTGATACTGATGAAGCAACACAAAATACAAGTAACCTTCAGAATTCAAACATAACTCAAGATAATGATGAAGCATATCAAAATATTCATATAAAATTTAACAACTCTATTCCTGAAAAATTACTTAAATCGTTTGCTAACTATACAAATGATAAAACGCTTATTTTAACAACTACTGACCAGAGTGGTAATTTTTTCAAATTCCCTCTGGAAAAATTCTCCAAAATGATAATAGAGAAAAAAATAGAAATGGGTATCAACAGAATTCTCTCACATCCCAATGACAGATATATTATCACTGAATTTAAGACATGGGGTGATAGAAACACATTCAGAAATACAATTAAAATACTTGATGATAAATACATCATCACCATCGATAACAATAGACCCACCACTCTTCAGGGAATCATCAAAGACTGTTTACTAAATTTTGACCATGCCGAACTTCAATCCATCTTAGAAAACTATGGTAAAATAAGCAATTTCCAATACTGGTTTAATCCGTATACAAAAAACCACATTCAATCTAACACGGCCTCATTCACTATTACCTTAAATAAGGGGATAAACTCCACAGACATCCCAACAGTTGTTCGTTCGCGTGGATCCCCTATGGTTCTCTCACTTCGCGGAGTCCCACCCCAGTGCTTTCACTGCTTTGAACGCACACACTTAATTAAAGACTGCTTGGCCCGGATCTGTAAAACCTGCGGACTCATGAAGAACAAAACACATAAATGCAACAAAAAAACAGAACCAGAAAAAACCTCCAACAGGATTATCACAGCTAATTTAATTCAACTTGACTCTCTACACACTGAGAACACTTTTTCCAACAAGATACTACATAACACAGAAACAAATCAAAATTCATCCTTAACAAAAACACTTCAACCAAGCTCAGAATCCAAAACCACTAACTGTGTTACTGACATTCAAATGCCTCAAATCCTCAAATCACCAGAACTGGCTCACCCTGATACCAAATCAACACAGATGCAACACAACACCACTATTACCTCACCCTCTTTAATTGATTCAAAGACAAACGACACCAGCAAACCAGATCACAATCCTCATGAACATGCACAAAGAGTCTATGATGAAATAGACAGTGTATCAACATATGAGTTCAGTGATTCAAGTGAAGAAACTGACATTGAATCAGATGAGACTATGATAAATCTTCAACCTACTAACATAGATTTTTCCAAAACTCAACATCAAGAGACAAATGAGAAAAGACAAAAAAGAAAAAGAGAAAAGAAAAAACATACACACTCCAGTGGACCTAGTTCTGATGATGATATACAAAACAAATCCAATAACTCAAAAGCAACTCTACCTATAAATCCTACAACTTCAAAAGACAAATCCAACAAAAGAAGAAAGGGTGGCACTTTATTGCTAACCAAAAATATGCAACTGACTAATGAGCAAGAACTTTCAATAAATGAGAATATATCTAAAGATGTCAAAGCCCAAGCAAACACTCGACATAATGATGTAGAAGTTATTCTACCGGAAACCATTGACTTCGGTCAGTCAGTAGACTCTCCTGTGGACTGGTCACCTACTCCAGGAGACACATAACAACTCGTAGCTAATTCAACTGTTGAATTGTACAATGAATTCACCGACACATCTTTCTACCTGAAAATTTTAAAAACCAATTATAATGTATCTTAAAATTGTTGGTACCAATGTGAGAGGCCTAAACTCTCTACAACGTATATATGCCATAAGACAGTGGTTGAATATTCACACACCCCACATCTTCTTTATGGCCGAAACTAAATTCCACATAAAATCAAACTTACAAATCACTCAGATTCTAGAAAACTTTGGTTACACTAAATTCTCCATTGCCACCACTGCTTCCGGAGGGGTAGGTTTCATCATTAACAAAAATAAACCACCTAATGATTTCAACATTTTATACTTAGATGGTAACATAGTCATAATCAAAGTTAACTACAGTGGCTTCATCTTCAACATCCTGTTCATTTATATTCAAAACACAGTCAATAATTTTCATCACATCATACATACAATAAATATGGTACTATACTCCAACTCATCACCGACACTTCTCCTAGGTGACTTCAATGTGAACTATGCCCACTTCAACAATAAATACTTACACCTAATCAATAAAACTCTCATGTGTGGTGAGGGATTTCTGCCCCCGGGATCCTTCTCCTTCTACACACAAAGCTGTAAAAGTCTCATAGATCTTTTCTACTATTCACCAGAATTGCACTTCCAAATTGAAGCACAGCTTCAACTGGTAACATACTCAGACCACCTCGCACAAATTATTAAACTTCTTCCTGACAAGACACTTTACACTGGAGAATACAGTCGCCAAACTCTCCGCATGATAACCCGCACAACAGCGACTGAAGCTATCATCTCAGAGTCCTACATTTACTTCAAAAAAATTGACATTCTATCACAACCCATTGAAGTTGCATGGTTTGCATTTATTGAAGTCATACAATCACTCATAAGTAACTACACACGAAAGCTGAAAGGTCCAGTTAAATTGCTTAATGATTTACAAAACATAAGCTCCAAACTTAAAGAAATTCCAAGTAACACAGACAACATTAAAGATATTATTTCCTTAAAATTGAAATACAAAACACAACAGGAAAAACTAGCAGAATACCTATCCATCAAGAGAGCAAAATTGTTCCTTGAATCTCAACATTGCTGGACCCGTGGTTACATTCGCTGGGCCCTTGGAACATCAAGAATAAAAAATACACCCTCAATAATTATTTCAAATGGGGAATCCTGGATTGGTCAACAAATGTTGGAAGGCATTAAGCATCACTTCCAGGAAATTCTTCAAAAAGATCCTGAAACACCACTCACTATATGGAAAAATGAAGAAGTTCCAGACATGCATTGCATAACGGAATCCATGCTACAAAACAAAATCACATCCCTTAGGGATCGAATTCATCCTGGGCTTCATGGCATTCCACGCTTCATTCTAGCCCACCTCAGCAAATTTTCAATACCAATTATCCATAGAATGATAGACCACCTAACAGATGGAAACAAAATTATCCCCAATCTTTACCCGATTGCCATGGTACCCTTTCTTAAGAAAAATAAACCGCCATCGGAGCTCATGAGTCTTCGACCCATCTCAATGTCCCCTCTAATTATAAAAATCATTGAATCCACTATAAAAGATATCATTCAAGAAGGTATTCTCAAATACATTTCTCCATCCCAGTTCGCCAAAAAAGGCTCATCAACCACCCTAGCTATGGCCCAAGTTAAATCCCTAGTTGATCACTTAAGAACAAACAGGAAATCTAAACCAATTGCTGTTCAATTGGACATAGCTGCCGCATTTGATTCAGTCAGGATCAACCTCCTGCTTAAAACTCTGGCTGACTATGCGGTACCCAAGCCATACCTCCAAATCATCAGTAATCTTCTTAGAAACAGACACATATTGATATCCTTAGATGGAAGAACCACTGACAGTTTCAAACCATCACATTCAATTCCACAAGGATCCCCTCTTAGTGCGATTCTTTTCATTGCTTACATCAATCCACTCCTGTTAGACATTCAAAGACAACTTCCAGGAGTCTACATTCCCAGACTAAAGAGGGAGATAGGAATCCTCGCATATATGGATGATGTCTTCATAGTCTTGCCATCACAAAAATATCTTGGTCATCTCAACAAAATTTTAAATGACTACACTCACCAATATAAACTTTCCTTCAATCTTCAAAAATCATCTGCATGGAGAATTGCTACAGGGAAGAAGATTACAACTAACTTCCTTGGACAACCACAGAATTTCCTAGGTATTCCCTTTCACAAACCACCTACTATCATCACATCACAAATACAAAATGAAATATTAAAATCTGCCAGCAAAATAACAACATCACTTGCTAAGGTTTACCTTTCACTTCATGGGAAGGTGGCCTTACTCAACATGGTCCTTTTCCCCAAAATTAATTATTACCTCCCAATTATTAAACCTACCAAAATCTTTGTCAGTAAAATTAACTCACTTTGCTCTAGGTTGTTCTGGGGTGGGAAAACTGTTGCCATCAGTCTAGAAGGCATGCGCCGTCCCTGCTGGCTGAATGGTCTTTCACTCCACTCCCCCTATACATTTTTTCTCCAAAAAATCCACAATCTTATTCATAAATTAACCCTTATTTTTGACAACTTCCAAGTCTATATGCCAGTTGACCCCACCGACCGACCACCACCTCTCAAACAGGATTGGATATCATCCTTAACCTCTGCTTCTCAATGCCTTTACAACTGTCCTGCAACTGCTTATTCTTCCAAAATGAAATACTGGGATGCATATAATCTACAGCATCCTCAAACATATTCTCCTATTTCCAGACTTAACTTATCCAACAAGAAAATCATATCACAGTTTAAATTTTGGAGCCTCGAAGCAAAATTCCTGGACTTCATAATTAAAATAAATCTTGATGCCCTACCAACTAAATGGTTTTTGGTAAACAGAAGAGGATTCAATAACATTGACCCACTATGCCAACTCTGTGGCCGGGAATCAGAGACATTTGAGCACATTTTAAACATCTGCCCCAATCTCAACAGTATCAGACAATTAATCCACACAAACTCAAAGATCAACTTTCAAATAATTAACTCAATCCAGCACTGCCTTGGCACAAAAACATTTGCATGGATAAGACTATCCACATTCCTCACCTTTTCCATCTGGTCCGTCCGCTGCAAGCTAGCCTTTGAAGGAGCTCATTTAAATCCTCTTCAACTCTTCATTAACATCATCAACAATATCAAAAAAAGGGATGAAATCCTTTCTACCTCTATGGCCTTCTTTGAGACATGGAGACTGTTTGAAGTTCCGATACAACAATAATGCAAACACTACAACAAACCCACATCAAACCCACCATCAAAAAGCAATATATTTATCATCCCTATAAATATTCTATGGTCACTCTAAGCATCAACCTGTTGCAGAAACACAATGTCGTTCAATTGAAATACTGCAACCACTATCAATACAAAGTTGTACAAGATAGACCAATGTCCACATAATAATACATGCATGAGAACTCTTAACCTTTTAACCAAGCTTAACCTGTTATCCTGTATATCATAATACTATGTATATTTTGTGTTAAATAAATTTCTTGATAAAAAAAAAAAAAATGCTTGAGAATATATTTTTCAAGCCTACGGTATTTTAGGCGTAAGTAATAGACAATGATATAATTACAAAAGAATTGGCCTATGGATGAACAGGTGTTCAGACAGCTATTAAATCAAATTCTTTAGGGCAACCACTAAATCGCACAGAGCATTTATAATATATATATAAACAATCATATTTTATTATATTGATTTCTAAACAAATGTTGGGTTGTTAAAAGTTAGATTATAACGATTGAATTTAACTTTTTTTTTTTTCGTTATTGATTTAAAAAAACTTGATTATTTCTATTTTAAGTTTTTGAGTACAATGTTTTGTTCCTTACTTTTTTTTATTAAAAAAAAAAAAATTCTGAAGAATATTGAAATATTAGTTAATTTTATTTGTTTCTTTTTATCGGAATCTTGGCAGAGAGTTTGCCATTCAGCTGCCAATTTGAGTGTTTTTTAATTTAAAGAATAACATACTTTAAAATGATGGAAATTAAGAGTTTGTCATGTATTTGTTTACCCAGTCAAGGTAATTTTGTATTTTAAAGGATTTTATTTGCTAATCACTTAAATGATAATCCAAGTTCCACCCCTCTGACTCATTTTTTTTTTTTTAAGTTATTTTACAATAACTTACGGATAGAAAGCGCTGCGTTGTTTAGTAGTGTGGTAGAATGGTAGAGCGTAAGTTCTTTGGTTGATTCTATTTCCGGTTCTTCCGGCGCTCGAACGAACTCCCGAGCAATAAAGCTATTCGATTGATTAATTAACAAGTAGAAACATAGAATTGATTTAATTATTTAAGCTTTTTCATTATTATTAAAAAAGAAGCATTTATGTTATTAATGGAATTTCCTACTATTTATTAAATTTAATAATAGTCAAATGGTCTACGTGGTTTGATGCGGAATTGCAGACTTCGGAGTTCCAGACTCTTGGATCGCGATCCTGCTACACACTTCTGATACTTCAACTTTTTATGAGCTCCCCAACAATATACTATTCATTTATTATTGTTATTATAGTTAAATAGCTTTTGTTGATTATTCAAGACAATATCATCAGTTTCAACCTACAGGATGAAAGTCTCTCCAAGTTTAGTACATTTTTTTTTGATCAACGACTTTTTTTTGCCGTTTCACCCTTGCAAGCTTTTTTATCTCAACCGTTCATCTCAATGTGGTATGAAGTTTGTGCTTTTTTTTTTTCATATTTCATAGCATCGGCCAGGAAGCGAACCCGCTAACCCGGGACAATTGCTTGTAAGGCAGCTGTGCGGACCTCACGACCACCAACGCTTGATTAAGCATTCAAGTGGGTATTTGTAGTGAATTCTATTTCATTTGTGTTGGCGTTAAATAAAAATTAATAGTATTTATTTTGCAAAATAAGTCAAATTGAATTTTCGATAGCTGCTTTGCAAGCAGTTGTCCCGGGTTAGCGGGTTCGCTTCCCGGCTGATGCTGTGACACATGAAAAAAAAAAAACGTATTTTTTCTTTAAATAATGCAGAAAAAAAAACATCATTCACTTTTCACCCTTTCTTATCGATTTTGTTAATTTTGCACCTTAGTTAATTGTTTATAAAACCTGATACTTACATTAATATCTAGGATAGAATAGAATAATAGGTTGAGATTATGGCTCTGTTTATACACTGTATGTATCTATGTATGTGCGTCAAGTTTGCTGTATGAATGCAGATTGACTTAACTAACCAGTGAAATATTATGACTAGAGCAATTATTTCGTTTGATTTTAGCATTTGAATTTTTTTGTTTGTTTGTCTAGAAACAATATTAAAAGCAGACATAGAGTTGCATAGCGATTTTTGCGTTATTTCCGTCATCTAATATTAAATACTAAATGTCTTTAGAAAAATTCATATTTTATTTAAACTGGTGAGATACATCCAATTATTAATTAGTAGCACAGAATTTGGTACATAACACATTGTGTAGAGTGATATTATTCTTTTCTCTTCTTCAGGTGTTTCTAGCCTAATTGGTGATAGCACTATCATGGGAATTGAACATGGAACTTTAGATTTGTGTATAATTAATGTAAGGCAATGCATTAACTAACTAGGCTATTCTGATCAAGACAACAGTCAATACCATAAGTATTAACCTAGTGTGATAATTTATAATGTGTGGAAACCATTCATTAACATTTCTTTTAGGAAAAGAAGGACCCTTGTAGATAAGTATATGAAATTTCTACTGATATTGCTTTTAGCAGAATAGCCTTCTTAGTTAGAGCATCATCTTAAATTCATTATTTGACCTCCATGCTAGTTCTATCACTAGTCAGGCCAGCAATACCTGAAGATGAGACAATTACTGCAAAACATTGTGCTGCATACTAAAGTGTATTATTACTAGCAATTGAAGGTATTTGAAGAATTTAAATAAAGTTTGAATTTTTCTAAAATATTTAACAATTAATATTAGATGACAGAAACAACACAACATAAAATTACTATTAAAATGCCATTGTCACAAACTTTCAGACAAACACAGAGAGTCTTATATGCTGAATAATAATGACATGGTTTATTGCTTGGGAGTTTATAAGAAATACAAGAAGTGACAGAGCTGGGTTGTAATCCATGGAACTCAAACTCTAGAGTCTGCTTATCTATCCTTGCACCAAAGCATTCTGGGAACTCAGAAAGAATATAGTAATTGAATGGTTTATTATTCAGGAGTTCATAAGAAGTTCAAGCATCACAAGTGTCATGGGCTGCAATCTGTGGACATTGAGCTCTAGAGTCTGGCTCCAGAGTCTGCCCTCTATCACAGCAGCAAAGCATGCTGGGAATTTAAAATGGATATAATAGTTTAATGGTTTATTATTCAGGAGTTCATATGGGGCAGAGCTGGGCTGTAATCCATGGAACTCAAAACTCTAAAATCTGCATTTCTATCCTGCACCAAAGCATTTTGGGAACTCAGAAAGAATATAGTAATTGAATTGTTTATTATTCAGGAGTTTATAAGAAGTTAATGCATCAGAAGTATCAGAGCTGGGCTGCAATCCATGGACATTCAGCCCCAGAGTTTGCCTCTCTATCACTGCAGCAAAGCATGCTGGGAATTCAAAGAATACATTAATAGAATAGTTTATTATTCAGGAGTTTATAAGAAGTTAGGCATCAGAAGAGATAGAGCTGGGCTGTGATCTGTGGACTTGGGGTTTCAGAGCCTGCCATTCAATCACTGCATCAAAGCATTTTGGGAATTCAGAAAGAATATCAGAAAGTGACATGGGCTGTGATCCATGGACCTTGAACTGTAGACTCTGCCACTCTATCACTGCACTCAAAGCATGATGCAAATTCAGAAAGAATATAGTAATTGAGTGGTTTATTATTCATAAATTCATAATTCAAGCATATAGACGAGTTGTACTGTGGTCCACGGATCTTGAACTAGAGAATCTGCTATTCCACCACTATATAAATAAGATTTTATATGTCTGTATAGGTAGATTATTATTACCCATATATTTTCTATACTTCAAACCAAAATTTCAGCAATGATCTTTAATCTTTTAGAATAAATAAATGTACATACACATTATTTAATTAAAAAAAAAATACTCAGTAAATACCTATAAATTAGTATGCCAAATTGCAGTGAGATGCCAAGTTTTTTCTATCTTGGTAAATTTTAAAATCCAAAAAAAGTCACAAATCTGAAAAACCTTGGAATAAAGAATTTAGCATTTACCTGTATATGTTATTTGTTAAACCACTAAAAATCACATGATCACCTTCTGGCATCCATTAATTACTCTGGTTAGCACAGGGTGGCACTACTGTATGGAGAGTTTTGCCTTGTTTTATATGTTATTTGATTGTTCATATTCAATTATATTGCTCTACATGATTTAGTAGAGTGATAGGTTGTCAGATTTTGGAATATAAGATCCTCAGATTGATTCCAGTTATGGCACTTAAATTTCTTAATAACTCCTAATCAATAAATTGATTTGATTATTTGTTTAATAAACCATAAGTACACTTAGTTAATTAGTTACTATATATAGATCATATCACCCAAGCCGATGCTTAAAATTAACCAATAGAAAGTTAGCAAACTGTTGCTAAGCAACATTTAGAAACTAAATGGAATTCACTTATTATCAGAATCTAACATCTTAAATAGATCATGAGTGACAGCGATTGATTTAAATAGATTGAGATTAAAACTGCCTAGAAGTTTTAAATAAAACTGATCAAACAGGTCAGGATAAACTATTTCAAGATAGCTCATACAAGCTCCCAATGAATGCTTTAAATGCAATAAACTGTAAATAGGCGTAGCTAAGCTGTTTTAATCTTAGTGTGTTTAAGGTTTATTTAAGATCTTAAATTCTGATAAGTGAATTTTCATTCACTATTTGCCTGTTACCTTGTCAATAGAATGCTGATATTCTATTGGTTAATTCTGGGTACTGGCTGAATAATTGTGATTTATATATGATAACCAATTTTCTAAGAGCATTTATGGTTTATTATACTTAGCATTCGGTTGAAGCTTGCTTGATCTATCTAACTTCAAATAGTTTACCTTGTTTGATGAACTTCATTTAAAACTTGTAAGTAGTTTTTGTTGTGTTTTGTATAAATATGTTTATGAAAATTTGAGTATAAGGTTTGTACTTCAGACAAAGTAAAGAAAATATATTAGAGAAATATATTTTAGATCTTAACTGATAAGGATTTAATTCATGATTAAATTTACATATTTGCGATAAGAACATTGCATTCATAAATGCCAAGAGATATTTGTTAATTACAAATATTGCTTGATACAGTTCTAATTAAAAACGAAAAAAGGAAATCAAGACTGTTAACATCAAGAATGAATCTTGGATTACCGGAGACCAACTGAGGGGATTACAAATAGTTTGAGCAACAAAGTGTGAAGTTCTATTTCCAGTGAATTTACCAAGTGAATAGTTTCAGGAAGATTTTAGTGACGGTAACTGAAAGAAGCTTAAGTGACAATGCATTGCTCTATTGTGAAGCCAATGTGTTTGCGAGCAGCAGCTGAACTGGGCCAAAGAGTTTGGGAAACCGAGGCCGGAAGAAACTATCTAGAAAGCAGCCATTTGAAAAGTTGTTCTACTTCCAGTGAATTTACGGGGTGAATGGTTGCAGAGAGATTTAAGTGATGGTAGCTGAAAGAAGCTTAAGTGACAATGCAGTGCTCTATCGTGAAGCCAACGTATTTGCAAGCAGCAGCCGAACAGGGCCAAGGCCAGAGGAAACTATCTAGAAAGCAGCCAGTTGTGAAGTGCATTATGGGAAGTGAACTCTATATATTGTGTTGCGTGTGTAGCAATAACTTTTCACTATTATTCGAAGTGCTGGCATTTTGAATACACAACAGTTTAATTTCAATAAGATCTTGGACTCTGATAATAAATGGATTTTCATTTATTATCTGAGTATTTTGCTAACTGATTGTTGATTGGATGATATATGATTATCCGAGTCTTGTCTTGATAACGAACTGCTGACATTTCAGTGGTCAATTTCCAGCATTGTCTGAGGTGATATGATTATTTATTTAATTACCTAACATTTATTAGTAATGAAATTGTTGTAATTTCACAGAGTTGATAAAGTTTTATGACAAAATTCATAGGCGTTTTCTAAAATTTTATTTTACAGAATAACAATAAAAGATTAAAGATTTAATAGATAGTTTGTCTTTTATCGGGAACCTTAAACATTAAAAGCTAATGATTTTTTTTAATACAATATTTTATATATATTAATGGCTTTATATAACATAATACTATATATGTATTAAGACTTTTTCGAATCAAGAAACCTGATTTTTAGGGATAAACATTTCTACTTTCATATAACAAACGACATAAGTCATTAGATTTATCTCAAGTTTGAATTTTATAATTATATTTGATAGTTGGCATGAATTTAAACAACATACTAAAACTCATTTTTAAAAGTAAAAAAAAGGAAAAGTAATGAATAATTATTACATGTTTAAAAATAAGTTCCTCCGTCTCTTTTGCTTAGAGTTTATTAAATGTGGAAAACATGATTATCCTATATCTTCCTCCCTCGTCTTCTTTTGACAATTAAGGAAGTAAAAATAAATATAGAAAAATCATTCTTTTTAATGACCTGCTTCTTATTATTAGACGAGTGTGGGTATATCGTTTATTCTACTCCATTTTAGTTTTCCCTTTCCAATTAAAAGTCTTAAAAATAAAAGTATATAACGTTTTATTCAAGATGCGTAGGTGGATACCGTATGAACTTTAGCGTACATTTATTGCATAACTATTTAAAATAAAAAGAAGTCTAATAAATTATATATATATATATAAACGATTATGACCCAGATTTATTCTTCAAAAAAGTAAAGATGAGACATCAGTGATTTCTTACGCTTTAGATCAAAATTTGAAGGGCAAAATAAAGGGGACTTCATAATAAAAAGCTTTAATACTAAAACCCCTTAAACAATAAACTTTTTATTTTTGTTGTGTTTATATTGTAATATGGCCGAAAGTAATATTTCTCGTCACTTAATAATATCACACAACTCTTTAAGTAAATCTAAAGATGATTATTATATGTATAGTATTTTATACACAGAATATGTATGAACGTTTAAATACAATGATTCGCCTCTGTTACGATTAGCGTTTAGCAGCACATTTTGAAATAGATACTATAACCTCTCTTTAAGATCTTGACATCCAGTCTATGGGTGGCTTGCCTTATATATAGATACGGTAATGATGGTAGCTAAAAGCTTCCTCCCCCAAGTTTGAGCATGCTCACTGTGTTCTGCAATATTGTGGACAACATATGTAATGCAGTTCAATACTTTGATAGCAGTCTGATGTTGTCTGAACATGTAAAATTGGTTGCCCCTTCCCTTTCAAATAGATCTCAATATATAGAAATATCCCTGTCCTTACTGGAAATTATCAGTTTGTTGATTTAGCTCTTCAATTGGTTTGCTTGTGCTATTGGCTGATTATTTCCTTATCATTGATCAGTTTTATTGCAACTTGAATCTATCTTGTTAATATTGTAGAAAGGACAAGTCCATTATTTGAGAATAAGTTTTTGCTGAGTTAGAATGAGTTCACAACAGATTTTTATCAGTGTCTTTCTGATCTCACCTGGAGGTTTATATAAATAAAAAGTTTAGGAACAAAATTTCAAAAAATTTGTTGTATAATAATAAAAAATCACCAAATATCCCAGATTTACAATGATATGATGTGATACACTGTGATTTATCCTTAGGCAGAGTCAGGAATCTCTCAGCCACTATGCTCAGAGAAACCTGTTAACCACTTTACATTCTCTTTCCATTCCCTGCCCTAAGTTTTCCCATATTCTTATCTATCCTGCTCCATCCTATTTCCACAACATCCTTGTCAACTCCATAGCCTTTATATCTAAATTCCCCTTATCTTTTCCCAAACCAGCATAAAAACCAATAACCCACTTTATGAGCATCTCTCTCTCTCTCTCTCTCTCTCTCTCTCTCTCTCTCTCTCTCTCTCTCTCGGGCCGTTTAGTGAAAGCTTGAGTAATTAGTTATAAGATGCACTAAAATTTTAGTATTATCTGAAAGTTTGTGAGGGTGGCATTTTACTCATAATTATATGTTGAATTGGTTTTCATTATTGATTAGATTATCAGTTTAGGTCCCACGTTCAATCTTTACATTAGTACCATCACTGGTCAGGCTAGAAGAATCTGAGTAAGAGGGGAGAATAATAAATATCACTTGAAACATTGTGTTATATGCAACTATGCACACCATTTCTAATAGTTGAATATATTTGAAAACATTAATTTGAATTTTTCTAAAGATGTTTAACAATTAATTTTACACAATGGAAATAGTCTAACTTATAATTATAAATTAAATCCTTATCATTAGTATTTAAATCCCATCTTCAGACCAGTTTCTGGGTTTTGCATTTATCAGTAAGCTTGGAATTCACAATAGGAATGAATGCAGACATGCATCCAGTAGTTTCCTTCAACTTCATTTAACCTATCAAGTTGAAAATCTGAATTATAACACAGTTTAAGGTTTTGAATCCAAAACAACTTGGTTGAACTATTATATGATTTGTGTGTCATTTAAAAAATTTCTCATAAGCAATATAAGATTATGAAACAAATTTTCAGTAGTTAATATCCTAACAGTAATATTGTTTTATTGAGTTTTCCTAATTATTATGAAGACTGATGTTAATAAATAATGTCATTATCAAATTCTTTCTTGAAAAGTTAATCTTTATACAGTTTCTGAATTCTACATTAGATCTCTTTATATATAGAGAGATATAAAAAAAAAAAACTCAAATGTTATGTGATAATGGATTTCACTATTGTATTTTGGATTTAGAAGTATAAAACTTATTTCATCCATAACTTTGACATAATCCAATATAGATAAGCACATTAATGATTATCACTAATTATTTATTAAACTAGAGATTATCCCCTACTTAGTTGTAAACTTTAAACCTCAATTAAAGATTAACATAAGTTTTTTTAAAATTAAATACTCATGCATGGAGTAATTCAACTTAATTTCTTTTTTCCCACATGTATATCTTTTATAAATTACATAATAATCACTCTATTACATGCAGTATATGAATAAAGACATCTTAAACGACAAATGACCCCCATGATGCAACTGATGTGGCATGGAATGCATTTTGGGAGTCATGTCTTTTAAGATGTCTTTATTCATATTTTTTTCAGAATGTTTCAATTTATTTATTCATCATATAGATTTTTATTATTTGAGAGCTGTAGGGATTCCAACCAGGAGGTAGAATTACCAGTGACTCTATTAAATCCTTCACTTATGCCCTGTAGCCATAAATCCAACAGTCATTACTTATGTGGTTCATGATTTGCATTTGTCTGAATCTACTTTAGGTAAATTCTTGTTAATCCCATTTATGAAACAGATGAGCATATTGTCTATGGATTGTCCAATATCTATTAATGAGACCTAGTTTGCAACAAAAAAAGAAATATAGGTTTTGAAGAGATTACATCTAGGAAAATGAAGTGACTTCACTGTTGGATTTGGGAAAATAAATTTGTTTACGTCCTCTGCCATAATTTTTTGATTGTATATATTTCATAGAAGGGAATCTGGATGATTTGAGATGAAAATTAATTAGCAAAACTATATCTTGAGTTATTGGCAAATAAGATCTACTTCACAGCTTTTTATGCATTTTCCGTGAAGCAGCTTTTTTCCAATACCCGGTGGAAAAATACATGAAAGAGCAAAAAGCCACCATGAAGGAATAGATGAGGGTATCAGCAAAATTTCTCATAATATTTAATTGCATATTAAGATGTTTAGTATTATTGCAGTATTCACCAGGAAAATATGCTAATGGTAAGAAAGCTATATGTAAAGTGCTTGAATCATAACTCATATAGCGCGCAGACTGACTTTCCAAGGAAGTCATTTCTAGAAATTATTTTTAATTCAATCATAGGGAAATGAGGAAAATAGGTTATAATTCAAAGTTGCTTTTAAATAGCCAGCAGATTGATGGAGTTTCAGTCTATTGCCAAATATTATATTTAGTTTATGAGATGTTCTCTGTTGTTTAGGGGGGTGTAAGCATCCGGTCTATTTGAATTAAAAATAGCAAAAAATAATAATAACAGGTCAAGTTGTTTGAGAATTAAAATTCTTTTTTAAAAAAAAAAAATCTACTGCAATTAGAATGTCAAAAATCCTTGGGTAATGTATCTTAGTCATAGGGACAATATGTATTCAAAGACATTGTGTTTCTGTTTTAAATTATTTTAAAATGAAATTAAAATTTGAAGCTAACATATCTATTTCAAAAATTATTTTTTTTATAAGAATAATAAAAGTTTATCGTTCCAAGATTAGCGCTGTTTTTTAAACAAAGAAAAAGATGTTAAAATTACAATAAATTGCCAAATCAAAAAAAATAAATTTGCAAAAAACCATAATCCCATCGTTATATTTACGTAAAAACTTTTGCAAATGCAGCTTTATTAATTTTTTTTACGAATACAATTTTTTTTCCATTTATATTGAAATACAAATTTCACATCTAAATCATATGCTGTTTCCTTCTTTTTTAAAACAAAACTTGCCAAAGGGAAAATTTCAATATGAACTGAAATTCAAATTATAAAACAGAAACTTATTATTATTTGAAAGTTATGATTATTATTGGTTTGGCTAGGTATTATTTTAACACAAACTATTATAGCATTTTTTTCATATCTACGTTTTAAACGTTAAAGTGATCAGATGACCAATAAGACATCACATGACTTACAATACATCACATGATCTTAGTTTACACATTGCTATTCTTTAGCAAATTCTTCTATTTTCACCATTTTTATGACTAAGTTATATAAAAAATAATAGCATCATAATGTATAGATTCTGAATCCGTTTCAGATCTATATAACTATGCAAATAAGTTTGGATTGAAAAATTTTAATTTTTTTCCAATTTGGGCTGATAGTTTGATAGTTTAACAAAAAGTAAATATTGGTTTCTAGAGGAAAACCTATGAGATCCAAAAGATTTTTTTTTTTTTAAGTGTCATAGCATCGGCCGGGATGCGAACCCGGCAACTGCCTGCAAGTGCAGGGCAGTCGCGCTGACCCCTCGACCACCAATGCAAGACAAGAGATCCAAAAGATTCAAGCGCACTATTTAAAAAAAATCCAGAAAGCATCTCACTAATGAAAGCCACTAGCTAGAAACTACTGGGGATATGTGGGTGGAAAAAGCATAAGAATTTATTAAGTCCTATCGTCTGGCACCAATTGATTATTAAAGCTTACACTGAATGGTATAAAGATAAAAAATTTGTTAAAAAGTTATCAGATATTAGGTCGACATTACATATATATATATATATTTGCACACATAAAGTAGTCATCATCAAACTTTTTATTTCTTGATTGTATTACTTTTGCGTACTAATTCTTTTAATTTACCAATTATTTATGTTAGGAAAATCTATATACAAATTTATTCGTTTATGTCTTAAATTTAATTTAGTTAAAATTTATCTTTCAAAAAATAATGAAATACAAATGTACATTTGATCCTTACATTAACACGCAATTGAAGAGAAACTTAGAAGATTGTAGAGATTTTTTTATGATACGCTTACTTTGACGTTAATAAACTACCCCCCCCCCCCGAAATGCTTCAATAAATTGTATGAAAAAGTCGACACATATTTAACATAATTTGACATATTGAAAACTTTTTTCTTCTTTCGTTTTGTGAATTTAGAAGCAGTGAAATATTCCTACATGAGTGTCCATGCACGTATATTTTATCATCCTCATTGGCAGATACTTGAAATCTAGCATGACTATTCCACCATTAAGAGAATTAAAAAAAAAGATAAAAAGACAAGATATAATACATTAGATTATAAGTTTTATGATAGTTATACAAACTAATTCGTGAATCACAAATATGTAAAGATATAGAACATACTGGTCCAGTATTCTATTTATCTGATATTTTGTGGTGCTATCTTAGAAAACTTTTTTCTCATAAAGATTTTAATAACATGTCTAATTGTAGTTTTGCATTATATTCTGACCCCAGCCATAATGAAGACTGTTATATCATTGCATGCCTTAGGATGTCTTTGATATAATCTTTATGATATAAATGGAGTTTGTTTTCTTCATGAAGCTTGTGGTAATGTCCACTCTAAAACATTTTTTGAGTAAGTCTTGTATGTATATTTCACACAACAAATCCCACAAAGGGATGATTTTACAAGCATCATAACCCACAAGTTGAAAACATTTTGATTAATCTCATGATTTTACCAATGTCCATTTAGAATTTTACAGACTTCATCAGTGAATTTTTTAAATGCAGTTATGTTGCATTGATATAATATCCAAATCTCACTTCTATACAATAAATTTTAAAATAACCATATATGCAGTTAATTTTGTTGCTGTGGTTATTTCATAGTGGTGAAATACCCTGTCTTTTAATTTGTTCAAAGTAACAGAATCACATTGAAGTCTGTGTTAAGCCTCAAATTGAAGTCCACTTTCCACTTCAAAAACCTACCAAATGTTTAAATTGTCTCCTATTCTTGTATTAATAATTGTACAAGTTAAAAGTTGCTGAGGATTTTTCTTTCACTACTAACCGATAAAAGACTTAGAATCAAAATTTTTATATGTAGCATTCAAAGCATTAAATTCATCCTGTTTAGAGTTGGCAATGAATAACAGAATCATCATCCTACTGTAATTTTTGTAGCTCACAAAAACATGCTTCTTAGTTCAATTTAATGTTGTTATGCCAAATTCTACATATTAATTAAAATTTAAATAATTTTCATTTGATTTTTATATTTGGATAAATTTCAATTTTTTTATTTTTGTAAGTTTTTTATTAAAAATATTTTTTATTACTAATAACTTGCATTTGTTTGAATTCAAAATTTGTTGCATTTAAGTTTTTGTTTGTTTCAAACATGTTAACTTAGGAATAAGCCTGTGAAATATATTACAAATATTTGGTACTGTTAAATTTAAGTGTAATTAGAAAGACTTATATTTATTTAATTTCCATTAGATATTTTATAATATGCTGGAAATTAAAGCGGAAGCACCTAAAAATCCCTAGCGAGCTATATGTAAATGAATTCTCAATAAATGAAACTGCAGAATGGACCACCTGTATTTTAGCTTGGATCATTTGTAACCATTCAATTTATTGATGTATTAATATGCGGATCATTGACTTATATATATATAATTTCAGGGCAACTATAAGCTATTCAGAAATCATTGAAAATACTGAATACTTTTTTTTTCATAATTTAATGTCTATGTTTCTATTGTCACTACACAAGAGATTAAATAGAAAATGTTCACTTTGTATAATTTTTATAATATAAACTGTTTGTATTTTATGTTGGCAAAGTATTATCACTGTATGTTATTTTAAAAAAATAATGGTAATCAAAGGTTTTATTTCTCAGGAGTTCATGAGAAATTTGAATACCGGAATTGCCTGAATTGGAATTTTCCAATGATCTTACACTCCTACCATTGCTCTAAATGATGTGGGAAATTTTACTCCAGTGTCTGAGACTCTAACTGCTGCATTAAACTATGGGGCAGTTATATTCCAGTCTAACATTTTAACCACACCACTAAATCTCTCAGGCATTACACTCCAGAATAATATATCTTAACCATTATACAAATCCATGCAGGGCATTATACTTCAGAGTCTGACATTTTAATGACTCCAGTAAACTTCATAGAGCATCACACTTTGGAATAATACCCTCTAACCACTGTGCTATCTCATGCAGGGAATCACATTCCAGAGGCTGGCATTCTAACCATTGCACTAAATTATAGAAGGCATTATCCTTCACTGTCAAACATTTTAATAACTGTGCTAAACCTTACAGGGCATTACACTTCAGAATAATACATCTTAATCACTGTGCTAACCCATGTAGGATATTACCCTCCAAAGTTAGACATTTTAATGATTCCATGGAACTTCACAGAGCATTACACTTCAAAATAACACACCCTAACCACTGTGCAACCCATGCAGAGCATTACACTCTAGATACATACAGGACATTTTGATCATTTATTTTAGCCAATGCAGTTTCTTTAATTTGTGATGAACTTTATTTTGGAGCATTTATTTCAAATTTCTATTTTGGGATATCAAGTAATTGTTGAATTATATTTTCCAATTACCCTATATTTCCTTTTGTTACTTGACTATTTTTTAATGTAAAGTTTTTAAATTTATGTTTTGCAAATGAATTAATAATATTTACAAGTTATAGAGGTAAATGTACTGAGAGCAAAGGTCTCTCTGATTGCTGCAAAAAACAACAATAAAATCTCACCGAAACTAGTAACTAATTGTTAATCATGCAAAATAAATCGCAATTTGTCTGAAATCATATTATTTTAAATCAAAAACAAGTTTAAGACAGCACTAGCTAACAGTGTGACTTTGTTTACATCTACATTGAGTAAAATTTTACTCCCACAAATAGCGCTGTTTAAATTTGTCTCTTGTTTCAAATCTTGGGAATTCAGGCAAAGTGGGATTATTTTATTTGATTGACAGTTAGACAAATGGGTTTGTTACATTTTATCGCTGTTTTGGGTAGCTGTCAAATTTGCATTATATTTATGACTGGCTGTATGTTTTAATAAATTATAGAAGTATTTTGTTCCACCTAGAGGCAGTTTTTGTAACCATTCAACATTTAATTTTAATATTAAATTTTATTCTGCATTAGAATTTAATGAATTGGAATTAATTTGTTAGAAATGTAAGAATACAAATGAAAAGCATGCTAAAAAAATCATGTTTGAACTTTGCAAATATAGGAAAAATAATTAAGAGCCAGGAAAGAGAAAATTAACTAAACTTTTGTTGATTGAACATTCGTTCTAAAACTTAAATGAATAAATGTGAAGCCATCTTAAATTTATCAAATTCTGTTCTAAAATTTAAAGCTGCATTTACAATTTTAAAATATAGCAAACATTATAGAATTGCATATCAAAAAAAAAGATTTAACAATCTTACTATTGAAGTTTCCTGTTTACCATTAAGATTGAATTTGTTAACTTAAATTTTTAAAAATAAAACATTTTTAATAAAATCAAATTGTAGCAATGTATTTACTCTTAAGTAATTATTTATACAAAGATTGTGTAAAAATAATTATAATTATTTAAATGAACTATGAAAACAAGGCAATTTTTTGCTGATTACTAAAAATAAAGAATTGAATGAACAGTTACTTTTGCAACTGCTTTCAGCCAATCAGCTTTCTAATATGCATGATGCAAACCTTTGTAGTTTATTTTGGCTGTAGACTTCTGCCCTCTTCAGATTTTTTTGAACTAATAAATCAATACAGTTTTTGCCATCAAAATGAATGGAAATTTGGCGAAACAAATTATTTCATGGCAAAAAAAACCCTCAGTTTTAAATCTTAAGTCTTATTTCTTTCTCTCTTCAAGTCACCTTTGTCTACAGTTCTTATAGGCATCAAGTTAATATGACCATAAACATATGCATAATTTCTTTTTAAAGAATTTAATTGCACATATTGGAGTCTATTTCTTTGGCCTTACTTACAAGCAACAGGTCAGTTATCCTCTGGATGAGAAGAATATATATAATCTGAATAGTGGTTGTGGGATTGAAAATTCTCATATATGGGTATGATTGCACTATGGATAATGATGTAATGATTATTCAACTCTTTTTCCAATTAAGCATCATTAAGTTTATACAGAATTTAGAAGATGATATCTAATAGATTTTATTTTTTAAGCTGTAATCTAATTTCACTTGATGGAAAAATATGATAAAATGAGAGCAGAATTGTGGAAAAATTTGAGACATTGATTTAAATAATTTAATCTTGATCCACTATTAGTCCACATAACTGTCATTGCATTTTTAAAGATAATACTTAATAATTCATTCTATTTTTTGTCATAAAAAATGGTGAATATTTCATTCTATTCATTGTGAACATCATTGAATATGTCATTCCATTCTTTGCTAATGCCATAAAAATGCTGAATATTTCATTCTGTTACTTTGTGAATGTCATTCCATTAGTTTGCGAATGTCATAAAAAATGCTGAATATTTCATTCCAATAGTTTGTGAATGTCATAAAAAATGCTGAATATTTCATTCCGTTACTTTGCGAATGTCATAAAAAATGCTGAATATTTCATTCCGTTACTTTGCGAATGTCATAAAAAATGCTGAATATTTCATTCCGTTACTTTGTAAATGTCATAAAAAATGCTGAATATTTCATGTGAATTGCATAAAAAATGTGGGATATTTCATTTCATCTTTTGTGAACATCATAAAAAATGGTAAATATTTTATCCTGTTTTTTGTGAATATCATAAAAAATGCTGAATATTTAATTCTAATCTTTGTGAATGTAAATGTGGAATATTTCATTCTATTCTTTGCAAACATAAAAAAATGTTAATTATTCTATTCCATTCTTTGTGACCTATTTTTGCAAATTTTAAGATGTTATACTTTATTTTCTTCTTTATGAATTTGTTTTTTCATAATTTCCAGAAAACACTCCAGTGAATTTAATTAGAACTTGCAATTAATGAAATCAATAGAAGATAACTGATATACTATTAACAGAGACAACACAATATATATAGAAAAAGAACATGAAACTATATAAAAATAACACATTAAGAAAAATACCTAGAATTTTGTAAAATGATATTTAAAAAAGAGTTAAAGATGATAAAAGAAAATATAATTACTAAATAACATAGCTAGAGAAGTCTCAAAAATATAAAACAATATTTTGGCATTAGTAGGAAAGTTATTACTAAAATGAGAAATGACATCATGATGTATGTAGAAGAGTTCTGTAAATAATCAAGTAGTAATAAGGAATAAGAAAACAATGTACTTCATGTAATTATTATGTCATCTGAACTGCCTAAGATTTTAAATGTAGAAGTGAGATGTGCATTTAAATATATAAACAAAAGAAAAAGCTACAGGAAATGTTAAAATTATAATTGATATCTTAAAGGAAGCCAATGAAATAGAAAAGTTGTTAGCAAACTTATGTACCAAATATCTAAATAATAAAGATGTACTAGGTAATTGGAAGAATATTGATATTTAAGAAAGTTGACAAAGAAGATATTAAAAATTACAGTCTGATCAGACTTTTATAGTTTTTAACAAAATCTTTACCAAGTTTAATTGTGACTTGTTTACAAGGAACTTTGGACTTTAACCAACCAAAAAAAATAAAATAAAACAAACAAACTAGATTTAAAGTGATTCATAGTCAGTGACTAAAGATATTGTCATATTTAGAGGATGTTTATTGAAATGCAACTAAACTGAGAAGGGCGTATAACAGAGTGATTCATATCACAAAAATGTTTTATAGCAGTTTTACAAGAAATATTTTGTGGATTAAAATGAGAAACTAAGAGAAAATAAAGGTAAGTAGAAATTATTTAAGTCATTTAGATTCTGAAGATGATGGGATTGTTTTTTTGCAAATAATTATCCAGAGCTTCAGGAGATGTTACAAGAGTTATCAGATGAAAGTAAAAAAGTAGGACTAAAGATAAATGCTAAAAAGAGAAAGTAAAGCTTGATAATAATGAATTAGAAGAAATTAAGAACTACAAATACTTAGGTCAGATTAGTAATACAGATGGAAACATAATATATGAAATTAATCATAGAATTAAACTTAAATGTCTTTGTATTTGAAAAAAAGTTTTTAATGAATATGTTCTATGAGTTCTTACTTATGGATATAAGAGTTGGACACTTAACTGAAAAATTATTCAGAATCTTCAGACTACTCAATGAAATATGGAGAAAAGGGTATGCTAGGAGTAACAAGAAGAGAGCAAAAATAAAATATGTAATTGATGAAGAGAATATTGATTTACAGATAGATAAGGTATATGAAAAAAAAACAACTATTATCATTTGAGGAATGAATTGTAATACATTCATATTTTAAAATGATGAGAAAAACAATATAATTATTCAATTATGTTTGGTATACCAACATTTATATTTGTTTTATATTCAGATGTACTTAAGAGTTTACTGATTGGACTTTATAATCATCATAAAACTCATTAAAACAATAGAAACTCTCCATACAATAATACAATCCTGTGTAAGCCTTAATAATCAATAGATGAAGAAAATTTGTGTTTAAAATCCTTATCTAGTGCATATTCATCAGTGAAGAGCATTGGATCTGAGAGCACTGTACCTAGATCTTAGAATCTAATGCAACCTTTCAGCAGCCACCTTTTATCTCTACTTAACTACAAAACTATGAACCCAAGATGAAAACACAATAATGTTTTCACTTGATAGTCATACAGATTTGAAACAGTTCAGTATCTATACATTTTGGTGAATTTGGGTTTTAAAAAAGCTGTTAAAATGGTTGCTGTTTTAACAGCTTGTATACACCTAGGAAATGGTAATCATGTGATGTTTTAGTAGTTTTATAACAATCTCGCCCAAAGGATGATGGTGACTGTGATTTTTTTTTTGAAAAAAAAAAACACCAAAATGTAGATGTACTGAACTAGGTTCAGATCTATATGAAAATACAAATGAATGGTCTTGGATTGTAAACATTATTGTGTTTTCATCTTGGGATCATAGTTTTATAGATAACTAAATAGGTATAAGTTGGCTGCTGTTGGATTGCATTAGATACTGATTCTAGCAGGGCTCTCAGATCCAAAGCTTTTCACTTATGAAAGCCACAAGTTTGAGGATGTTGGATAGCTAGGCACTAAATAGGGATTTTACGCCCAAGCCTTCTTGCATCCATTAATTGCTAAGGCATGCGCTGAATGGCACTGAAGTATGGAGAGTAGGAAATAGTATGTGATATTTTAGTCGTTATAAAACATTAATAATCATCATTATATCTAATCCGTTGATTTTAAATATTTTTTATATGTTATCATTCGCGTACAAATCTTCTTAAACGTTCATGTTTCAAAGTGTATTTGTACACATTTAGTGTATATGTTGTTTTTATTTCTTTTAATTAACACTTTACGTAAATGTAATTTAAATTAATATTTGCTAGTTTATTCTACCTTTTTCATTCATCAACTCTTTTAGCAAACATGGTATGATTTGTCATATATTTCAATGCAAGTATTAAATAAATAAATAAATATTATTATGTTATTGTTTTTCGATCTTTTTTTTAAATGTCAAGTTGGAATGGGGCTTCCTCATTTGCAAATAACCTCGCCACAGTTGATTCTTCGCCACAATATCTTCATATGAATTTTATGACATCCTTATCTAATTGCCTTTATTAAATTGTGTGCGTTGATATATAAATTAAAATGTAAGATGTGGATTAGTTTTTGTGGTTCATTTCAACATTTATCTCTATTAAACACATGCTATAAATCAATAAAATATAATATGGTCATTATATAAATTGAATTTTATTCACTAGCGCTGTTTTATTCTAAACTCTAACTGTTTTTTTTTTCTCTTCTTTCTATTAGTTCTAACAGTTTGATAATGATTTTTACATAAAATGATATTTTTTCTAATTAAAGTAAAGCTTTATTTAAAAGTAATTTATTTCATTTTGCATTATAAATGAAATTTTATTACATTTTAAATTAGATTCCTTTTAAAATAGTAAGCAAAAAATCATTTTAATCAACTTTGTTATGTGAGAAATGCGTTAGTTGTTAAAAAAAAGAAAGAAAATGTTTTAATGGAGTGAGAAGTGAAAAGTCTGATGAAGCAAGTGGGGAGCAGATGGTGCTATAATCATTTTGAGGTGTCGATTGAATAGTTCGCTCATTCTAGAGAGTAAAGGGCGCTCAAATTAAGAGCAAATGGAACTGAATTTATTGAGAGGTACTGCTTATGCAAATTATAGATATATAATAATATGGTTTAATTATCTAAAGAAATATTTTTCGGTTAAAAAGATTTACTATACGTGTATTTTGATTTGAATATATCGTATTTATATATTTCAATTATCATTAGAGAGAGGCTATTTTTCAGAACGTGTTTTATATCGATCAGTAGGTGTTTTATATAACTCCTATTTTTTCCCCAATTAGTTTTATTAAATAATTAGAAATCTATATGGTTTAATGTGCGGTAGAGTGATGGGGATGAAAGCTAAAGTTTTTGGGATCAAATCTCAACCTATCATTCTCAGTGCTCAAATGTCACATAACATCCAAACTAACAAACCAATCAAGTATTTAGTTAGAAGAATTATTTAAATTTTGCTCCTCATGGTTTAGTGCAATAGTAGATCATTGGGCAGAAGAGGTAAAGTTCTATGAATTACACCCCGGTCTGCCATTTCTAGTATTCAAATGTCACATGACCTCCAGAGTGATTAACAATCTAATTTGTTAATTGTAAGAATTATTCCAATTTTTCCCCTGTGTGGTTTAGTGCAGTGATAGAAGAATAGACATAACTAACATTTTTGTAGATCATAGCTTAACCTTTCATTTTCAGTGCTGGGTCATCACATGTCCTATCAAGTAACTATTCAATTATTTAATTATAGGAATTATATAAATTTTGCCCTGCATGATTTAGGCAGTGATAGTGTTAGACATAAAAGCAAAGGTCTGTTGATCACTGATTAGTCTGTCATTACCAATATTTGAGTATCATTTGTCTCAAATGACAAGCAGTCCAATTATTTTTTGTACTACTTTAGAATGCACTCTCCATCATTTTGGTTTCTAAAGGGAGCCCAAAAGCACTGATGACACAACTAAGTGATAAAAAAAAAAAAAAGGTAAATAACACTGTAAGGCATCGAGTGTTCCAGTTATTTTGTCCAATACAGTTAAAATCACAATTTCCTTCAAAAATTAAAAAAATTAGTACGCAAATTTTATAGAACTAAGTGCTATAAAAAATCAAATACATCTTGATATCAAAATGTCGAGCATATTAATAATTAGAAAATGACCCACATTTTTTTAGCAAAAATCAAAACTTCAATGCAATATTTAACAAATATATCAATGGAAAAAAAATCCACCAGTGTTATCATGTGACCAAAATATTTGATATTTGCTAAAAATTGAAATTTTGATTTCTAGAGATATTTGATTTTTTTTGTGTGTGTTTTGATTATGTAATTATGCTAACATTTTTGTGGTCATTTACAAGTAACAGTTGTTATACATTGTTTTTTTATATTTGATTGCTATAGTAAGTTGACCTTTTGGTCACATAATTATGCCGGCAGGATTTGTTTTTATATTTTTGCTAATTTTTTTTTTTGGTCATTTTCTAACTTTCTAATATGCTTGATATTTTGATTTCTAGACATATTTGTTTGCATTTAATTCTATGAAATTTACTTTTAATTTTTGTTGGAAATTGTGATTTTTTTACCTGTATTGAACAAAATAATTGGAACCCTTGATGCATTGCAGTGTTATCTGCCATTCTTTATCACTTAGTTGGGTCAGAAATGGTTTAGAGGCTCCCATCACAAATCAAAATGGCAGAGAGTACATTCTAAGGTAGTACTTTTTTTCTTTACATGTTTTGATCAATGAAAAAGTTTATGAATTGCATGATAGCTCGCTCATTATGATGCTCAAATATCCTATTGTCTTCTGAGTAATAGTCTTTTCAATTTCTTTAATAAGTAGAATAATCATTCTTAATTTTGAACTATTATCTTCATTCTTCTTTTAGAGAATGTTGTTGCATGTATATATAATGTATTATATTGTAAACAGTAATAATTACATAAAGATAAAACCATAATAAAAAAGGAACAAAATCAATCCATAGTAAATTCTTTTTCATACTAAAGAAGCAATAGTGTTGGAATGCTATTAACAATCACCACATACTATTTGCTTTGTTATTATTTATACTATTACTAGATATCCTCTTTCATAGTGACGAACATAAAGATATCTACAGTTGACTACACCAATAATACATCAAATGCACAAAAAATGAGGGTAAATGCAAACCCCATTACAAAAATTAATTCTTTATCATAAATTTTATAATGAGTATTTTGATGTTAGTATATAATATTATAAACTTTAATGTATTTTCTATTTAGTCAAATTGAAACTAAAATTCATTAGATTCTATATATTTTTCAGTGATTAGCAATTTAAATAGACTGTTCCAATGTCATATTATATATATATATATAAGTAATAGGATGCATTTGTGTCATGTTGGGGATATATATATTAAAAAAGGAAAAAAATGTATTTGAGAGAAAATAAGGGTTACATATATATATATATTATATTTAATGTTTTCATGGTTATATGATGAAGATAAAATAATATGAACCATGTATTATTTTGCATTACAATCCGATATTTTGATGGACTAACAACCGCTATTATCAAGGTTAGCTTTTGAAAGAATAATCATTAGATCTCAAACAATAACGTGACTCAGTGCGAGATGAGAAGTGAGATTCAACTTGAAGTAGTTCAGCATTCACAATATGAGGCTTATCAAAATATTTATTTCCCTCAGTTTTTTCACCTATTAATTTCAAGTTAATATTAGATAAAATGAGAGGTTTCCATATAGCTGGAATACGTTGTGCTTCGTCAGCCCTATTTAAACCAGTAGGTCTCTTTAATATTTCAATTGACTCTCTCATGGTTCTTAAATCATATCTTTCCAAATTAGCAAGTATTTTTGTATTGTCAAAATGAGGTTTGTGACCAATTTCTAAACAATGGGAAGTAAAAACTGATGTGCTAATTTTTTGATTAAAAGCATTTCTATGTTCCTTAATTCTGATATTTATTCGACTATTAGAATGATCCACATAGCTTCTTGAGCACTGCAAACATGGAATTTCATAAAATCCTTGGTGTTCCAAAAATATTCTGTCTTTAGGTTTATATAAAAAATCACCAATTTTTTTGCCAGTAGAGAAAGTAGTTTTTATATTAAAACAAGATAGACTTCTACTGATTTTATCAGTAACCCCTTTAATGTAAGGTAAATTTATTCTATTAAAAGAGAAATTGTCAATTCTATCTTCTTTTTTCTTTTTAGTATTAATGTTATGTAAAGCCTTACATATGATGTTTTTATTATAATTATTAGAAAGTAGAATATTTTTTGTAAGTTCTATTTCTTGATTAAGATGTTCTTTATCAGATAAATTATAACAAAATGTGACAGGACTGATTGCATCACCATTAACATAACATCTGAACTTTTTTTACAACAGTTTTACAAGATGTATTTTGTGGATTCAATTGGGAAGCTAATAAAGTAATAGTAAATGGAGATTATTTAAAACATCTGGATTTTGTAGACCAAAAAAGTCTGATAATTATGAATCAGAAGTGAACAACTATGAATACCTTACTCAGATGGTGGGATTATGATAGATGAAATGAATCATAGAATTAATCTTGGATGGGAGTGCTTTTGTTGGAAATAATTTAGGAATAAAAAGAACTATGATAATGTGTATGAAGAGGAAAATGTTTAATTCAGGTGTTTTACCAGTTCTTGCTTATGGATCTGAGGATGGAGCACTTAAGAGATGAGCAGTATAGGTACTTCAGACCATTCAGTGAAATATGGTGAGATGTGTGTGCAGATTAACATAAGAGGTTGAAATTGGAACATGTAGTTGAGAGAACAAATTGTTATCCTTGAAAGAAGATATTAAAATGGAATTAAGCTGA
Source organism: Epiperipatus broadwayi (assembly GCA_028023455.1). Classification (NCBI taxonomy): domain Eukaryota; kingdom Metazoa; phylum Onychophora; class Udeonychophora; order Euonychophora; family Peripatidae; genus Epiperipatus; species Epiperipatus broadwayi. The sequence continues at coordinate 26,693,696 of JAQFVV010012394.1, read as the reverse complement.
ATGAACATATTGCTAGAAGAAATAATTGCTGATGGAGAGGAGAAGTCTTAAATTGAACTCCAAATAAGGAAGTTGGTTGGTGTGATGTGAAGAAGAGAGTTTAGGGGTCTAAGAAATTGGATTAAACTTGAAGAGACCCTTTTGCAATGGATCAGTAATAGTTGAAAATGATGATGATGAGACTATGTTTATCTGAAATAGATGCACAGCTAAAAGTATTTAGATTGGTGGATCACAGATTGATTTATATAGTTATGACAAAACTCATGTCTGAAATAGTTTTTTTTACTTTTTGTTTTGTTTTTTGGAATTAGAATAACCATATTCGTTTATGCCTGGCTTCTTTTTTATTATTATTATTATTATTATTATTATTATTATTATTATTATTATTATTATTATTATTATTATTATTATTATTATTATTATTATTATTATTATTATTATTATTATTATTATTATTATTATTATTATTATTATTATTATTATTATTATTATTATTATTATTATTATTATTATTATTATTATTATTATTATTATTATTATTATTATTATTATTATTATTATTATTATTATTATTATTATTATTATTATTATGATGATGATGATGATGATGATGATGATGATGATGATTTACAGGTAACTTTATTCAAAAACAAGTGGTTACATTGGTTGTTGATTATACATAGTGTTATACATATTATTATTATTATTATTATTGTTATTGTTGTTGTTGTTGTCGTCATCGTTATTATTATTATTTATTATTATGATGATGATGATGTTTTACAGGTAACTTTATTCAAAAACAAGTGGTTACATTGGTTGTTGATTATACATAGTGTTATACATATTATTATTATTATTATTGTTGTTGTTGTCGTCATCGTTGTCATCGTCATTGTTGTTATTAAATCACTAAACATCCATGATCACCATTCTTTATGCTTATACAAGCTGTTTACACAGAGGCAAAATCTCCATACAGTAGCGCCACTCAGTGCATATATTGATTACACTGGCTTGCACTGAATGGTGCTACTGTATGAAGAGTTTTGCCTCTGAGTATTATTATTATTATTATAAAGTGTGCTGCAATCTCTCTATTGCTTATTCATTACAAAGCCATGAAAAACACATCATCTTGATATTTTAGACTAGTGAATCGATTTGATATACAGCTTTCTTCTGACGCAATCATTTGCAAACTTTTTAGTTCTGTAACCTACAGATAATCAATACATTGAAAAAGTTAAGTAGCCAGAAGGTGTATATGCTGAAAATAGAGATCTGTCATGTATTCCGAATATTAATTTTGACTATAAAAATTTTTGAACTATGATAAATTTTAGAAAGAAAAGTGTTAAGTCATTGGTTGACAAAAATTAAATCTATTTAACATGACCCCCAACTCAAATCAAATCATAATAGAAATTTGCTAAAGACGATAAAAATATAGTGGTTTTTTTTATTTTTTTAAAAAATAAAACTTCCGACCTGATTTTTATTAATATGAATACATTTCAAAATATGAACATGTTCGTTAGAAATGAACATAAACGTAATATTTTGAAAGAAAATAAATATTCTATTAATAATTATATTCAACTACTATAACATCACATGACCATCATTTTTTATGTTTACACAATCAATTACAATAGTAATGACTTTCTTCTTACAATACTGCCACCCAGTGCAAACCATAATCATTAATGGATGTTAGTTAGAAGATTAGTGCATAAAATCCCTATCTAGTGCTACTCATCCAATATCCCAGACTAATTTCTAGCTTATGACTTCATTCATTGAAAGTTTTGGATTTGAGAACCCTTCACCAAGATCTTTGAATCTAATGCACCTCTCCAGCAGCCATCTTTTATCTTTTATAAAGCTGTGAACCCAAACTGAAAACACTAATGTTTTCAATCCAACACAATTGGCTTACACTCATCATCATCATCATCCTCAACCATTATCAGTCCACAGCAGAATGAAGGTCTCTCCCAAGTTCAATTCATCTTCTCTGAACTTTAGCTTCTCTTCTCCACATCACCCCTGCACACTTTCTTATTTCATCCATCCATCTCACATGTGTTCTTTTTCTGGTCTTTTAAATCTCTTGGAATCCAGTTTAAGATTTCAATTGTCCATCTAATATTATCTCTTCTAGCAATATGTCCAGCCCAACTCCAATCTTTTAATTTTTTCAATGAGGTCAGTAACACCTGTTTGTTCTCTTACCTATATATTGCATTTTCAATCTCTTCTTGTACTCCCAACATGCATCTCTCCATGATTCTTTGAGTGGTCTGAAATCTCTGTATTACTCTTCTATTAAGTGTCCAAATCTCAAAGTAAGAACTGGTAAAACCCATTTATAAAAAACCTTCCTTTTTAAACATGTAGGCATATTTTCACCATGTGACAATATTATATGGAGACTGTTGCTATTGTATTAACAGATTGTGCAAGTATAATGATTGAATACCAATTTTTGTGAGGGATGTTGGTGACTATGGCTATTAAAAAACAAAGACACAAATATATAGATATTGAACGAGATCTGGATCTCTATAACTACCCAAGAAAATTAACTTGAATTGAAAACATTATTGTGCTTTCAGTTTGAACTCATAACTTTAAAAAGATAAAAGGTAGTTTCTGGAGAAATGCATTAGATCCAAAAGATCTAGAAGCAGTGCTCTCAAACCCAAGGTTCCTCATTGATGAAAACCATAAGCTAGAAAGCAGTCTGAAAAAATTGAATGAGTAAGCACTAGATAAAGATTTTGTTGATACCATTTTAGCATCCTTTAATTATTATGGTTTGCACTAGGTGGCAATATTATATGGAATAAGTTGCTACTGTGTTAAAATATTGAGTAAGCATAAGTAATGGTAGATATGGGATATTATAGAATCAAATATCAATCCTAGTCAAAGAATGTTGGTGACTATGGTTATTAAGAAGCAAAGATACAAAAATATATAGATACTGAATTATATTCAGATCTGTAAGACTAAACAAACAAATATAAGTTGGATTGGAAACATTATTGGAATTTCCGTTTAAACTCATAGTCTCAGAGTTAGGTAAAAAAAATAAAAGATGGCTGCTGGAAAGATGCATTAGAGCCAAAGATCTAGGTGTAGTGTTTTCAGGTTCAAGACTCCTTACAAATGAAATCCACAAACTATGATCTAGTCAGGTGATATTGGTTGAGTTAGAACTAGATAGGGATTTTGATGCAATAATCTTTTAGCATCCATTGATTATTATGGCTTGCACTAGGTGGCAATATTGTATGGAGAAAGTTATTACTTTGTTAACAATAATATTCCTGACTTATAGTTCATATGAAGTTGAAGCAATCACATGAGAATTGAATTGTGATCTGTGGATCCAAACTTTAGAATCAGCCATTTTAGCATTGTGGTTTTTATTTGTGAAGGAATTTATGAAAGTTTGCCATAGGAAATATTTTATCTAATTATTTTGAATGGTGTTTGAACTGATCTTGCAAAAGTAAGACGTTTATTTTTATTTATTTTTATGCACTTTCAACCATATTATTTTCATGCATAAAACTAGGAAAATACACAAATATAAGAATATGAAACATCATTATAATAATCTCTTTTTATTATTATTATTTTACTACAGTTTGTAGATGGAGAATACTTCAAGATGACAAGTCTATAATTATGTAGTTAAAAAAAACGTTGGACTTGAAAATAGTTACTCATTTCATATTTGGCATCTTATACAAATATATTAAAGTGCCCTGCATGGATTGGTGCAGTGGTAGATTTTGGTGCTTAAGGTCCATTGATCACATTCAACTATCACCTCTGATATTCAAACCTTATATGAACTCCAGAACAATGTAGGCTCAGCTATTAATGGATGATTGATAACCTGGGAACATTGAGATTTATAAGCCAGTTTGATTTATTTCTGGCCATATTGCACATGCTTCATCAAATCAGTGATAACATGATATTTATTTTGATATGTCACAGGGTTTTGATAGAGAACCTCATAATAGGCTAATTTATAAGCTTAACATGCTGATCTTTAATCATCATTTACTTGTATGGTTTAAAAATTATTTGAACTGTAGAGGTTATTTTGTATATATGATCAAAACTAAATATAGTTATTTTAATATGATAGAAGTTCACATGGCCACCATTTTTTTTGCTTACACGAACTGTTTACCCAGAGGCAAAACTCTCCATACAGTAGCACCACTAGTGAAAGTCAGGGTAATTAATGGATGTAGGAAGGTTATGAATTTTATGCCCAAACCTTCTTGCATCCATTGATTATTCTTACTTGCAATGAGTGGCGCTAGTGTATGAAAAGTTTTGCCTCTATGATAGAGGTTCATCAAAATGGAGTATTGGTTCCATTGCTTATTAATGTTTTATGTGTGATATTGATCAAAACATTACAAAAAGGCAAAATACTTATGCTGACGAATGATTTATTTCAATGTTTTGAGCATTGGCTAAGAAGAGATTTTATTCAGCATAAATATATGCGCTGAGCATGCTTTCGGCCAGTGAAGCCAGATTTATAGCACTAAAAACTTCTTATCCAATGTTCAAAATATTGAAATAAATTAATTACAATTAGCATAAGGATAGGAAAATTTTCTTGAATATTACATTATACAGATGATTATAAATTTATTTAAACGCACATTGATTACGTAAATAATATTCATTAAGGCTGTAGCCTCAAGCACATGCGTATAAAATGCGATAGTAGGGACCTCTACAGGTCTTAAAACCACAAGAGGTCCTTACTATCGCATTTTATACGCATGTGTGGTTTTAAGACCTGTAGAGGTCCATACTATCGCATTTTATACGCATGTGCTTGAGGCTACAGCCTTAATGAATATTATATACTGATGATTGTAAATTATTTTTAAACATTGATATTTATAAAGAACATATGGAATCGCAATGTGATACTGAATATTTTAATGACTGGTGTAAATTTAGTAATATGAAGATAAATGTAGACCAAATAATTATTGCTTTTTACATTAATAAAACAGACAGATCTGTATATCATTATAGGATTGAAGAAAATTCCGTTGTATATAAAGATGTTTCTGATTTAGAAATTATGTTTGGTAAACAATTTGCTTTTAATCCACATATAAAACATATTACAAATAAAGTTTACAAACGAATATAATATATCTTATATGGAAAAGATCTTATTATATTAAATAAATATTCTTTTTTTTTTTTTTGTTGTTCCATTGTGAGAATATGGTTCTGTTATATGGAATTTGGATTTAGTTTATACTGAAGCCAGAATTCATAATTTGGAAAAAATATTTATTAGCTTAATACATTAGTCATTTTTTAGTGCTGAAGCAGTATTAACCGTCATGATATTTAAAGATATGATAATGTTTAAAAAAATTAGTCAAAAGAAAAATTGATATTAGTGGATGTATATCTAAGATAGAATTAAAAGTGCCTACTCGTTGAAATAAATACATATATTTAATATTAAAAAAATTAATAATTCCTTCTTAAACAAAAATGATTATCAAAAATTTATTAATGTTGACATATATATATATTTGTAATTGTTTTATTACTAATATCGAAAAAGAATTGAATTGTTTTTGAAAATAATTTATTATGACATGTACATAATATATTTTATTTTTCTAGTATATAACATAATTTTGTAAATATTAATGCTGTATTGATACTATTTTGCATATTTCTGTTAAAGCAGAGTATTGAAATTTGCATGGTACATATTGAATTGGATTATTATTGTTGTTGATAACTATTGTTATTTAGATGTCGCTATTGATCAAGGTTGTCTTAGCGAAAGCTAGGGAGAGTAATGGATGAGTATGTAGAATTGATTAGAAATTTGAGGGAGATTAAAGGAAGAGTAGGGGTAGTTGGAGTATTACCAAGATTTGATAAGAGCATGTTCTATAAATGAGAGAGTGAAAAAATTGTGTGAGAGAAATAATGTTGTGTTTGTGGATGTATGGGATTGGTTTATTGGAAAGAGGGAGTTATATAGTAAAGATAGATTGCACTTAGGAAAACAAGGAAGTGAAGTTTTAGGGAGTTTGATATTTAAAGAATATAATTCGGGAAACTTTTAAAGGGGGGGTGGGCTTTTAAATTATAATATCAAAAACAAGACGAATGGAGGGGATATAAGAAATAAGCAAAAGATGGTTGATTTAGATATAAGTGTAGATGTGGAAGGGAATGGTTTTGTAAGATTAATGGTAAGAAAGTTTGTTATAAACGTAATGGAGAAAAAAGAATCAAAAGAATTTATAAAAGAATAGTTAGGAAAGAAAAAAATTGTTAAAATTGGGTTTTTGAATATGCAAGGTGGTAGGAGACCAGAAAAGTGGCTGGAATTAAATAAAGCAATTGAAAATGAAGAGCTGGAGGTATTAGCAGTAGTCGAAACTCATCTAAGAGAAGAAGAAGAACCTATTTTGAAAAAGGTGGTATGGCAGGGTGTAAACAGAAAAGAAATGTCAAGAGCATTTGTGGTTTGAAATAAGGTTGGGTAGACAAGAATGGATGGTGGCTGTAGTGTATATAGCTACTGGAGATAGTCAAACTGTAATGGAGTGGAACAGTAGTATATATGAATGCCTAGTTAAGGATATACAAATTTTTAAAGAAAAGGGGAAGAGAATAATGGTTATAGGGGATATGAATGGACATATTGAAGAAATTGATGATGTAGATAATAAGAATGGTCAGTTTTTGAAGGAATTTTGTCAAAGAGTAAATTTGAGCATTGGGAATTTATCAAATATGTATGAGGGACAATACACATGGTCTAGGAATAATGTATTTCACACAATAGATTATGTATTGGTAGAGAAAGAGGGAATGAATAAAATATGGAAAATTAAGGTGTTTGATAATGAAGAGAGAGTATGTAATAGTGATCATAATTTTATTGTAATAGAAATGGTTAGTAATGTGATGGAGGATAGAAATAAAGGTAGAAATAATAGTGAAAGATGTGGATGGAGAGTGAATGATAAGAATAAGTTGGAAGAATATAAAATAAAAGTTGAAGAAACCATGGAGCAGTTGGATGGGGATGAGTATAAGGACTGGTGTGGTGAAATAGAAAAAGTGGCAAATAGGGTTTTAGTTGAGAATATGCAGAAGAATAAAAGTAATAAAAAAATGAGAGTTAGTAAAAGTGTAAAAGAGAGGAAAGAAGCATGCAGAGAATATAAGTGTGCTATTAAGAACAAAGAAAGTGAAAATGATATTAATGCTAAATGGGGAAAGTACTTAGAAAAGAAGAAGTTGGCTAAAATGGATAATTATAGAGAGAGGATGAAGTTAAATAGTAAATTGTTGGAGGATATTAATAAAAGTGGAAGAGATGGGAGTAAAAAATTTTGGAATTACATTAAAAGGAGAAATGTAGGGGAAAGAGAGATAGTATTAATAGATGATGAGGGAATAGAGTGTAGCTCTAGAGAAGAGGTAGAGAGAATCTTAAATAGATATGTAATGGATATAGAAAAGATGTTAGATGTGAAGGAAGTAGTGATAGAAAAAATGAAAGCAGTTAGTAATGGGAATATTAGGTTCACAAAAAATGAATTGAATGAGGCAGGGAAGAGATTGAAAAGTGGAAAGGTGAGAGGTTTAGATGGATGGGCAGCAGAGATGGTAATGAATTTAGGGCATAGAGCAAAAGCAAAGTTATTATCATGTTTTAATAAGATGGCACAGAAGACAGTTTTTCCGGTTAGTTGGAGTAATACAAGAATAAGATTATTATTTAAAGGAAAGGGTAAGGATCATAGAAAGTTAAATAATTATAGACCGATAGCGGTAACATCAGTTTTATATAAAGTTTTCTCATATATGGTAGCTGGAAGAGTTGTAAAATGGATGGAAGAGAATAATGTAGTGGGGGAAATGCAAGGAGGTTTTAGGTCAGATAGGCATATAGGAGATAGTTTGTTTGTAGTTACACAACTTATGGAGATGAGTAGGAATTCAGGTAGATCATTATATATGAGTTTTATAGATATAGAGAAAGCATATGATAGAGTAAATAGAAATAGATTATGGGTAAGGTTAGCCAATTTGGGAATGGATGAAGCTTTAGTAAATATTATTAAGAAATTATATGAAAATAATTATTATACTTACCAGTTAGGGGATATAGAATCAGTTAAAGTTAAAAATGGGGTGGGATTAAGGCAAGGATGCCCTATGTCACCTATTTTGTTTTTGTTGTTTTTGAGTGAAATGGAGAAAGCAATAGAAAGACTAGGAAGAGGGGTAGAGATACCATTAATAGGTGGCAAGGGAGTATATATTTTGTCGGGTCTTTTTTTTTGCAGATGATATCTTTTTGTGTGCAGAAAGAAGAGAAGATATGGAAATTATGTTGAGGACATGTGCAAGGGTGGGTAAAGAGATGGGGATTAAATTTAGTGAAGAAAAATCAAATATAATGATGGTTAATACTGGGGAAAGAGAAGATGTAGAATTTTTATTGGGGGATATAAAGTTAAGTGTGGTGGATAGATATAGGTATTTGGGAATCATCTTATGTAATCAGGAAAATTGCTTGGATGAATGGGAGAAAAAATTGGTAAATGAAGCAAAGAAAAGAAAGGGTTTGGTAAAGAAACTAACAGTATTTTCATATAATAAATATGATGTAGCTAGAATAGTATGGAAGGGAGTTGCAGTAGCAGGGTTAACATATGGTAATGATGCATTATGTGTTAGTAAAAGGGTTTTAGATTATTTAGAGAAAGTACAAAGGGAAGTAGGAAGACATGCATTAGATGCAGAGATGTGGACAGCAAAGGAGGCAATTCAAGGAGAAATGGGATGGTCAAGTTTTTATATGAGAGATGCAAAAAGTAAAATGAAAATGTTTGGTAGGTTGCAGTTTATGGATAGTAAAAGAATAGCAAAAATAGTGTTCAATTGGGTTATGAGTAAAGGGCAGGTAACAAGATGGGTGAGAAAGGTAATGCGGTATGCGAAAGATTTGGATAAAGAATTTATATCAGTATACTTGTATAAAAGGTGGGATGATTGTGTTAGGAGGATTGTTGAGTGTTATAGTGGTAAGGAATGGGATAAAAGAATAGAAGCATTAATAAAAAATAGGGAGTTGGAGAGATGGAGAACTAGTATGGAGGGTAAGAAGAGTTTAAATATATATAGAAGTAAACGGAATATTGGATGCGAGTTAATTTATGATAATAGTAAGGAAAGTAGTTTATTATTTAAGGCTCGAATGGGATCTTTAGCAACAAGAGAATATACATGTAAATGGAAAACTATGGATAATTTAGTGTGCAAATTGTGTAAGGAAGGTATAGAAAATATTAGGCATCTGTTGATTGAATGTAAATGCTTGAAAGCAGAAAGGGTACAGATAATGAAGTTATGGGAGAATAGACATGAACAAAGTGACTATACAGAAAGTGAGTTATTAGTTTTTATGTTGGGTTTGCGAAGAGATAAGGGGGATTTAGATATAAAGGCCATAGAGTTGACAAAGATTATGTTGTGGAAATGGGATGGGGCAGAATATGGGAAGACTTAAGAGTGGGGAATGGAGAATAAAATGGCTAACAGGTTTATCTGGGCATAATTGCTGAGATATTCTTGACTTCGTTTAAGGAGAAGCCAAATACACCACATCACAGCACATCAGTAAATTCGGTACTTATGTATTAGTCCTGTGACACAGCACATATTAGACCTGTGGCTAATTGATTGTTTTTTTTATTTAATGAAATTCTTGACTAGAACTACTTTGATGGCTATTTATGCTGCTTGTTATCAACGTGTATTGTTTTGTAATGGCTAAAGTGGAAAATTTCTATACATTCAACATTTACTGATAGATGATGGAAATAGTCCAACATATTATCACATCTAATATACCATCATCACAAACCTTCAGGCAAATTATAATGTCTTTATTTGGGGTTGTTGTACTGTTTATTCACTATCCTCATTATGTACCTTGTAAAATTTATATTAGGCATATTATTTTTGCCTAGACTTAAATTGACTTCTATGCATGATATTTATAATTTGGTCTGTTGATAAGCTTTAATGTAATATTATTATTGGTATATATCACCGTCATTCTTTTTTATGTTGTAAAGTATTCATTGCATATACTTGTTTAACTAAAAACTTTCAGATGGCATTGCCCAATTTTAATTTGGAAAGTAATCATAGACAATTTAGTTACAATAGTCTCTCAGACTATTTAATTATTTTGTTGCTGTCTATTTAATAAATGTTGCCCATATATCATTTTGCATTACATGTAACAATTTTTTTAATTTATTACTGTATTAACATTTGTAGATTGTAAAAGATACAAAAAGAGAACACATGTGAGAAGGATGGATGAAATAAGAAAGTTGCGGAGGTAATGTGGAGAGGCTAGAGATGGAAGGATTGAACTTGGCGTGAATTGATAATGGTTGATGATGATGATGATGATTAACATTTTTATGTATTGTACATGATTACTGAATATATATTTCTTCTTTGTTGATTTTTTATTTTTGTATAATTAATTTTGGTAGTTATTTTCTATATTTATAATCTTTTGGGATTTTTATTTTGTAGTAACTTTTGTAAATTTATTCATTTTATGTTTTGCATATTATTATATGTTTTGCATATGATTATTATATATTTTTTTATAATTATTTTGGAATTTAATGACTTTTACCTTAGAACAAGTCTCTTATTTGTTTGGAGTTATTTTATTTTGTTTTATTATATATTGTTTAATAACTAAATAAAATAATAATAATAATAATAATTAGTAGAAGTAGTACTAATGAGTGAACAGATGCAATATATTTATACAAATGATACTGATTTGGGGGGGGAATTCTGTTAGAGGTATTGAATATTAAATTATTCAGTTAGTTATTGTTTAAGAAACTAAATCTCTCAATAAAGTTTTATTGGATTGTGAGAAATACTAGAAAGTTACCTTTTTTCTCAGTAAAAGTTCTATTGAAAAATGAGAGACATTTAATAGTTATCTTTTCTGTTAGTAAAGTTCTATTGGAGAATAAGAGATATTCAAGAATTACCTTTTCTCTCAATAAAGTTCTATTGGAGAGTGATACATTCTCAAAAATTGCCTTTTCTCGCAGTGAAGTTCTATTGGAAAGTGAAAAACACTCAGGTATATTTTTTCTGTCAATGAAATTCTATTGGAGAGTGAGAGATATTCAAGGATTACTTTTTCTCTCAGTAAAGTTCTATTGCAGAGTTAGTGACACTCAAGAATTACCCTTTCTCAGTTGAAGAGTTATTCTATAAAATCAATTTATGAAATTTTTTTAAAAAAAAAATTGATAGTAGCCTCACATATTATAGTAGCCTCACATACCATGACATAACATTGCCCTGTGTGGTTTAGGGTAATGGTAAGGTATCAGATTTATAGTCTCAGATTGATTCCAGGTCTGGTACTTCCAGCACTTGAATTTCTTATGAACTCCTGAACAATAAAGTCATTCAATTATATATGTATGAAGAGAAATGGAAATAACTACCCTTCTCCCCATTGAACTATGTAACATCAACAACTATGAAAACATAGAATGATACTTCACTTCAATTACATATGTTCAAAGTTATGTTTATTTTTTAAATATTGTAATATTGTAGACAGTGGTCAACTTTGGCCATGTCAGATATTAAAAGCTCTTTAAGTTAAACTAGTAATGTTGAATGGGGAAATGATTATATTTAAATTTCTCATATATTTTTTTTATATAATGAAAAGATTTATTTAAATATTTTTTATTCATTAAATGATATGAAAATTTTAAATATTATTTTTTTAAAAAAGAAATAATGAAGATTCATAATTTGTTAAGAAAATATTTGTAAAAGAGAAAAATATGAGATAAAATAAAAAAGTTCTTTTATTATCTCTCTTCAGTAATTTTATTTACCAGTTGTTTTTTTTCATATGTCATAGCATCGGTTGGGACGCGAACCCACAACCGTCTGCAACCAACTACTTGCTTGCAAGGCGGTTGCGATGACCTGTCAGCTAACAACACTTAACAGTAATTTTATTTACCAGTTTTAATTTTAAAAAAATGCTTAGAGAAAGTTTTTTTTTCCTCCAATAAGTTATTAAAAAGTTTTTATTTTAACTTTAAAGAGTGATGAGGGATAAATAGGGAAAATTTTTATCAGACTTTTAAAAAAATAAATAAATAAGGTGTTTTAATATTTTTGTTAAAAAGTTTTATTTTAATTAATTAAAAATTTTTAAAAAATTTTTCTCCATATCTCTCTGGAACAAGGGATATTTTTCAAATCAAAGAGTAATTGAAAGATTATGTTGTTTTGGCATAAGAAAAAAATAACTACAGAAGAATAAAGCAAAATAACTAAACGATCTTTTTGTAAAAATAGACTCAATTGGTCATTGGTTTAATGTGACCATGTGTGAGAGGATACAGGATTCAAAAAATAATATGGAGGCAGGTAAAAGTAGTAGATCTTATTGCTTTGTGAGGAACAGTCAGTCCTGATTCAGCTGTTGAAGAACACAGAAGCAGCAGTTCAGCTAGTACTCTGAAGTATGACTCATTTCACTACATGTTAAAATTTTTTTTAATGGATTTGAGGAAAATCATATGCTAAGTTTTAGCTAGAAGCTGAGCATCATCAACTTTACCATGAAACCTGTTTACTAAAGAAAATGTAAAAGAATAATTCTGAAATAATCTCCAACAAGTCTTGTCTCCATACAAGTGATGATGTTTGCCTGACCTTCAAAATAGTAGATTGGATAAATTCATTGTGTTTTAACCTGACCTGAAAATTATCAGTTTGGAAAAAATAAAATTCATTATGATAGAAAAAAATTTTCTATAGAGTAGTGCCACCCAGTGCAAGCTTTAATAATCAGTAAATGCAGGAAGGTTTATGTATAAATTCCTATCTAGTGCATATTCATCCAATATTTTAGACTAGTTTCTAGCTTGTGGCTTTTATCAGTGAGGAGTTTTGAATCTGTGAGCACTTCCATCTACATCTAAGGATCTAATGCAACCCTCCAGCAGCCACCTTTTAACTATTTAGTTAACTATAAAGCTAGAATCTCAGGATGAAAACACCTTAATGTCTTCAACCCAAGTTCATTCACTTATATAGTCATATAGATCTGAATCCAGTTCAGTATCCATATATTTTAGTTTCTTTGGTTTATCAAAAATTAGTCACCATCATCCCTGTACCTGTTGATTACTAAAGCTTGCACTGGTTTATACTATTGTATGGAGTTTTTTTACTGTTAATAACAGCTTGTGTATGCATAAGAAAGAGTGATCGTGTGATATTTTATTGATTTTATGCCATTCCTGTCTCTGGGATGATGGTTACTGTGGTTTTTGATAAACCAAGAACACCAAAATGTATATGATGCTGGACTGGATTCATATCTATATGGCTATACAAGTGAATGAGCTTGGTTTGAAGACCTTAAGTTGTTTACATCCTGAGCTCTCAGGCGAAAGGTGGCTTCTGGAATGTTGTATTAGATCCTTAGATGTAGGTGCATTGCTCTCAGATCCAAAGCTTCTCACTGATGAAAGCCACAAGCTAGAAACTAGTTTGGGGATATTGGATGAGAAGGTACTAGATGGGGATCTTATGTGCAAACCTTCCTGCATTTGTATAGAGAATTTGCTACTGTTAGTAACATCTTGTGTAATCATGAAAATGGTGATTATGTGATGTTTTGTTGCTTTAAATTTATTATGTGTGTTATCTCAACCTGCAAGTTATTACATTGAAAAAAAAAAGGGATAAATTTAGCCTGTGTAAAACCTGAAAATGTTCTGTTGTAAAAGTGGAAAATTTTAACTGTGTGTATTACTTTGGAATAAATGTTAATGGAGAAACTTATAAGTAGAAAATCCAAGATAAAAATCTGAAAATTACAATTATCAAAGAAGGAATCAAAAGAACACAAAAACACAAATAAAAAGGTATTTTAATGTACACATTATATTTACATTTATAGATACATTTTTTAAAATAAATAATAATTAATGGTAATGAATAATTTTATTAGAATTATTTTGAAATTTGTATTTTTTATCTTATTTTCTCTCCAAAATGCAATTGTATAACATCTTTTCATTTTCATAAGAAAAGGGAGAGGGTTTAAATTAATTTAATTTTTTTACCTTTAAAATGTTTTGCAATTTTAATCATTGAAGCAAAAACAATTCTATTTAAAATTAATATTGGTAAATTGAATTAGTAAGAGCTAACAACAAGTTAATATTACTTACATAAAATTATATTGTTGATAAAAATGTATTTAAATTAGAATTACATTATGCCACTTGTCAATTTTCTTAATTATTGATTAGTTAATTTATTAAATAATTGTTAAAAAATAAGCGTTAAAGTCTTTATTCCTCCAGCAGTTTGTTCTATGGATTGGCAGTATATGTGACTTGATTTCATAATAGTATAGTGTTTAGGTGTTTGTAATTATTCTAGTAAAACTATTCAAATTAAACATATGCATTTATATTTTATCTTATTCATGTGTCTTGAGTCCTTTCTTACCAAACTAATTGTGAGCAATAATGGTTAGTTTATGTACATCCAGATAGTTCTATAGATGATGTAAAGGTATCACCTTTAAAGGATATTCACTGCATTTTACTTTGTTAGGAAAGTTTAGTTTAAGTTGGCTTGTACGTTAATAGTACCATATGGCCAGAATATTGATAATGATCAGCATGTATTAGTATCCCAGCATTATTTTTTATTATGAGTGATAAATTGATATTTAAGGATGTGCATGCAGAGAATTATTGTATATAATGCCCTAAGTTTGGCATTGACTATTGAATATTTGAAATTGTCATAGGGGATGACTTTTTATTATTTCTAATATAATTTCTGGTAATATTATAGCTTATTACTATTGTTATTATAATATAATTATTTTTTATTCCAATACTGATCTCATGCTTCTTATATATTTATGTAATCCTGCTATATATTCTTTATATGTTATTTGTTCCATATATATTTTATGATTTTATATTTATTTATTCTATATTTTATATTTGCTTTTTGTTTTTGATTATTGACTGGGGATGATGACATTTGCCATCTCTGCATATTACCTCATTTTTTCCCATACCATTATGATATATATGAATGTTATTTAAAATGGTCAGAAATGAAAGATTTAATGGATTAAATCAAAAATGCAAAAAAGTAGTAAAATTAAATGATGCAGCTGTAAGATTGAGATAGTAGAATAAACTGCATTGAGCAGACATAAGCATTAACATATTAACAAGGATTTAAATACATAGTTTTATCATAGTGTGTTCTGGGAAAAGGCTTTAAAATAAAATAAACTATAAAGTAGATTTTGAATAAGATTTTTAATTCTTGGGAAAGCAATGGTTAATGGTAACTGGTTTGGGAATAACAATAAATTGTTCTGTATCATCTACAGTCAGGTGATCACTCAAGTTTGTAGTAGATGGTGTAAGATTAATTAAGAAGACAGTCATTGCTCTAACTTTTAAATGGGCCACTAGAGAACAGTGATTTCTAACATCTCTCTTAAGGATGAAGAAGAATAAAATAGGCATCAAATACCCTTCTGCTAAATTGTGAGAACTTAATTGCTTTTTTCATACTCATTTTACTCTGGTTATGAATATCTAGATTTCCACTTAAAGGTTAGTTTTGGATGACTCTAGGGATAGCAGTGAACTGATTATTTGGGGGAATAAATCCTTAGCCTGTTTGTAACTGAATAACTTTCCAAGTTTTACTATACTTAGATTCAAATTTTAGGTTGAGAATATAAAGGAAGATATGTTATATAGTACATCATGAAACTGTTATGTAAAAGGTGATGGATTAAAAAATTTTTGGAAGCTTTAAAATATGTAGATTGAAAACAAATTTGAATAATTAATAGTTTGAGCAAGAAAGAGAGAGAGGGGGGGGAAGAGAGAGACAAAGAGATATTGGACAAACATTTAGAAATATTTATTCAATTATTTAGGTACATATATGCCACATCTTATTTAGGTAGTATGTGAATTATTTGAAAACCTTTTCAATTAAAAGACTTGGAAACTTAACTTTTAGCATTTAGAAAATTCATATGCCATTACTTATAAATTTGTATGATTCAATATTTAATACAATAATACAATTTTCTTTTTCCCCTTTCCAAGCTATTTTTTTTCTGTTTCGACTGAACCAACAATCTTCTTTAGAGATCTGTTTATCATTTTATCTTTGATGAAGGCAGATTCAATCAAAATAATTAGAAGAAAATAAAATTGCGTAAGAAGTTCAAAAAAAGAAGAGAATTTCTACTTTAATATATGTTATCTTGTGTCATGTGAATTTTTTGAATATATTTACAATCTATCTTTTTTTTATGCCTCTATCTCGATCACATTAATTTTGTTTCTTAAATTAATTTTGATTAGATTATTTTTGATCAGGATGTATCCAATATGTAATTTTCTTTTCTTTCATTGTGTTATTTCAGATTTTTCTTCACTATTAATAATTATGTAAGATTTAATACGCTTGACGTATATAGTGAAATTAAATTCATAAAAAATTACACTAATATTTCTTAAGGCTAAGCACTTCCAGAGCATTCGACTCCATATTCATAGCCTCCAAATCTAATAATTTATGCAAATCTATGCAAGCTCATTTATATTGTCCATCTCTTTGATATAGAAAAGCATGTATCCTTTCTGTTTATTGCCTTCAAATCTCTTGCTATACACCATGCCTCCTTCACCTTCCTTTTGATGTCATTTCTCTCAGTGGAAACTATTTCAGCACATGCAGGTTTAAATTCATGATTAGCCTCTTTTTGGTGGTCCACAAATACTGAGCTGCCCTCATTTCTGTTTAATACTCTTTTGTATAAGTATTTGTGTTGAGCTACTCTATTGTTCATAATGGCCCGGGTCTCACCGTAGTATACTGCTCTACAGTTAGCCTAAGGGCATGTCATTTTGTACACCACATGTGGAGCAGTTTGTATATCAATCTTATCCTTAGAGTTGTTAATAATTCTATTAGTGTTAGGAGGGGTTCAAAAACCTACTGTGAATTCATTCTGTAATTTTTTGACTAGTTCTTTTGCAATATTAGGTATGTATGGCAGACATATAAGTTGTTTTTTGTCCTTTCTTAGTTTATTTATGTTTTCATAAAATGTTTTGATTCTTTTATTGATGGTTACAAAATCGTAACCAACCTTCATTAGATCACTAATATACTTGTTAATATTTATCCTTCTATCCTCTTCATATTTGCATAAATGGTAATTCCTGAACAAGAAGGCAGAAAGCCCTGCCAATTTGTGGGCTTTGGGAATTTTGGAGTTAGTATGGATGTATCCTCTAATGTTTAGTGGTTTTACTTTCATATTGTAATTAAAACATCTGTGCCTTCTCTTAATTATTAAGTCCAAGTAAGTAATTGTATTCAACTCACTCTCTTCAGTGCAGTTAAATATTAAGTTGGTGTGTGCCTGCATTTCATCCAGAATGGCTGTTATTATTATTTTAGGCGCTGCGATGAATATGTCATCTACATATCGACAATAAATTTTTCCATGTACTTGTTCTTGGAACTTCGATATAACCTGTTTTTCAAAATAACTGATAACAATACTAGATACAATAATCATTGCAAAAAATTAATAGACAGTTAACTTTATTTTATATCAAAGCTATTTCAAAATGTGATTTATAATGAGAGTTTATATGATGTGCATAGAGGTTTTTAATTTATTAATAATGAAAAAAAAAAGTTTCAATCAAAGCATTTATTAGATATTTTATTTTTATCACTAGTCAATAATATTGATGTTAGTATGATTATATGATGTTTATATGTCATTGTATAGCCATGCAGTTTTCAAATCTGCGTCACAGAAGCAGTCATGTGGTATTTTGATCCAATGGACATGTTCCAAAGCACTCAAGGTTAACATGCATTTAATTAGTGCATGGTTAGTTCTGTTCAGTTATAATTCATTTGTAATTACTATTTTGGTTACTACTTTCAGATAATTAATTTTTTTCATGTGACTCAAATTACTTACGTTTTGGATAGCCTTGTTCTATATATTTAATTTATTTTGCTGATTTGCTTTGAAGTAAATCATTTAAATTGCATTATTTATCTATTTAAGTATGATTTGGTACTATTTTTGATACTTCAAAATTCTTTTTTTTAAAACAAACTATATTAAGTCAAAGGAGGAAACAGTTCTCATTCAGAAAAATATTGATAGGTAAGAAAAAAACCTTTAATGAATGAAAAATCTTCTAAATTTAAGATATTTGCTTTGGGTTATTTTTTTAAATGTGTTTGATATGGAACTCATGAATAATTTCATAAATGATTATTACTATGGTATTTATATTTTCTAGTTGTTTGTTAGATATCCATGCTGCGTGTGGATGTTGAACAAACAACTACCTTATATTTTAATTTTTTTATTTCTTTAAAGATTTAATATCTCTTATCTATTGGTCAATAAAACAGGAAGAATGTTTGAAAATAGAAATTCATTTTTGGCAAAAAAAAAAGACATTATATGACGTATTTATGAAAGATAAATTATTAGAATTTGTTTATGTTGTAGTTTTTTTTAATATCATCCTTCAGGTGATTTTCCTGCAGCATGCTTGAATGCACTGGAAATTTCTGCAACTTTAGACCACTCTCCTGCAACTATCTTTAAATATATTTTTTCATTTTATAGTCATTCCAATGGTAAAATCTAGAAGTAAAAATAAGATTAAATTTTTAATTCTAAACAATGTCCAGAGATGACAGCATTTTTAATTTAAGCTATTACAAATGAGTCAAATAATTGTGTTTTATTGTTATTGACTTGTAGTTTTTGGTCATATTCATATGAGGACACTGGTTTTGAAAGTATTCTTCTGTTTCAATTTCAAAAACAAAAATTTATATATTTTCATTAGTTTGTTACATCTTATTGATTTTTTTGCAAAATATTTATATATAGAAGAATAATATAATTAGACTCAGATTATATTTACTTTTAGAAGAAAAGTCAAGAGAAATCTTTCATATATGGTTGTAACTTGTAATTAGCTGAAGGGCATTTTATATAAACCTCAGAATTATTTTTGTCATTGTTTTAAAACTATAAATATTATTTTAAATTTTAAATAAAATTTCATTAGCTTTAATTAGTGTGAACAACAGTTCATTAGAGTTTAGAAACTGAATTAAAATAAGTCTGTTTTTATTAATTTAAAATTTTTATTTAACCCATGATGATTGACCAACAACAATAAAGTTGTCATTTGTATTAATATTATTGTGTAATTCAGTTTATTACTTTTTATAAATTTAGAGAGGTGAAATATTTTAATAATTTTTTCTTTACAAATATAAATTTTTAACAAATAATTCAATGTTTCTGAAAATTATAATAAATATAAATTTAATGAAATAAAAAAATATATAAATCATCGTTAGGGCAGACATTTAAATAATTGATCACATAAAGCAGTGGTGCATAACCTTTTTACACTTGTGACCCTCTTCCCCAGATGAAAATTTGATAAATCCATTTTTTGTTTTTACCTTGCACCTAAATTACAAGGAAGAGTCTATAAAAATATTCATAATATTACAATAGTAGTTTTAATTAATATACAAATTTATGTATCCCAATATACAATTTGAAATGGAAATTTTTGGAAAAAAATCACATACTTATAAAAAATAATGATATATACCAAAACAATTTGTTTTCATATGAGTTTTATCTATTTTAAAAAATTAAATCTTAAAAAAAACCACAACTTATTTTTCAAAATTTAAGAGTTTCTTAAAATTTTCACACAAACCCCAACAATTTTTATGTGCCTCTCCATGGGTTATGATCCACAGTTTGCACACCTCTGACTTAAAGTGTTAAAAAGAAAATGATTGCTGTATTGAAATGTGAATAAATTTAAGTATGAGAAAATAGGTTATTTTTTTTGTTGTTGTTGTTGTTGAATGTCTCTGTTTTTATTTTTGCTCTAAACATTTGAAAGTAAGCTATAATTTGTGTGCTGAGAATATTGATATGATTTTTATTGCTAATTAAATATTCTATTTGAATATAAAAGCTAGTTGTTGTTTTTTATCTTCATAACTTTTTTGGACTGTAATAAGTATATATATGATGAAATTCCTATTGTTAAAGCATTTCAGTTTTTGATTTATTTTATAATTTTTTGGATTATAATGACTAGATGTTATCTCTCTTCAATAATTTCTTACTTTACTTTGATCATTTAAAGATCAGCCTTTCAAGCTATTGTGCATGCGCTTTTTTACGAGTGTTAATAATAAATGAATACTTTCATTCCCAACATCATAAACAGTAATTTAAAGTAAGTGGTCTATCCTCACGCTTTCATTTCCAGTACTTAAGATTTGCCTATATATAAGCATTTGGGTTGGAAAGAATAAGTGGATTCATTTTATTCTTTCATAAATACTATATCTTGTGTTGGGAATGAAAGTATTCATTTATTATTAACACTTGTAAAAAGCACATGCACAATAGCTTGAAAGGCTGATCTTTAATGTATTACAATTTATAAAACATAGCGCTATATAAAATAAATGCTTATTTGATCATTTGTATATTTTACATCTAATGTGATGTTTTAATTTCAACCACCTGACCACTACAAAAGCAAAACACTGAAGAATATTTGCTTAAAACAATTTTTGACAGTAATTAAAGGCAACAAGATTAAATATAGTAAGTAAGATTAAACTAACGTCTTTCAAGATTATCAAAATATCAGCATAAATAGTATAAGACATGGGCAGCTCCCTACACTAGTTTCATCTAACATAATTTTGAGTAATCATTTATTGCCAGTTTCAGATAAAATACCTCTCCTTTGTATTAAGGAAAGTGATTTAAATATTAAGAATAACATTTTATATGCAACTTCTAATCACTGATTACTCAAGATTACACTAGATGGCACTAGAAGAGAGATGCTCTTGACTTACTAAAATAGTTTATATGATAAATGCTACTACAAGAGAAGGCTTTCAAATAATCTTGATCCATGATTGTCCCCATCTCCAGACTGGTTTCGAGCTGTGGCTCTCTAGCTCCTCACTGAAGAGAGCCATAACTCAAAACTGGTCTGGAGGTGGGAACAATCATAGATAAAGATAATTTTAATGCCTTCTCTTGTAGAGTCGTAGCTCAAAATTGGTCTGGGGATGGGGACAATCATAGATAAAGATGATTTGAATGTCTTCTCTTATAGTAGCATTTATCATAAAAAAAATTTAAAAAGCTTGTTTAGAGCTTATTAGCAGGTTCTTAATTTTACATATTTATAAATACAAGCTATATATAAGTCATGTGACATCTAACTTTATATATTATTATTAAAATAATTTATGTTATTCAAATTTTCTTTTTTTAAAAGCATTAAAATACATATATATATTAAAATAATCATCTGGGTTATTATTAAAACTATAGTTTTCTGTATCTTCTGTTATTTCTCTTTTCTTTTAAAAATTTATATATATATATGAATGTATTCACATACCAGGAGATTATCTTGTCTTATGTTGTCATCTTTTTTCAAAGATTTTATTTTTATTTATGAATAGATTTGATTCACACTGGTTACAGTTTTTATATAAAAAACAACTATTTTTTTAATGTTTTAATATGTAAATATTAATTTAAATACAATATTTAAGAATATAATGAAGAGACAATATTCACTATATTTTATTTTGAGTCCTCTTTGTATACATCAAACATTGTGTATAATAGCTCACATTTTGTTAATAAGCTTTGATTATAATAGAATACATGCCATTTTATTGAACTGCAAGAATACAATACTTTTCAACACACGTGTGTCAAAAATGATTTTTTATGAGTATAGTATGCATATATAAATTGAGGTTGTAATATAAACACATAATATAGTTATTAATAATAAATCGAGGGAACACATTTACATGTATATTTATTTTGTGTGTGTTCACTTATGCGTATTCCTCTCACAAAATGAAAATAAGAAAAAAACTTCCGATACCGTATCTTTATTAAAATGAACCGTGAAGTTTCAGACTTGGATTTTTGTAAGGCTTTGATGTGTCAGGAAAACCGAGTTTCATTTTAATTAAACTCTTAATTTGGATGATATCCTTTTTCTTCAATAATATTTCTTTTTTTCTATGGAAATGAAATATCTGTCACTTTATCAGTAGCCTGGCCATTCTAATTGTTTTTGATGTTTTTAAGTCTGTGTTGATTGCAGAATTTATACAATTACCCATCTTGCCGTTACTCACTACAGATTCTTAGATAAACTCTTCAAAGTTTAATACAAAAATGTTTACAATTCTTTTTTGCTGTCACTACTAAATCTATAACTTTCAATTTAAACAAGGCAAAACTCTCTCCATACAGTAGTGCCACCCTGTGCCAACCAGAGTAATCAATGGATGCCAGAAGGCTTGTGCATAAAATCCCTAGCTAGTGTCTACTCATCCAATATTACCATACTAGTTTCTGGCTACTGTATGGAGAGAGTTTTGCCTTGTTTAATAACAAGTATGTGCTAGTATAAGAGGATACATGTGATGTTTAGTGGTTTAACTTTCAATTTATTGCTAGAGGAAAATACTTTACAATTTTTTTTAAATTTCATAAAACTTTCAGTTTCATAAACATTTTATTCTCCAAACATTGTACCATGTCAAAATTTGAAAAGGATAAAATTAGAGAATAAAATGTACTTTCAGTGTAACTTGAAGAAAAGTTATTAATAAATATGATTATAATGTAATGATAAAAAATTAAGTCAGATGTCAGCACACTCAGCTACATTTACTAAAAAGATAAAATAAATAAATACAGTATTTTTTTCCTTTTCACTAACATCAGAAACATTTCAGCCAATTAACAAACATGATTGTATATGATGTCCTAAGATGGCTGCTGGCATATCATAAAATTGATTAAATTGATATATTTTAGTACTTTTTTTATTTTTTGTTTGCTTATATATTTTTTGATAGCATATAGTTGTGGTACTGTATATTGATACAGTATGTGTCATTAGTTTACTGCATCTATCAATTTTTTTAGATATTGTTTACATTAATAAATATCATAACTTTACTATAAGTTTAAGTACTTCTAATTATTGTTATTATTTACAGATTAGCAATTTCTTTTTACAAATATTCAAAATTAAATATGATAGATATGTCGGTCTATTTTCATCATCTATCATTAAATGTTGAAATGCCTAGAAAATTTTAAACTTTGTTTAAACTTTTCAAATACAATCAACTGTTAGTAATAATACATGAATAGACAATACAGGCTAGTAGATTACACAATGTTTCCATTGGCATTATTCTCAGCTCTTCTTCAAGTGTTGCTGGCCTGACCCATGACAATACTAGCATAGGATTCAAACTTACACTTGTAAATTTTTGAATACCAAATTTTAAGGCTACACTCTAACCAAGTTCTTCTATCAAAGTCTGCATTGTCTATTTGTGTGTTATTACTAACAGTTGTTAGTATTTGAAAAGTGTTGAAGTTTAAAACTTTCTAGAGATTCAACATTTAATGATAGCTATTAAACAAGGCAAAACTCTCCATGCAGTAGTGCCACACTGTACTAACCAGAGTAATCAATGGATTACAGAAGGCTTGTGCATAAAATTCCTATCTAGTGCTTACTCACTTAATATCCCCATCCATTGATTACTCTGGTTGGCACAGAGGTGGTACTACTGTATGGAGAGTTTTGCCGTGTTTAATAACAATTATGTGCTAGTATAAGAGATGGTGATCATGTGATGTTTAGTGATTTAATGATAGATGATGGGAATTTAGTTCAACATATACCATCATCATATTTATAGTATATTTATTTCTAACCATTGTTGTTTGATGTAAGTGTAATGATTTTATAGTTTTTATCTATTTAAATTTTCATTAGTTCTATTATTTGTGTCTGATTTTATTTAGAATTGATGGTATATCATATTTAAATTGGATTGTAGTGTGTATATATATAAACAATATGAAATAAAACTCTTTCTAATATTTCGCATTGATCTAAAAATTACACACAATTGATTCCTCCATCTAAGCTCTATTCTAAACTTGAATCTTTGCAGCATTTACAAGTAAAGCATTGCCCTTTATATAAAGATTCAAATTTAAATAAAGTATTATGTTCTGTACATGAGGGGTCAGATTGACCTTAGGTCAATATGGGTGTGACAAGAATCTTGGCCTCAGGGTGGCCTTTGAGCATTCCATCATCAGATTTTCAATTGGATGGACAGTTGAAGAATTGGAGTGTGGAGTAGATTGATGCCTGCCCATTAAAGTATAAGGATTGGCTATCTTAATATATATCTGAGCACTTATAGCATATATGTGTAGAGAAGGTAATCTGGACCAATTGATGATTGCTGGTTTAGCATGAAATATGTATATTGGTGATTATTTACCTCTTTTCAACATATATGTGTTCTAGTGTATCAGGGTTATGAGATAGTGTGGAGACTGGTGGGTTGTGTGAAAGTCTGTGCTCATATACCCTATATATTATAAAGTATTATTGTAAAATAGCTGATAATATTAATAAGATTTTTGAAAATTTATTAGAATGAAATGAATTCCCTTAGTAATTTTTTTAAAAATTCTTTAAATAATACATTTCATGTGTATGCCAGTAAAATACACATATATGTGTAAACCTACTCATGAAACAAATCCAAATACATTACTAAGATTATTCTCAAATTAGATTCTTTAAAGAAACATTTAAATGAACTTACAAATAACACTCATCTTTTCTTATATGAATGACAATCTACTTTGTCAGATAAAAGATGATTTTTTTTTTATCAGATAAAATGGATGGGCTATTCACACAATAAAAGATATATCATTTACAACTTTGTTAAACATTTTATCAATACTCTTTATTTCTATCAAAACTAAGTGTTTCGACTGACCTGCAGTCATCATCAGAGCTACAATATTCAAATATATAATTATATAATTAATACACTTATACACATATTCATATACATAATTAAAATACACAAAATAAAACAAACCTGACCGTTATAAATAAAGTAATAAAATAAAGTCAAATAATAAAATGAGAAATGATTATTTATAATGGTCAGGGTAAAATGTATATTTTATTTTTGTTTCATTTTGTGTATTTTAATTATGTATATGAATATGTGTATAAGTGTATTAATTATATAATTATATATTTGAATATTATAGCTCTGATGATGACTGCAGGACAGTCAAAACAGTTAATTTTGATATAAATAAAGAATATTGATAAAGGGTTTAAGAAAGTTGTAAATGGTATATGTTAAAGTAGAAATCAATACATAGGAAAAGGAAGAAAAAGAAAATTATAATAAAAGATATGCATTGATATAACAATAGATGGAGTTATTTCCAATTTCATTTAAATGATTCTTTGATGATCTAGATTGCAAATTATCTTAGTAATGTATTCAAACTTGTTTGTTCTGTGAATAGGTTTATATTCTTACTACTGCTTTATAAGCCATAAAATTTGCATGCTCTTTAAACTCATTATATAATGTGGGTAAGAAAATATTCTAATGCTTACTTCTAGCTGAAAATTAGTTAGAAAATATTCAAATCATTCTAGCATATGATTTAAGAAATTATCTTTTTGAGTTGCCTGTTTGGAGTTGAGACTATATTTATTCACAGAGGGCGTTGTTGAAATATAAAATTTGGAGTGATTTGAATATGAGTATATGAAAAGATTGAGGTACACAGATGGTGCACTTGTCTGCTTGATTAAGAACTTTTGTTTTAATCAGGGTGGGATTATTTTTTTCAAATGGGTTTATGATTTTTCTTTCAGGTAGCCAGTTCATAGCCAACCTAGCTAAACGATCAATTAAAGTTGGCAACATCGTTATTTTTAGCTAGAAAATAATATTGGAAAATTGCTCAAAAACTCTTATTACCTAGCAACTGATAACCTTAATTTCCTCACTGTTCCTCTGGAATGGACAATTGGATCTGCCTTTGCTTTTTATTTGCTTTTCTAAAGACCTCTTTACCTATATACGTCTGTATACCGTATTGATGCGACTAACGAGCTTTATAAATCTATTGATACATTTTTGTAAGGACTAGGATATAAATCTCTCTATTGAGAACTTTTTCTAAATAAAGTTACAAATATCTACTTTTTGTAAACTTTTCCGGGATAATGTAAATCTAATTTAAATGAAGCTTGTGAAATCAAACGAATCGCAGATCTGTATAAGTACAAACACTCAAGGACTGCATTTTGTTCGCTCGTGTTTGGAATTATTATTTAAATAACGATAGAAAGAATCTACACCTAATATTTATCTTCAAAAAATTTACCCCTCCCCTCCCTACCAAGATGTAATTGCAATTGTTATCGTCTTAAGTTTAAATAATTACCTCCTCAGGTCATGTAGTGGGTTGAACTCATCTGTTCTAGATTTGTCAGTGATTCAAAACTGATTTTTTTTCCACTCCCTTTCCATCTTAAAATAAACCTGTTGAGATCTCTTGCAGGGAAAACGCACTCTTTGACCTTCTCGATTTTTTCTTATAAGTGGTTCCATTTTCGAAGAGCAAAAGTGCGTGCACTTCTATTAAAAATTGGAGTAGTGTGAAAATTAATTAAAGCGGCGCTCAATTTTTTGGACTTTGTTTTTATTTCAAAAAGTTTATTTTTAAACGACTTAAAGCTGGAATTATTTTCATTATTGGGCAAGCGTACGCTTATGGTTTTTATCTTCCTGTCTCATATAAGGATTTCGAGGAGTGCATTCGCTTCTGTCTTTCATCCATTTGCTATCCTGTTTCTGCACCCCAATGTTCACCTATCTATTTTTTTCTACAAAGTTGGAAATCTTTAATTCAAGTTGTCATTCAAAGGTAGGTCAAGCCAAAAGTTTTATAGTAATAGAAATACCACGTACATATATTTTTTAAAAACAATTAATTAGTAAGAAATATTCGATTCGTATTATTATTTAATTTTTCATCACTCTTCTAAGTATTAACAACTTAGTGGTTTTAGATTTTTTTGGTTTGTTTTTGTAGATTTCACATTAATCATTGTCATAAATATATTTCTTTTTCACAATCTGGATTTTATAAACAACATTAAATATTAAGTGCTTATGTAGTCGTAATACATAATTGTTTTTTTAAATGACAATAAATTACTTTTTAAAAAAATCGGAATATAAATTGCATTTTGCCCTTTGCGGCTTAGCGCTGTGGCTGAGTGCCATACTTTGGAATATGGGATCTTAGGATCGATTCCAGTGCCGATACTTCCGGCGCTGGAATTTCTTATGAACACTCGGGTAATAAAATCATTCAAATATTAATTACGTATTCAAATAAATAAATGCATATAATAAACTCCACCAATTTTCCAAATAGTAGAATTATAAGCCCTGAGTTGTTTGTCATAATTGTAGTGTTGCAGGCTTACGAGCTCAAAGGTGCATGACTTCCGGTGCTCGAACTTTTTACGTATTCCCAAGCGATCAACTATTTGATTATTATTTTTTAAAATAGAATTTTTCGTCAATTGTGTTTCTCAGAAGGTTTGTGATGAGAGTATTATCATTATAATTACATAATGAATTATATCCATTATCTAATCATCATCATCATTTTTAACCATTATCAATCCAATGCAGGATGAAGGTCCTTCCAAGTTTAATCCAATTTCTTCCATTTCTAGCCTCTCTTCTCTATTTTCTTATTTCACCCATCTATCTCACATGAAAGTCACAAGCTAGAAACTAGTCTGGAAATATTGGATGCATAGTTACTAAATAGGGATTTTATGCGCAAATCTTTTTGCATCCATTGATTACTGAGGCTTGCACCAGGTGGCACTACTGTGTTGCTACTGTACAAACTTATATACAGTGGGCCATGATGGAACTTTATTTGTTACATTACTTGTTTATTTTAGCATACATCAAAATAATAGTAATAATAATAAATAACTACTCATAAATGAGTATGACCATTCTAACTCCAAAAAAAAAAAAAATAATAATAATAATAAAGAAAAAGAGAAAAAATTGCTCTTTAAATGAGTTTTGCAATATCTGTATAAACCAATTTGTGAAACATATACACCCACACATGGAACATGTTAATCCAAATTTATTATTTAGTTGGTATTTTATGGAGTTTTTAAATTTTTTCAGCAGAATACCATTTTTTTTAAAATACTTTAATACCAGTCATTATTCATTTGTATAATATGATCAATTGAATGAAGGTATGATTTTACAATGGAGAACTGTATAATATCAGATCAAGCGAATTGAACATATTGATTTGTTTTACTATCTTGCCATTGTATTTTTAAAATTTTATGGAGCACGCTCAAATGAAACTTTTCTACTGTCTTTATAAGGCATTGATAGGGTGTCCATGTCTCACTTCCAACTGTAGCTTACTCCATTACATATGCGCTTTACAGATTGAACGCTAATTATAATGAATACTCTCCTTTGCAAACACAAGATAAAGTATTTTTAAAAGATAGAATGGGTCATCTTTTTTACCCAAACTATATGTATAGGCAAATCTGAAGTGTTTGGAACTGAGTGAATGAATAGATCTGACAAAATAAAAACTCTATATATGACTAAATTAGTTGCCGTATTTAAAGATAATTCATTCCTGGACCAGGACATATCTAACCTAACCCTTTAAACAGGCAAAAATATAATACAAATTCAAAAATATAGATGAAAGAAATAACATAAAATTAATTTATTTAAACTCTTATATTCTGTATGTTAAATTTGACAAGCATAAGCAATCTAGTGGAAACTATAAACAAACTTTCCATGCTAAAAGTATAAAAATAATCTTGCACACATAAAAAAAACATAAACAGTCTTCATCCAGTGAATATATAAGCAAACTTTTTCTAATTGAAATCAAATGATATTATACAGAGGTGAAAGAAAACTCAATTCTATTCAGTATAGATAACTGTTAATTTATCCATATTTGTTGTAGCATCTGTGCGCTCATTTTTGCATTCTGAATTGTTTTGATGTAGTATTTGTTCATTATAGCATATTTTTTTGTAGGATGTCTAACTTTAAACCACTAAACAAGTCTCCTCACTGATATTGGATGAGTATGCATTAGATAAGGATTTTATGCACAAATCCTCTTGCATCCAATGATTATGCTGGCTTGCACTGAGTGGCGCTACTGTATGGAGCAGAATATGGGGAAACTTAGACTGGGGAATGTAAAATTAAGTAGCTAACAAGTTTCTCTTAGTATAATTGCTGAGAGATTCTTGACTTTGTTTAAGAAGAAGCTACAGTATATCACATCACATCGCCTGTTTTAATGTCTAACTTTATATATAGATAACGTTCAGGAAGATTAATTCTGATTTGAATATCTTCACTTTTATGCTATTAATGTCATGTTTATTTAATAAGTCGTTGTAATAATGTTCACTTTTTGTAAGTAATCAAGATAGTGAGAATTATTTCATCCTTCCTAATAAAATAAGAAATATAGAATTAAATCTTATTATCAGACTGCAAATATATCCATACATATTGACTAAGTGATAGATAAATATTTTTCATTTTTATTATATGCATGTTTTATCATTCCAGATGCACTTTGGCAAAATATCACTATGATCAGACAATAATAAATATTTTTTTACTATCAATGATAAGTTGGTATTGCTCTCTTTGGGTGTTTAAGGTTTATAATATTGAAATAACCCCCTAAATATAAAATTGCATGTTTTTTTAATTCAAGTTTTTGTATATGTTTTGCTCCATACATGAAAGCTGTCAACACTTAAACAATACCAATATCATTAATTATCAACAATCTCAATTTGTTACCAAGGCAATCTATTTTAATCAATAAAGGTGGAAACCCATCTATGGTTTTATTTATAAGTTTATGTAGATACTAAAGATTGCAATATGACTACAGAGAGTGAAATTATTAATGCAAATAAGTTTAAATAAACCTCATTAAATAAGTAAATATAATTTGTTCTGAAAGTAGAGTCAATTATAACTTTCAAATTGCACTCCAACCATATACTACACAATTAACTGTAATTATATTGCAAATAATGGTAAATAAAATAAATTTCAATATAGAATTTAATCAATAATAGTATTTTCAATTATATTTATAATCATGTTCAACTAAACTGATTTAATTTCAAAATGGAGTAAAACAGCATCAAACGGAAATCAGAAACCACATGTCAATTTACATATCCCATAATTCACTAATAATAACATATGCTGATTGTCTGTTTTTTATCATATTTTACATCAACAACACCACAAGGTTTCTAACTCTTCGGCTATGAATATGAGGTTAAGAGACCTCAAAAGCGCTAAGCCTGATATTTAATTTTGATATTTCTAACTTCACCAATGAGCGTTTGAAGTGCGGTATAATTACTATAATGATTGATAAAACATTGCCTCTTTAAGTTTTTCTTTTTTCATCATTTCTTTCTTAGTTCTTTTCATATCAAAATTAAATTTACATATATGCCTGCATAATTAAGTATTTATGCAAAGCAGCAGATTTTGGACTCAAGTTCTATGGATTATTTCTGTCCTTTATGATGTTTAAATTTTTTATGAACTCCCAAGGAATAAATCATTCAATTAGTTTAACCTTTTATAATTTGGTACAGTGGTAATGTGCTGGAATCTGGAATTCAAGGACTGTTGACCATAATCCAATTGTTGAGCTTTTTGTGTACTTCCAAATATACTTGATTTTTTTTTATTGAGGAATATACATTTAATTGTGCAAAGTTAGTGGAGAGTAGGTTTGTTAAGCTCCAAAAGTTTTCTGATATTAAGACAACATGATTATTATCGCTAGTAATTTACAATGCATGACAGCATAAATTTTTATTTTTTAGATGGATTAAATATTTAAAGTTGCTTCTATATTTAATAAATTTAAAAAATGAGTATTTTTATCCATTATCATAATCATTATTATTTTCAACCATTATTGATCTACTGTGGGATGAAGATCCTCCAGATTCAATCCATCTTCTCTGATTTCTAGCCTCTCTTCTCAACATTACCTCAGCACATTTCCTTATTCCATCCATCCATCTCACATGTGGTCTCTTTCTAGGTCTTTTAAAATCTCTTGGAATCTTGTTTAAGATTTCAATTAATCATCTGTCATAATCTCTTCTAACGATATGTCTAGCCCAATTCCACTTTAGTCTCTTTTTTATTATTTTTATCCTATATAATAATAATAATAATAATAATAATAATATTATTATTATTATTATTATTATTATTATTATTATTATTATTATTATTATTATTATTATTATTATTATTATTATTATTATTATTATTATTATTATTATTATTATTATTATTATTATTATTATTATTATTATTATTATTATTATTATTATTATTATTATTATTATTATTATTATTATTATTTGGGTACAGATGAAGAGTGCTACTAAGTGAGAACTGCATCTTGGAGATTGTCTTTTTCCAAATGTGTTCATTCATGTTTCAAAAATGTGTTGTCTGGAATGGAAGTTTTAAATATATCTATAAAAAAAGCTATTTTTTGTTGCCTGATAAATAGATTGGCATTAGTACTAAAACAGGGACATTATTTACAAGTTTATTTAAATGATTCTTTGAGAATTTGATTTGTGAATTATCATAGTAACATTTCCAGACTTAGTTATTCCATGAGTAACTCTAAAAAAATATTCCACATGAAAAAAAGGAGAGATGAAGCAGTTTAATAATACCATGTGATTAGATATAAGTAATAAAAAAATCAGATATATTAATCTTTTATTGAGTTTAAAGTTTTTACATCAAGGCTAGGAATAGTATGATAATTTCTTGTTTTATAAATTATTATTAATAATATTAGATGAATTTATCTAAAGTCTATGGTGGCAAAGATGTGAGTATAGAAAGTTTGACGCTTGTATTTGAAATTGTAAAAAAGATATAACTACTTTAATTAAATTAATTGCATAATCTTATTCTGTTATTTTTATTGTATATTTAAGGATGTTGCAGAATATTTTTAAATTAAGACATTATCACACAATCAATCATTATATTGTTTAGTTTTCTGGATGTGATGATGTTGAATCTGCTATTTATTAGACTGGCATATGAAAGATTGAATGGTAATAGATTTTGCTTAAAATGCATTTGCATAGTAAACTTGAACTGTTTTTCATAGGAGAGAAGATGATATTTATATTATAAATAGTATCCCACAGACATATTAAATAAGTGCATTATCGATTGTTTTTTTAAAAAGACACGCTGAAGATAGAATACAATTAAATGTTACAATTAAACAAGTTTATTAAGAAGATACACTGAAGATAGAATACAATTGAATAGTCAAAATAAGAGTCATAGATCACATGACTCTATCTCTTAAGCTTGTAAGTTATAAACAATGAGGATTGCCAATTCCTGAACAACCTTTGTGGTAAATGCTTAGCCAGAGCCAGCACTTAAAATATCTCTGTCAGGAAACCCCCCCCCCCAACCCCTGACCATCATTTCATGAATGTTACAATTAAACAAGTTTATTGATGTAGTTAAAAGATAGCATCCCATGATGTCAAATAAGAATGTTACTGGACTTGCACTTAAATACTATCATCATCATATTCAATCTTTAACAATCCACTGCAGAATGAATCTCTCTGACTTTAATCCAGCTTTTCTGACTTTTATCCTTTCTTCTTTATATCCAGAAAGCATCCTTATTTCATCCATCCATCCATCTCAATTGTGGTATCTTTCTAGATCTTGTACAATCTCTTGGGATTCAGTTTAAGACTTCACCAGTTCAACTATTATCATCTCATGTACCAATATGTGTATATGTGGACATATTTTTATTGTTCATTAATTGGTTTATATTGTCATCACAAAATTCATCTTCAACATTTTTCTTTTTTCTTTTCTGGAATTAGCAGGCTCTTCAACTATTTTTTTAAATTAGGAATCACCTCTATTCACCATTTATAGATTTACAAATAGCTAAGTTTCTTTATTCAGCTTTAAAAAATTTATCTATTTGAAATTTATAAAAAATTTCATGACATACAATATTATTGCCTGAGACAATTTCTTCATTATTAAGTTTTTTATCTGTGTGGTGGTATTTTTCATTTCAATTTTTTTTAAAAAAAGCAAGTTAATTATTCTGGATTATCCTGTTTAAAATTACCCATGTGAAAAACAGGCTTCGGCCACTTTAATATTATTGTCATCTATATTCCAATACATATATGTTTTTTTAATAAACTAAATCAAATTTTGAATTAATATGTGTTACATACATGTTTTCCATTTTATCTCCATTGACTATATTTTGCAAATTAGGAAGTGGTGACAACTTATTAAAATCAAAGCCTGCTATTTCTTAAATTTCTTATTTTAAATATCTTCATTTAGCATCTATATTCTATTATTTTTAGTTGTTTTTTTTCCCCATATGTCATAGCATCTGCTGGGAGGCGAACCCACAATAACCGTCTGCAACCAACTGTTTGCTTGCAAGGCGGCTGCGCTGACCTCTCGGCTAACAACGCTTGACTATTATTTTTAGTTGTTGTAGACTTGCAAATAAATAAGTTTCTTTACTCAGCTTTAAAAAAATTAACCATTTAATGTTTATGAGACTATGGATAGTTGATTTGTTCCCATCCAAAATTATAATTGATAAACAGTGTTGTTCAAATAAATCATCTTATACAAAAGGCCATTTAAAACAATACAAATTTATCTTTAATAAACTATACATTTTTATCAAAAAATATGGTATCAGTGTTAGTACATATCTAAAATTTATATTTAAAAAAAAAATCAATGTATAAATGTCAGTTTCTTTCTAGTGGATTTGATTTGCTGAAATGTGCTGTGCCTTGAGTTTGTCTGCCTGTTTATCTATCTGACTTTCTATCTATCTACTTATCTATCCACCTCACAACCTACTTATTTATCTATTCATTTATTCATCCAGCTATCTATCTATATGTCTGTATTTTTAGCCTCTTCCTGCCTGCCCATCTACCAATCTGTCTGTCTATCTATCCATCCATCTATCTAACTATCTATTCATCTGTCTACCTATCTACACTTTTTTTATCTATCTGTCTGTCTCTGTATGCTTGCCTATATATGTATCCACTTATCTATCACCAGTCCCAATTGCTTTATCATAATTTTCATGTATAGCTTAATATTATGTCTTTTAAATCTATTTTGAAATGATTTTTTTAAACTTTGCCTATGGACTGGTCATAAGCCTTGAAGCGTCTTAAAACTAACCATTGGCTTGGATTTTGAATACCATGATTAATCTCAGGGCTATTATTATTATTTTCATCAGTTTTGGAAGATTTTAAGCATTATTATTAATCCATAAGTGAAATTTTTTTGAAAGAGTCTAAAAATTTATTTTTGGATGTTTTTTTTTTTTTAAATTCGTATTGATTATTCAATCATCTGATAATCTGCTAACATTGTGTTTTAAAATGTACAGCAAATTAGTCATCCATAAATCATGGAGTGGAAAGTTTCTTGTGGCTTTATATTCAAGATTTTGGATTAATTCATGTTTATGTAAATATCGTCTAAATCATATTTTTAAAATTTTTTCTGTGCTTTATTTGAGGACGGACCAACAACCATGACATAAGTTTATCTTGAGGTCGAAGCATTTTCATGCTTAGATGATCTATTTGCTTGTTTATGATAAGCTGGTGCTATTCGTTATTATATATACGAAAATAATGCACAAAATTCTGAGGCAGATTTTTGATCTTTTAACCTAGCTATTTCAGTGTTTAGAAGTTTAAATATGATTGAGTTTATTTTTCAACTTTATCATTTCAAGATTATTAAATTACTTCAGTTTTTGTAAAGAAGTCTTTCAATGTATGTCGTCTTGATTATTTGAAATATCTCAAATTAATAGAATATCGTTTAATAAAAATGCATTCTAAAGGGGAAATACAATAAAGATAATTTTCTGTAATTGAAAAAGTTATTTATTTATAGTATCATTTTCAAAAATGGAAAGAAAGCAAATCTAAATACCAGAAAAGATAGAAACCTCAAGAATCCTCATTTGCATATTCGCGATCAAAATAATAGTAGCATACTTTGAGAGAATTCTCGATAGATTCATGGTGAGTTGAAGATAAGTATTTTCAGTTTTCACGAGCTAGGGATAAATAAAAATAATCGATTGGTTTATTGTTCTGGAATTCGTAAAAAGTTCGAGCACCGGAAGTAAAAGACCTGGACTGCGAGTATGAACTTTGAGCTACGCCTATCACTGCCGAAACCACATTCGAGCACTTTGAACTAAACAGAAAATACTTTACACAAAAGATGAAACAATAGTACATTTTGATTGTACACTAATATATAATTGCAATATCTTGTATTTGCTACTATATTGAAAATACTGAACAAGTTTTTAAATCTAGATAGAATTGTGTTTTTGTTACTGTTGTTTTTGTTTTTATATCAGAATATTATTTAATATCAAGCAAAAAAGTTTTTCTCTCTCTAAAAAGAAACTTTCGCTTAAAAATTTGATATTTTGTTTTATTTTTTTTTAAAAAAAAACATGATTGAAAAAAAAAATTGAGGGAAACAAAATAATCTTATGTTATCTTCTTCGAGATGTAGATTATTTGACCTCCCAAGTAACTGACTGCACAGAAGTAAATACGGTCTTTGTCAGTGCTGATCAAAGGGAGATTTTTAAAATAGATTGACATCTATTTGTACAGTAAATCAAATTTGACAAATTGCTGAGTGAAAACGCATTTTCGTTTTGCTTCTCTTTATAAACTTATAAAATATATTCTCATATAAATAAAATGCTTAAGAAATATATGTATTCATCAGTACAGTAGTCGCTCCATGTCTGCAGACTCACGGTTTCCATTAATCCATATTTAGAAAACTATAAAAATAAAGATCAGCTGTCTGCTCTAGCACAATTTATAGTTAGATTAAGTTATCAGTGATTATCATTTAATCACTATTCCCAGACCAGTTTCTGATGTTTGACTTTATCAGTAAGGCTTGCTACTCATCTAGCAAATAACTTTAACCCTTATCATTCAAGCTAAAAACCTGAAATTCAAAAATTCCTAAAGTGAACTCAAGCTTACTTGAATCTTTGTGATCTGATTTCAGGTAACAGATTATATATTGTAGTAACTTCAATTCTTTATTCACTGTAGGCACCTTTCCCACTGGTAAGAAATATTAATAAATTTGCATCTGTTGGTTTAAAAAAATAAATGAACATCGTTATTAGAACTATCTATCTATAGCTTTAAAAATGAAGGGCATCGTTCCTTCGAAAGCGGTAAGTATAGAAATAAATATAATAATATAAATATATTGGGTTTTAGTGTGGAGATATTACCGTAAAATATCTGATCTTATTATAATAATAACAACCATTTTTTTTACTTTACACAATGTATGATAAAACAAGATCATCTCTCTAATATAGTGCCATCTACAGGAGGTTGAGTTTTCCAGCAATTTCAGATCTTTGGATTAGATTGAATATCTTAGGATGTTTTGCAATTTTAGATTTTTAGCTTGAATTGTAAACTACATTACTTTCATCTTTTAATTTTTAATGGTGAAAACCAAAAATAAGTATGGATATTTAATTATTCTTTCATCTAGTAGTCAATGGTTGCTCCATCCCACTATTGATGCTCTAGAGAAGAGAGCTGCTCATATTTGATCTTGCATTGTGGTTTGTTGTTGTTGTTGTTGTTGTTGTTATTATTATTATTATTATTATTATTATTATTATTATTATTATTATTATTATTATTATTATTATTATTATTATTATTATTATTATTATTATTATTATTATTATTATTATTATTATTATTATTATTATTATTATTATTATTATTATTATTATTATTATTATTATTATTATTATTATATCAAACATCTCATGATCTACCATTATTTATGCTTACAAAAGCTGTTTTTCACAGAGGCAAAACTCTCCATACAGTAGCACCACTCACTGCAAGCCAGAGTAATCATCAATGGATGCAGAAAGGTTTATAGTTAGCCAAAAAAGTAAAAGATGGCTGCTAGAGGGTTGCATTAGATCTTAAGTACTAGGTGCAGTGCTCTCAGCTCTAAGGTTGCTCACTGATGAACACCACAAGCTAGAAACTAGTCTGGGGATATTGAATGAGTAGGCACTAGATAGGGATTTTATGTACAAATCTTCCTGCATCCAATGATTATTCTGGCTTGCACTGAGTGGTGCTACTGTATGAAGAGTTTTGCCTCTGTGTATTATTAAAATATATATAAAATTAGAAATTCATAAATTTGAATTTATAAATTTTATTCATTCACCTAGCTGCATGAGTCCATTATAAATCATTTCACAGTCAGCCATTTTCTTATCTTATGCACTCACTATATTTTGTCATGTGATCACTTGCACACATGTTTACTGTACTATTTTTTGTATAACTGAATTATTCTAACTTCTTTGTTAACTATTTTTGCTGATGACTTAAAGTGAATATTTTAATAATCAAATTGTATTGTATTTCAAGAATCAGAACTGTCTTATACTAAATGGGACATTATTTGACTTTGTGAAGTTAGAAGAAAAGATGAAGAGGCAATTGATTTTAAAAGTGGGCATATACCCTATCATAAAAGCACAAATATTGGAAATACAAGTGGAGTAGGATTCATTATAAATAAAAAGTGGAAGAACAACATTGTGGAGAATGATGGTGTATCAGACAGAATTAATTATACAATTTAATAGCAGATACCTAATGCAGATAATTCAGGTTTATGCCCCAACAAGTTCTCATAGTGATGAAGTAGTAGAAGATTTTTAGATGGATGTATAAAAAGCTTTTGATCAGAGTAAACAACATTTTAAAATTGTTATGCGAGAGTTTAATGGTAGACTTGATAAACAAATGAAAGATGAAAGTGCTGTAGGTAATTTTGGTTGTGATAATAGAAGTGAGAGAGGACATAGACTTGTGGAGTTTGCAGAAAAAGAAAAACTTTATATTATGAATTCTTTTTTTAAGAAAAATGTTAAAAGGAAATGGACATGGAAGCATCCAAATGAAGGTACAGCAAAATTGGATTATATTTTGACTAACAGAAAATGCATATTTCAAGATTGTAATGTTCTTAATAAATTTAACACAGGAAGTGATCATCGATTAGTGAGATGTAAGATATGTGTTAATGCAAAACTAGAGAGACAAAAATTATTAAGAAAAACCAATATTTACTTCCTAACTTACAAATCGGTTTCAAGTATTAGTAGATTTTAAACATGATTCAAATTTGAATGAAATTAATATGAAAATAATTGATACACTTTTAAAAACTGCAACGAAAAAAAGAAGGAAAATGAAAATATACAACAATGATGCATTAAAAAGGATTGAATATCTCAAATTTTGTAAAATTGTATGGAAAAGAGTTGAAAATGATATAAGAAAGTATAACTGTGAAGTAGCAAGGAAAGTTGTAGAAGAGAATAAAAGTCTTAAGAGTGTAAAACAACATTTTATTGGTAGGAAATTTATATCTACAACAAGAACAAAAAAAATGGAATTATTACTAAAAAGAGAGATGACATCGTGAAATGGGTAAAAGACTTCTATCGAGAATTATTTAGTAATAAAAACAAGTACCTACTATATCTATTACATCTTCTGAATTGCCCAGAATTTAAATGAAGAAGTGAGACATGCAATTAAATTTATGAAGAAAGGAAAAGCTCCAGGTAATGATATAATTATAATTGATATATTAAAAGAAGCAAGTGAAGAAATAGATTTTTTTTTTTAGCAAAGTTATATATCAAATGTCTATATGATAAAAATGTACCAGATGATTGGAAGAATGCAGTATTAATATTTTAAAAAGATGATAAAGAATTATAAATTACAGACCTATCAGCCTTTTATTAGTTTTATACACAATTTTTACCAAGATAATTGCAACTCGTCTAATGAGAACATTGGACTTCCATCAACCAAGTGAACAAGCTAGTTTTAAAAGTGGTTTTAGTACAATAGATCATATCCAGGTATTGAAAGAAGTTATAGGAAGGACAAATGAATATGAGTTGCATTATGCTTTGGATTTGGAGATTATGAAAAGGCATTTGATTCTACAAACATTTCTTCAGTGATTAAAGCATTGGATCATCAAGGTATAGATCCTGGATATTGTCATATTTTAAAGAATATTTATAAAAATGCAACAGCAACAATTAGATTACCTAATGATACTAGGAAAGTCAATGTTGAGAAGGGTGTAAGACAGCGTGACTCCATATCTCCAAAACTTTTTACAGCAGTGCTGCAAGAAGTATTTTGTGGATTAAAATGGGAAGCTAAAGGAGTGAGAGTAAATGGAGATTATTTAAGTCATTTAGATTTTTCAGTTGATGTAGTTGTTTTGTAAATAATGCTTTAGAGCTGCAGGAAATGTTGCAGGAGTTATCAGATGAAAGTAGGACTCAAGATAAATGTTAAAAAGTCTAAAGTAATGTTTTATGGATTTTCTCAAAATATGAAATTAAAGATTGAATGTGTGATGAGTTAGAATACAGATGGAAACATAATGGATGAAATTAACTATCAAATTAAACTTGGGGATAAAATTAACCATAGAATTAAACTTGGTTGGAATGCTTTTGGTAGAAATAACTTGATACTAAATGGAAATATGCCTATGTGTTTGAAAAGGAAGATTTTTAATAAATGTGTTTTACCTGTTCTTACTTATGGATCTGAGTCTTGGACACTTTATAGGAGCAATACAGAGACTTCAGACCACTCAAAGAAGTATGGAGAGATGCATGTTGGGAGTAACAAGAAGAGATCAAAAATGCAACATATGGGCAAGTGATCTCATTGAAAAAATTAAAAGACTGAAGTGGAGATGGAGTGGACATATTGCTAGAAGAGATGATAATAGATGGACAATTGAAGTCTTAAATTGTATTTCAAGAGATTGTAAAAGACCCAGAAAAAGACCACATGTGAGATGGATGGATGAAATAAAAAAGTGTGCAGGGGTGATGTGGAGAAGAGATGCTAGAGATTAGAGAAGATGGATTGAACTTGGAGAGATCTTCATCCTGCAGTGGATTGATAATGGTTGTTGATGATTTGAAACTGTCCTACAATAACTATATTATGATAATTATAATTGATATTACATTTAGTCAACAGTTTATTTTAAAATGTGTGTGTGTGTGCTTGTAATTTATATATAT
This sequence comes from Epiperipatus broadwayi, assembly GCA_028023455.1. NCBI lineage: Eukaryota > Metazoa > Onychophora > Udeonychophora > Euonychophora > Peripatidae > Epiperipatus > Epiperipatus broadwayi. Next base: position 26,653,033 of record JAQFVV010012394.1, on the reverse strand, counting down.
TTAAAACTTAATCAATTTAAAATGTTTAAATGTAAAACTAGTAAATTAATTCATTTTATTTAGCATTACAATTCAGATAAAAAATATTTATTAAAATGAATTTATTAAAATAAAATATCTGAGAACTTTACAGGGATATTATAAATTATTTACTTGTTAGAAATAAGTGATTGTAGAATTTTTTTTAATAATTCAAGATTTGGTGTTGTTGTTGATATTATTATTATTGTTGTTCTTACTGTTGTTGTCTGATATGCAGTTTATTTATATATTTCATTTGTTAGATTCTTACTTTGTTGAAGTATTGAAATCTTTGAAATGTTGTAGGTTCTGTGGTTTGCAATATCATTTGGATTGTTATAATTCTGTTAATATCAAGGATTGTATTGAGATTGTCTTTGCATATGATTATTGTAAAATTTCTCCAAATAGTGATGATGCTCTCTCTCATCAGTCATCTCTTCTAAGTCCATCAATTTCTCATTCAGATTATCCTGTGAATAATACAGTTAATCAGCTTAGTCCTGATCAAAATAAAATTCCAGACATTTCCTTTTGCCATAGTCGCTCTATGATTATTTCTGATACATTCTTGGGAATTAAGTATTCTGGTCTATGTCAGAACTATTTTCATCTCTCCTTAGCATAATTGTCTAAATCTGATGCTATTATTTTTCAAATGGTAATGGTTTTTTTAAATATCAGATTTGTAATAATATAATTTCCAAGATAAAATTTTCAGATATTAATAATGAATTTATTATTGATTTGGTAATGGATGGTGACTCAACCCTACCTTTGGATAGTGATATCGTAGGTTTATATTCCAAACGCAGTGAATGTAACTTGATCAACATCTGGATTCTGACAGTAACATTTCAATTACTGATTATGATATATTTACTGAAGAAAATTCAGATAATTTGGTTACATAATTAAAATAATTCTAATTAATATAATCAATTAGATTCTATTTCAAAATCTAATACTAGATTATTAGAGGTTGTGAAGACAGGTGCTACAAATAGTGATTTTGTATCATTCTGATAATTGTTCTATACCAGTACAAATTAGAAAAGCTGATACTATAAATATTAATGTGCAGGATGAATCGATTTATAAAGCTAACTTCAGTCTTCTTTATGCAACTAATTCTACTATTACATCCACCAACACGATTGAATCTTTTTCCATTAATTTAAACCACATAAGATAAATGCCTGACAGATATTATTTTGTATAGTGAACATTTCACTTTAGAAGTCCTACAATCTTTTTCTATTTCATAAATTCATACCTTGATTATTAACATGTTACAACTTTGTAATAAGCCATCAATTTATTCTTCTAATTCTAGAAAAAATATTCTATGCTCTCTTTCTTCTGCCAAAACATCTTGTTTTTCTAAGAGTTGTCCAAATAAAACCAGGATTTTTTATAATAGAAACTTTCATAATATAAATAATGTAAAACATGATACTATTAACCTAAAAAGTGTTACAAATAATAATATTAGTTCAGAGTCTAAATCATTTGTAAAGAAAAATAAAACTAGTTAAGACACTGGAGTAAAAAGTGTTAATTATCAAACAAATAATAGGGGTGTTTTACTTTCCGAACAACATATTAATAAAAAAGATGATTTTATGGATAAAGCACAACTTGATTACAATAAGGGAAAATCTAATGTATCTTATAAAGGGTGGGGGGGGGGATTCTAGTACCACTTCATCGATATATTATACTGACATCTCTTCTTCTGCCTAAAGAAAATGAATATTTAAATCATATACATAGTCTAACCCATAAATCTAGACGAGATTCAAATAAATTTTGTAATAAAAATTATAGTAATTATTCTTCTAAATTTAAACAAAATATTTCTAAAGATGTTGATGAGCTTAGAATTGAAAGTCTTTTTTCTTTAGAGCCTTACATAAAGAAAGATAATGATAAATATCATAAATATGAAGATATTTCTGAAAAACACACTTCAGGTTAAAATCATGTGTATTAAGATTAATATGTTTAACTTTAATACTAGTAGCTTTTGCATTAGGAATCTTGTTTCTAAACATTTATGACCTGGGCGTACTATATTAAATTTTTTCTGTGGTTCATGGGCCAGTTTATTAATACTTTCGGACTAACTTCTTTTCGTCAATATATTTTTTTTAAAATTAAATATCAGATTATTACATCAGATTTTTGGACTCGTGATATTTCTTTTTTATTATTATTATTGTTATTTGGCTCATAATGTTCTTGATTGATTTAATAATATTATTATTTCTAAAAAGAATTTTTTTTCTAGGGATGTTTTTTGTTGTTTGTTTTATGTCAACATTAGAGGAATGAGAACTAAATCAAATCAAATTAAACCTTTTTTTAGTTCAGAAAATTATGATTTTCTTTTTCTTTCTGAAACTTGACTTAATAGCCAAATTCACGATAACACATTTTTGGATGATAGATATAAAGTTTTGTGTAAAGATAGATGTCTTGAAGCAATTACAAGAAGAGGGGGTACCCTCATTGCTATTTAAAAAAGAAATTATTCAGAAGTCTATGTTCTTAGACTTTACCTACTGTGAATTCACATGGTAAACCATCAAACATCACATGATCACCATCTCTATACTAGCACATAATTTGTTGTAAACAAAGGCAAAACTCCTATACAGTAGTGCCAAACAGAGTAATCAATGGATGCCAGAAGGCTTGTGCATAAAATCCATATCTAGTGCCTACTCATCCAATATCCCCACAAGCCAGAAACTAGTCTGGGGATATTGGATGAGTAGGCACTAGATAGGGATTTTATGCACAAGCCTTCTGGCATCCATTGATTACTCTGTTTGGCACAGGTGGCACTACTGTATGGGGAGTTTTGCCTTTGTTTACAATTCACATGGTGTGAGGTTTCCACTGATCATCATATTAAATTTTTATTGGAAAATGTTTATATCATACCAGCCTTGTCTTTTTCTGACTTAGATGCCTTACTTTGTTCTTTTGAAGAATTTTTAGTTGATTATAAAATGAATGTTGTCATTACAGGAGACGTTAACATTTCCGGTTGATTCAGTAATGCTTCTTTTAACGTTTTTTCACTATCACCTAAGGCATATAGGATGTTAGTTTTTTAATTTTTTTAAATTTAAAGCAACGCAATTCTTGTTTAAATTCTCATAATCGAATACTTGATTATGTTTTAAGTAATTTATTTGAGATTAAATGTTTTTGTGTTTGGGATCTCTGACTTTTCCTATTGAATTTTTTGTTAGTATAAATTATTTTAAATGTATTCTTCCTCTGAATATTATTTTAAAAGATGTTATAAAGAAGGGGATTATTTTGGTCTGTGGAAGGCAATTTCCAATTTTGATTGAACTCATTATATTCCTCATCAGACATTAATTATAATATACAATTATTTAATCGAGTATTTAATGATTTGATTGATTTTTATATACCCCCAAAAATATGTTACAATTATTTTCCTTCTTGCTTTTCATCTATACTTAAAAAAAATATTAAAAATAAATCTTATCATCGTAAACAATTTTCTAAAACTCAGAATTTATTTTTTTATAATAACTATTAATTAGAGAAGATTGGTTAAAGCTATTCAGAAAATTGATTATCAAAAATATATTAAAAATATTAAACTCAACGTCAGATAGTTCTAAAGAATTTTAGTTCTTTGTTTAAAATTCTGGCATTATCAAAACTAAGACTGAAATGGATTGTAGCTCCTCTTTAAATGCTGATGACTTTTCAGTTCGTTTTTCTAAATTGTATGAAAATTTTCAATTGTCTTCTGAGTATAGATTACCTAATGAATTTTGTTTCAACAATAATGATATTATATCTCTATCAAAGAACTGAAATTACATTCAAATTTAGGTTATGATAATATATCTTTTTTTATTTATAAAGGATGTAAATATAGGGGATTTAAACACAGACTTTCAAGCACCCTTCATCTATCCACACTATCTCATACCACTGATACACATGACCACACACATGTAGAAAAGATAATCGCCAATATACGTATTTCGTGGAGAACCAGCACTCATCACTTGGTTAAGATTATCATCTGCCACACACATATATAATCAGGGCTCAGTTTATATTAATATAGCAAATCTTCATACTTCAATGGACAGGCTTCAATCTACTCCAACCTCCAATTCTTCAGCCATCCATACCATTGAAAATCTGATGATGGAAAACCCAAATCCCATGCTGATGCCAATTTTATTGTTATGCCTATGTTGACATCAAGTCACTCTGACCCTTCATATATGACCTTATTTATTTAAATACATGAGGGGTCAGAGTGACTTGAGATCAACATGGGCATAACAATAAAATTGGCATAAGCATGGGATTTGGATTTTCCATCATTAGATTTTCAATTGTATGGATGCTGAAGAGTTGGAGGTTGGGGTAGATTGAAGCCTGTCCATTAAATATGAAGATTTGCTATCTTAATATAAAGTAAGCACTGATTATATATATATATGTGGCAGATGATAATCTAGACCAAATGATGAGTGCTGGTTCAGCACAAAATACGTATATTGGTGATTCTTTATCTTTTCTACATGTGTATGGTCATGTGTATCAGTGGTATGAGATAGTGTGGATAGATGAAGGGTGCTTAAAAGTCTGTTTAAATCCCCTATATTTATATTAAACTCCAGGTATATAAAGAATGCCTGTGTTTCAAATATTGTAAAGGATGTGCAGAATTCATTGTTACTCCCCTATATTACATTCTTAATTGTTCTATTAAAAAGTTTATTTTTCCCAACTACCTTAACCTTGACAAGGTTATATCTATTTTAAAAAATGGTTCAAGAGATAATATAAATAATTGCAAACCTATTTCAGTGCTTTATACAATTGCACACATATATTAATAGTGTATTTATACAAAAATTATTGATGACATAAGGTTTTAGCTCCTATGCAACATGTTTTTTTTTTACCTAATAGATCAACTGAAATTAATCTTTTAACAGTAATTGATCATATTGCTAATGCTTTTGAGAATCAGTACCATCTAGATGCTGTCTATTTTGATCTATCTAAAGCATTTGATAAAGTTGACCATTCTATATTGTTTCATAAAATGTACAAATTAGGTTTTTCTTATAATTTGATACTATGGTTTGAATCTTTTATTAGGGAAAGAGTAGCTTATGTCAAATTTAATAACAAGTTTTCTAATCTATACTATTGCAATCTAGGAGTATCCCAAGGCAGTATCCTTGCACCATTATTATTTAACATTTATTTAAATGATTTAGGAGTAAATTTGGAATTTTCACAACTTTTGTGTTATGCAGATGATTGTAAAATATTTAGAAATATTAGCTCAATTACTGACTGCATACTTTTACAAAAAGATATTAAGCATTTATTTTATAACGTCTTGCGTGCGATTATAATTACAATAGAATGACAGCCTGTTAAGCTAATTGCGCAGACGCTGTGAGAATGTTATTAATAAATGAATACCTTCGAACAACCACAAGATATAGTATTTGTATAAGAGTAAAAAGGAATCCTCTTACTCTTACGACTCAAATGTTTATATATGAGCAAATCTAAAGTAGTTGTAACGAAGGCGTGACTACATAATAGTCACTTTAAATTACTATATATAATGTCTGTATGATTTAGTTTCATTTAGAGTGGCGTTTAGTAAATTCTAGAAAATTTCATTGGCATCATTCATACAGACATTATATATAGTAATTTAAAGTGACTATTATGTAGTCACGCCTTCATTACAACTACTTTAGATTTGCTCATATATAAACATTTGAGTCGTAAGAGTAAGAGGATTCCTTTTTACTCTTATACAAATACTATATCATGTGGTTGTTCGAAGGTATTCATTTATTAATAACATTCTCACAGTGTCTGCGCAATTAGCTTAACAGGCTGTCATTCTATTGTAATTAAAAAGATATTAACAATTTTGTGAAAAAGATGTAAAAATAATAAGGTGGACATTAATATGGACAAATGTTCTACTGTTTCTTATTCCAGAAAATCCGAAATCTTTAACTGTCCTTATTATATTGAAGGCCACAAATAAATTTAGTTGATGTATAGATAGATCTTGGCATTATTTTTGCTAGCAATGGGTCATTTCTCCATCACATTAAAACTATGGTAAATAAAGCTTTTAAAATTATGGGTGTGATTTTAAGGCATGGTAGACAATTTACTGACTCTACAAAGCATAAATTGCTTCTCATTTTGGTTCTGCCAATTTTGAAATATGGATCTGAGGTTTGAAACCCAAGTTCCAAATGAGATATTATCAGAACTCAATTAGTCTAATGATAAATTTTCTAAATAAATTAAGTTAAATAGCCATTACACATCCTTATCTGTTATAAGAAAGATTAAAGATCTTAAATGCAATCTTGTCTCAGAAAATTATTTCAACAAACAAAATCTCAAATATTGCAATTAATAATTGTTTGCATAAAACACACACATCTAATTTATTTTACATTAAGGTTTATCATTCTAAAACATTAAAATCTTCACCTTTGTTTCATTTGCCTAACACTTATAATCAAAATTTTAAAAAAAAATTGTTAGTAATCTTATAAAAAAATATGACATGGTTGACATATTCATAATTTGATATTTATATTTGTTTATTTGTATTATTGTATATTAATTATGGTCCAATGCAGTAGTTTTGTACAAATGAATTAAACTATTATTATTATTTCTTTCTTTCTTTCATTTTAGTGAATGTCTGGAAATTTATTATGCTTAGAATAAACCCAAACATTTATGGTCGGTTGCTATTCCATATTACCACAGCAATGGACAATTTTTTTCCAGAAAAACTTAAAAAGAAATAAAGAGTTATGGGTAATGGTGACTAATTAAGATACCAGTTGACCAGAGGCTATAAATATGACCTCTTGTCAAAATTAGATCAGTCTTCATTAAGCTATAGTGCATACAAGAACCGGTTGAATTAAATTTTAAATTAGCCATTTGTATCACCATTTCCATAATGGTAGACACATTCATTCTGGACATTTTGCCTCATTGGCAAAATGTATTTTCTCCTTGAACCAAATAGATAAACTACCACAACAACAACATGGATTATCACCAAATACTATTTTAAAGAAAATTCAGTTTACTATCTTCAATTATTAATGGAATTTTGGAAAATTGCCTATGGAATACTTGTAACAACAATCCTATCATTTGTCTCTTTCAAAATAATTTGTTTGGAAATAATATTGATCGCTTGTCTATGGATTAATGAAAGTTAAAACTTTATAGAGTATGTTTAAATCCACACATAATTTCTCAGGTTTGGAAAAAATTGCTTAATTCTTAATGAAAATCAATTAAGTTAATTCAGTTTATGAACTAGCCTGAACTATATAGCAAAATAAATTATGTTTAAACCAGAGGATTAGTAATTTAAAACCTGTAAAGTACCTGATAGATGCCAACCATAAAGATATTAATCTATAAGTGTTCTCTAAAGGATTAAACCATTCTTTTTGCATAAAACTACACAGTTTAATGTCAGTCCTACATAATGGAGTTATGATTATGAATGCCACAATATGAAAATAGGATAAAGCTCATAATTTTTTCAGCAGTTATTCTAAAATGGATTAATGTGTTAACTATGCAGTCCAGAATAGGATTATCTAATGTGCTTTATTAAACTTCTTAAAATCATTATATTAAGTGTTACTGCAGATTTAAACCTACGAAATGAGTTACTTTGTGTTTCTAATTTAATGTTATATTAAATTATTGCCAGTAAATTATAAATGGTGGAATAATCTGCAAAAGTGGTAAATATCTTCACAGGATATTCTCAATCTTTCATGAAAGTAGGTCTCTACACTTTAAATTTAATTGTCATTATTATAATTAAATATGCTTTATGTTGGAATATGGTACATGTCCGAATTGTTTATTAGACCTTTTTTAAAAAAAATATTTAATTACATGCCATCAAGATGTCTTAAACCATCTTTTTATGGGTTTATTAATATAAAAATTAAAAACAAAAAACACGTGATAAATTAATAATAACAATAACATTAAAAACTTTTCTTTTCATAAAAGAAAATTAATTACGTTGAAAATCTCATTCTCACTTCAAAAAATTAAAACTTATATGAATAGCAAAACTATATAAATATAACCTTGCAATATAAAGAATAATATTTAATACATAATTATATTATTTATATATATATATTTTCTGCAGAGTTAATTGTTTTTTTTTAGTCTTTATTTTTTGAAATATTGTTATAAAATTTTTCACAAGAAATGGGAAAATTATACTTGTAATATTTATTGCTTTCAGTGTTTCTATGCTCAACTACATTTTTTCTGAGTTTCAAAACTTTATCATTCAAAAACATTAAAAAAGGTTGCATGTCCAATCCAGAACGGTTTCAACATGAAAAACAAACAACTCAAATCTGGGCAATCCCACATAATCCAGGACATCTCCTTACTTGATACATTATTATCTTGATGGTATTCACTTTTGTTTAAAACTCGGTATTGATCTCTATATGTTTTTGTATTCAGAAAGCTTTGTAATGTTTCTATTTTTATTTTTAAACAATAATTTATCTGTAATTGTTTTATTATTTGATGCACCATATGCGTTAAATTTCTGTTTTAATATTTGCTCATTTGTTGCGCTTGAGTAATATATTTCCCTGCTTTCTCTTGAATTATATAATCCTTTTCCATCACCCATGACCAATGCTTATGACATTACCTTCCTATAGTACAGTGCACCCCTTGTCTGCAAGCTGGGATGTTTTTATTACAAAAACCACTTGAATGTGCCACCTTTCTAAAATAAATATTTAGATCCTATACTTTCTTTTTTCTTTTCTTTTTTATGTTTTGAAAATACAGCAAAAACAGAACAAAATGATGAAGGAAACACATAGTTAGAATGGATGAGGAAAGTTTGCCAAAACAAGTAAAGGGATTGGAAAAAAGACCAAGGGGACATCCTCATTTTAAATGGATAGATGGCCTAAGAGATTTCTGCGGTCAAAAACTAGGTAGGCTTATGCCAATTTTTTTTCTTATAAAGAAGATCTTTTGGAAGTTAGACAATGAACAATTCAAGTAAGATTTATAAAACGTTAGATATTTATATATATCTTTCTTGACATTGTTTTGAGTTTTTAGTAATGGTTACTTGAAATAAATCAAAATTTAACATGTTTAAAAGATTGGGGAAAATATTCGAGTTACAACAATAATCTTTTAATCTTTTAAATTTAAGGTTAGAACTAAGAGAACATATTATGAAAAGAATAACTGTTTTCATTTTGTTAAGTTATAAACAGACGTTTAAAATTTATATTCCTGAAAAGCTTTAGTTTATTTTCTTTTACGACTATCCGAACAAGTAAATTGTGTTTTCAGCTTTTTAAAGAAAAGTTATATTTATCAACTTTTTATAATGGTTTATTATACTACAATTTTTAAATGGTAAACCATGTAATGGCATCTATCAGGTATTTCTTTCACCAATTTAATGCACTATAGAGACATGGCACATTTGCGAACTGTATTTTAATGATAAAGCGCGTAGATTGAGTCAAGAACAATTTAGCACGCTTTTTTTTTTTTGCTCTATTATATGCGTTTGTGTATGTATATTTACGTATTTTTGTTATTTTGTTTCTCTCCCTTTATACATGAATATATTTATACAAAGGAATATTGGTATGAATTAAAAAATTCTCAAAAACTGAATGGAATAAAACCAAAATGACGATAATGCTTATATAATGCTATTCAGTAACAAATTTGTAATGTAATACGATGATATGGCTACACTTTTATCGAGGTTAGGAATCTCTCAGGCACTATGCCCCCAAAAACCTGTTAGCCACCTTACTTTCCCTTTCCATTCCTCACCTTAAGTTTTTCTCATATTCTTTTTTATCCTGCTCCATACCATTTCCACAACATCATTTTTGTCTTCTCCATGACTTTTATATCTATACCCCCCTTATTTTTTTCTAAACCCAGCATAAAGACCAAGAATTCACTTTCTGTATAATCACTTAGTTTATATTTATTCTCCTACAACTTCATCATTTGTTCCCTTTCTGCTTGTAAGCATTTATATTCAATTAGCAGATGCCTAATATTTTCCATGCCTTCCTTACATAACATGCAGACTAAATCACACACATTTCTTCATTTATATGTTTATTCTCTTGTTGCTAATGATCCTGTTCGAGCCTTAAATGGTAGACTATTTTCCTTTCTATTATCGTAAATTAATTCGCACCCAATATTCTGTTTACATATATATATATATATATATGTTTAGACTATTATTACTCTCCATACTAGTTCTCTGCCCTCTCTAGCTTCCTATTTTTTTTTTATTAATGCATCTATTTATTTATCCTATTCTTTGCCACTATAACATGCAACAATTCTTCTAACCCAATCATCCCACCTTTTGTACAAGTATAGTGACATAAAGTCTTTATCCAAATCTTCTGCATACCACATTACCTTTTTCACCCGTCTTGTTGTCTGTCCTTTACTCATAACCCAATTAAATACTATTTTGGCTATTCTTTTGTTCTTCATAAATTGAAATGTACTGAACATTTTCATTTTGCTTTTTGTATCTCTCATATAAAAACTTGTCCATCCCATTTTTCCTTGAATTGCCTCCTTTACTGTCCACACATTTATATCTAATGCATGTTTTCCTACTTCTATTTGAACTTTTTCTAAATAATCTAACATCCCTTTACTAACACATAACGCATCATTATCATAAGTTAACCTGCAACTGCCACTCCCTTCGATAGAATTCTTGCTACATAATATTTATTATATGAAAACACTGTTAATTTCTTTATCAATCACTTACTTTTCTTTGCTTCATTTATCAATTTTGTCTTCCATTCATCCAAGCAATTTCTCTGATTATTTAAGATGATTATCAAATAGTTATATTTATTCACCACATTTAACTTTATATCCCCCAAGAATTTTACCAGCATTTATCATCATTACCTTTGATTTTTCTTCACTGAATTTGATCCTCATCACTTTACCCACCCTTGTGCAAGTTTTCAGCACAACTTCTATATCTTCCTACTTTCTGGGCACAAGAAAGTATCAGCAAATAAAAGACCTGTTAATGTATACACTTCCTTGCCATCTATTAATGGTATTTCTATCCCTCTTCCTAGTTCTTCTATTGCCTTCTCTATTTCTCTTAAATATAACAAAAACAAAATAGGTGACATAGGGCATTCTTGTCTTAGTCCAACCCCAATTTTAACTAACTGATTCTATATTTCCTAATTGATATGTATAGTAATTATTTTCATACAATTTCTTAATAAGATCCATTAAACCTCTATTCATTCCCAAATTTACTAAACTTACCCATCATCTATTTCTATTTATTCTATCATATACCTTCTCTATATCTATAAAGATCATATATAACTGCCTATCTGTATTCTTACTCATATCTATAAGTTTTGTGATTAGTAATAAGTTATTTCCTATACTATATCCATCTAAAATCTCCTTGCATTTCTCCCACTATATTATTTTCTTTCATTTATTGCACCACTCTTCTAGCCACTATATATGCAAAAACTTTATATAACCCCGATGTAACCACTACCGGTCCGTAATTGCTTATCTTTCTATGGTCCTTACCCTTTTCTTCAAATAATAACTTCAATCACTCTGTCCTTCACATTTAACATCTTTTCTATATTGTATTTTTCTCACCATAATTTTGCAACCTAGTGTAAACTTTAATAATTAATAGATATCTAATGGAAAGAAACTGTCTGGGGATATTGAATAGGATAGCACTAAGTAGGGCTTTATTAAGCATTATTATCTGGTATTTATTGTAGATAGAAAAAAAAAAAGAAACTGAATGAAACTTACTGGCAGGATCACATTGAGCATTTATACTGCCTGAGTGCAAATTTTTTTTTTGCCTTCCCTTTCTGAATTATTTTGAATAACCAATCACAATAGAATATGAAAGCCTATAAAAAAAATTACAGAAAGTATATATTTGCAGTTCCACTGTTTGCAATTTTTTTCATCTTCCGTACATGAGACTTTTTTTACAGTAGTGTATGAATCTAAACCTTTTCATATTTTATTTTTTATACTATTTGTGTCATGATTAAAAAATTAAATGTTTTTTTTTAATTTAGAGAATGATATTTTCTCTGAAGTAGCTGTTAATTGCAATGTATGATAAATATGTAACACTATAGTTAAATTTGGAAAGTAAAGTGTGACAGATATTAAGTAATTTTATAGTTTTATAAGAAATTTAAAACTACTTTGTTCTCATATATTAACCTGGGAGAAATTAATGCATTCTGCATTATACAGCTGATGTTCTTATCAGTAAACAAGACATGAATGATATTACAATGTTCCTTGATGGTTAAATAAAAAAATTATTTTATTGATAGTATATATTACTATTGTTGACAACTTATCAAACAGTGGAAACAATTTTCTATCTTTTATGTTCTTGAAAATCTACTGCCTCCCCCCCCCTCCAAGTCATGCCACTCAGTGCCTTGAACATTTTGCACCTTAGAAAAAAATATTCTTGTTTATTGGTTATAACTTAATCAATCCCCACATTTCAACTAATAGTAATTATGCTAAATAGTAGTAAATAAACATAGATGCTCTTCAAGTAAACTTCAACAAGTTTGTTTGTAATTATACAGCATGTTGCAATGAAAAGGTTACTTGTTCTGTCTCCAAATTGCCTCCAGTGCCATCTCTAAGCCAATTCATGTTATATAGTGATATAGTTTCATTATTCACTACAAATATTTTAAGGCATTAGAATATCTGAATCATAAGTTGTGATATAAAATCCTCGTAATGTGTTTCATACCTTCATCAATCATATTCGATGCCATCTTGCAAACTATTTGAAAACATTTTTATGCTTATGATTTCATGCAATACATAGTTTGAATCATTTCAAATGTTTGAGTTGTGATTTTGTTCCATTTAAAACCCAATTGTAATATCAGCATGCTTCAATCATGATTAAATATGAAGCATACAGTCATATTTGAAGTTGTTTCTTTTAATCCAAGGTACATGATAGAGACTTTGAAAAGATAAAAGCAGCTATCTTATCTTTGTACCTATATTCAATTATATAGGCCAGTCTTAACTACATTGGAAAGAGAGCATGAAGATTTTTATATTTTTCACTTTGCTTCCATTATTGACCAATAGATTTATAAGTTTCAAACTGCAATTTTAAATAGAATGTAATCAACCCTTTACACATGTGCTGTACTGTTGTATTAAATCAATGTTTTTATTGAATATGAGAAAACTCTTCATTCAAGGCACATGGTAGAAACATTAAAAAGATAAGAGTGGCCATCATACCTTTGTGTTAAATTATACAAAGTTGTCTATAATTCAGTCATTTAGCTGTGGAAATTGGGCCCCTAAGGAAAACCTTCACACCCTTTCTGCACTGAAAAATTCTAATTCCTTGATGAATTCTTTCATTAATTATTAAGCAAGATCTTTAAGCAGACTTGAATTTACCCAAGCTGTACTGGAAACTATTTCTCCTGTATGAGTTATTTCACATATTTTAAAAATCATTTGCTGTACATTTATAACTACCAAAGCTATATTGGAAATATATTTCTCCTGTATGATATCTTTCATGTACTATTAAACTGCATTCTGAGCAATTTTGTTATTACAAAATTTAATTTTTTTGGCATTCATTTATATTAAATTTATGACACCAAGAGAAAAATCAAGGAAGCTTGTTTTATTACCAGTGACATCAACTCAGTAAATAGAAAAGACACTTGTTTTGCCATTTCCAGAAAATGGATAATATAAAAAATAGTTTTGCATACATTTACATATAATGATGTTAATAATCTAAAGAGGCTATGATTATGGAATAACAAAACTCTGAAAGTGCTAACCCTACAAAAATTATTATATAGAAAAGTTTCATCGCAACGCATCAGCGTATTATTAATAAATCATATTAATAGACTTATCTATTTTAAAACCTCTTTCTTATTTTCTTACTGTTTTGGATGTGTTTTATGTTCACTATTTGACATTATAAAATCTTTGTTTAGTTTGATCAAATGAATTTGTTTAAAAACTTTTATTTTTTTAAATTTTCTAAAGAGGCTTTTTTCCAAAAATGTGAGAAACAGCAATAAATGCACATGTCCTTCACTAAATTTAATTTCTATAAAGAACATACTTAATCATTAATAATCTTGATAATTATATTATAATTTTAAAGAAATCAAGAAAACATTGTCAATCTATGGCTATCCACATATAAGAACATAACATATAACATAAGAAACTTTAAAATTAGGTGTCAAAGTATTGACTATATGTTATCTATAGTCATTATGAGACGCATGCAAATCTTTGGTTGGGTCATGATGTGATGTTTTATCTCTGTATCAAAAGAATTTGTATTTAGATTTATTTGGAACATTCAATCTTTGTTATCATTATTTTACAATTTTTAAATATTTAAATCATAAGCATGATTTTAATTATTATAATTAGATTTACATGTGACAAATTTTCTGCGCTCATAACTTTAAACCATTAAACATCACATGATCACCATTTCCTATGCTTACACAAACTGTTAAAACAGTGGCAAATTCTCCACATAGTAATGCCACCCAGCACAAACCATAATAATCAATGGGTGCAAGAATGTTTATGCATCAAAATCCCTATCTAGTGCATATTCATCCAATATCCTCAGACTAATTTCTATCTTGTGGCTTTCATTAGTGAGGAGTTTTGATCTAAGAGCACTGCACCTATAGCTTAGGATCTAATGCAATCCACAGCATTTCCAAAATGTATAGATACTGAACTGGGTTCAAATCTATATGACTATATAAGTGAATGAGCTTGGATTGAAATCATTATTGTGTTTTCATTTTGGACTCTTAGCTTTCTAGTTAACTAAAAAGGTAAAAGATGACATCTGGAGAATTGCATTAGATCCTAAGATCTATGTGCAGTGCTCTCAGATCCAAAGCTCCTCTCTGATGAATACCACAAGGTAGAAACTGGAGATGGATGAATATGCACTAGATAGGAATTTTACACACAAATCTTCTTGCATCTTTTGATTACTATGGCTTCTACTGGGTATATTATTGTATGGAGAGTTTATCACTCATAACTTTAACATAATTCTCTTCAGGTAAACACATTAATAATTACTATTAATCATCTTTAATTAGATTTTTACATCATTACTAGTGAAGATATAAACTTTAAACTTACTTAACTCTGCTGATCTTGTATTTAAATAAGTTGCAGTGGAGGGTCATGTATATCCAAGAGATGCATTTATTACTAATACATGTTGAAATGCTAAAATAAATTTAAATTAATAGAAATTTGATATTATATTAATAGAATAAATTTGCATACATTTTTCCACCTGTTTAATGAAGTGGTTTCTTTCTTCTTTGTAACCTAAAGCTGAGTGCACTTTTGGAGAAGCTCACCAGCATTAGGTTATAAAAAAGAAACTATTTCATTATGCAAATGAACAAACATATGCAAATTTGAATTATGAATACGAATGAAAGCATTAGGTTATAAAAAAGAAACTATTTCATTATGCAAATGATCAAACATATGCAAATTTGAATTATGAATACAAATGAAGGAAAAAATCAATATTTACATAATAAAATCCATGATGGTTTTATTCATTTTCAGTTACATTTTAGAAATTATTAAGCAAAGAAATATAAAAATATAGCAGTCAAAATAATTATACCAGCAATCGGTGAAACGCCGGGAAAAAAATTAAAAAACTGCGAATTTGCCTTTATTATATTTATATACTAAAATATATGCTTTTTTATTTATTTTCAATTAAAGTCTCAATATTATTAACCATTTGGATTTTTCAATATCTTTTATATATGATTTACTATCAAAAATCACATGTCCTCACAACACACATTATAACCAAACTGACAGTTTAAATGCTACGACTAACATTAGTCACATACAAACACATAATTAGTCATGACCTTGAACCTCTGCATATCTGATATATGTAACAATATTTAAGAAAAGAATTTGTATTTCTAAGATCATCCATGACTTCCAGAAAATTAAAGATTAATATGATGCTTTTTAATTAATCATAAATGCATGGATTGATTAACTTTATTTCTCTTTCTGTCCATAACATCTTTTTTAGATATATTTGAAACATCCACTGCACTGTACATTTTTGAAACATATGAATAGTTACTTGGAAAAGCTATGCAATGCCCAAGGTTTATTTCATGCAGAAACAGTGCTTCTTTTAATATATGAAAAGTTTAATGTTGTGAAAAATCAATGGCATATGCAAATAATTTTTTGAGTTATGATTCCCTTGGCTATGTCGGGTCCACAGGCATTCACTTTCCTTATGATTTGTTGATATAGTATTTCTATAACTTAATTTTTGAAATTATTTTCCAATACTTACCAAGATATTTGTAAATTTTCAATCTGAATATAAATTTGATTGTGTCTTTAATAATTGTGTTATTATTACTAGATAGCCATAACCATGTAATTAATGTGTATTCACAGTTATATAAAAAAGATTCAGCATACTCTTTATCTTTAACTGAAGCTGTGCCATCTACAGTAAGATTTAGTAATTAATAATTGCCAAATGGATAATGCTTAAATAATGCCAATACAGTGCTGTCCTATCCAATATCTCCAGACTAGTTTTAAGCTTATGGATTTTATTAATGATGAGATCTCAAAACAGTGCACCCAAATCTTTAGAATCTAATACACCCTTCTTCTAATGGAAATCATTTATCATTCTATTTTGCTTTTAAGTTATCATCTGGTATCTATTAATTACTAAAACTTACAGTAGGTGGCATAGCTGTGATGAAAGAAAAAGAGTATGCTGTTGAGACAACAATATGTAAGATGGCATTATGTGGTAGAGTCATATGAAATTTATATAAAAAGATAATTGTTAAATGTAATTTCTGATTCATATAAGTACAGTAACTAAGTGTTTCTGAATCCATTTATAAGATTGATAAAATCTAAATGGTTAAATTGTGATGATGGAGTTTTAGTTGTAATTATCTTTTGGAATATTAAATATTTTCTGTGGATTTTTATTTTAATAAAGATCAGAAATAGAGAGATTTTATCCATGTAAACAAAGATAACCTTTGCTTTTGATGCTAAGAAACTATCAATTATTACTAATTGACATCTCCCTGAGATTAAATAAGTTTTTACCATTAATCTATAATAGCTCTGGAGTTTGCTGTTGAAGTAAAAGGAGATCCTTTTTTACTTCAAACCCATGTTTATGAAAGAATTTAAACCCAGAAAGCTATTTTATATAGGTGTTTAAATTGATAAAATCCCCTTATCATCTGCTGGAGTATTTCCACCATCAAATATTAATTATTAAATATCCATAGAAAAATTTAAACTTTATTTAAATTTTTCAACTTACATTCAACTATTAATAAGAACACACAGTGTGATATTATTATCTTCTTCAGTGTTGATGGCATGACTAGTGACAATACTAGCAATGAAATTGAGCCTGGGACCTTTAGAAGTGGGAATATTAAAATATAAGGCAATACTATAACCAATTAGGCTATCCTGCAACAATCAGTAGAAATTGCATATACTTATTTATGAAAAGTCTCCTGATTTTTTCTTCCCTTTAAATGCAAGGTTGATAAGTGGTTTTCTTGCATTATGAATTATCATCATAGCTTGAATTATGGGGTTGTTTGCTATTATTATATGGGCAGTTTCTTTAAATTTTCTTCTCTGTGCTTTTTCCTTTCTATACAATATTTTTGTTTTCCCAATTGACATAAGTTCATTGATACACACACACACATATATATATATATATAAACCTGATAATTTAAGTGTATATGTTTTGCCATATCTAATCATCAGTTTGTGTTCTTCCACTCACTTTTCATTGGAAATTGGTTTCACCAATTTACATCCTTCTGCATTCACATGATATTTTGTAGATGCAGTTTTCATTTTTCAGCATTTCAAGTTTAGTTGTTGCAGATATTAGGATTTCTCATAAAGTACTATGACTTTGGATAGCTGTTCTGATATATTTATTACACATTTTCTTTAATTCGTCTGTTGTCTCTGGTATGCACAGATTAAGTATGGTACCTATAACTTTTTTTGACGTTTTTTATTTTTTTTTATTTTTGCGAATAACCTAAGATTAGATTATTGGCTTAAATTCAATATTTATAAAATTTAAAGATTCCAGGTTCAAGTCCTTTTCTAATACTATCACTAATCAGGCTAGCTTTGTAATAATACCACTCACAATGTGTTATACACTAATCTGTATGCCATTATTTATAGGTGAATGTATTTGAAAAATTGAAGTAAAGTTTGAATTTTTCTAAAAACATTTAACAATTAATATTAGATGACAGAAGTAGGCTATCATATAATTATAGCTTTATTGTAGTGTCTTGAGATAGAATTTTACATCCATTGTTTATAAGATAATTTAACAGTTTCCAAATGGTATTTTGATGGAGAGTAAGATTATGGTGTGAGCAAGGACTAAGGGACAATCTAAGTTTTTAATTAATGGTTTATGCTTAATTTGTATTTATACATTTTCTATAACTTCTCTTGTTAGTTGATATTTATTATTGTACTTTTTGATTGCCTATCTGGAAGTTTGGTGTGAGTACTTTTTCTCTATTAAGAGAACGTAGTACTTATTAATATTAACATCTTATCCTTAAGTAGTAGTAATCAGTTTTCTACAGAAGTTGTTTAGAAATAACATTAGGTATATTTAATTTATTATCACAGCTGTTAAACAAACTTTTTTTAATAACCGCAATAAACCTCCTTTTTTTCTTTAATACAGTATATATATATGTCTTACAAAATATAATGTTCTTTTCATTCAATTCAATTAAATTATATCTTCTTTTTTTTTTTTAAAAAAAAAAAACAACTTTATTTCTTTATCTAACATATATGCATATTCACATCTTTAACTACAAGAAAAAAATGGTCGAAACGTTGGGTGTTAAAGATGTGAATATGTATAAATGTTGGATGAAGAAAGAGGATATAATTTAATTGGATTGAACGAAAAGAACATTAAACATTAGATATAATATTCATCCTTTGATCGCTCAATGTAAATTACTTTATATATTATTTAGTAAATGACACCCTTCTATTTCTCCACCAGGTATTAGAAGAGTAGATATCTTACAGAAAGTAAGTAAAAAATTATTAAATAGACCAAATTCACCAATAACTCAAAATAGTTTCACCATTTAAGTCTCAGCTCAAACCAAGATCCTAATTCTGGATGTTCAACCAAGAATTTTCAAGTGAAGAATTTTGAGATCGGAAATAAAGATTTATTATGAGGTTTCAAATAGTTTTTTTTTTTTAAAAAATTCCAGCAGTAAAGCAAGCTGGATGTGATCTTCCTGGATATTATTAAAATCTCATCAATGGATTCAGGACAATCCATGGTTATTATGATTATTTGCTTTATAAATGGAGTTTAACAATTATTAACTTATGTAGATATGGACCAATATAAACTATGATCCACGTAGAATCCATAACTACAGTCACAGAATTGAAAGATTTATTAAAGCTACTGATGAATCTCTCTTCTGGTTGGAATCTTTACAAGTTTCTTTATGATATTTTGTTAATAGTTATACTGTCTAAAAAAAAAGCCATATTACAAAATAAATAAATGAATAACATTAGCTGTTGAACCTTTTTTGTACAAAAAATGTCTTCTTTTTTATTTATTTATTTAAATTATTTTTTAATGTAAAACAATATTAAATTAAAATTGAAATGAAATATATTTGTATTCTTATCATAACTAGAGAGAATAGAAATGAACATTCAAATTTTCGTAAGAAAGAACAAATTTATCATTTGCCGAAAAATAATGTGGAAACAATTACGCGTGACGTAATTGATTAAATAATTCCATTAACTATATGGTTTCGTCAGCACGCCACGACTTGTACTACGTTTATTAAATAACAAACATATAAAATGAGAATATAAAGTTTATTTATCAATATCTAGAAATATTATTTTCGTCTTGTTTCAAATGGATTTATTCGCTACCATTTATCTTTCAAACATTTTATCTTGCTAACCGAGCAATGGATATTTTTGTCTGAAGACTAAATTGTTTAATTTAACTTGTAATAAATGAATCATTGAAGATTACTGGTTTATAAAGCGAATTTTAAAAGAAAAAAAACAATAATGAAAAACCTGACAAAGTCAATTTTTGACATTTTAGAATTATAATGATAAAAGTACATTTATATATAATAATACGTGTAGAGCAGAGCTCTATATGATTTTGGATAGTGGTAAAATGGAAAATTATGGAGGTTAAGTCCATGTATCATAAATTAACCCTACCACTTTTGATATTCAGTTTAAGAACTATTGAGTAACAAATGACAGAATTATTTTGGTCTGTTTGGTGCCTAAAACAGTGATGTGATGTGATGTATTATGGCTTCTCCTTAAACGAAGTCAAGAATATCTCAGCAATTATGCCACCTAGTGCAAGCCATAGTAATCAGTGGATGTAAGATTACTATCACTTGAACTAGATGACACTAATGTATGGAGAGTTGTCAGTATTTTAAAAAGCTAATGTAAGCATAGGATATGGTAGTTATGTGATGTTTAATGGTTTATCTATTAATGGTAGATTCTAGAGCTTAAGGTTCGTGGATTACGGCCCATCTTTACCACTTTCAGTGCTCAAATTTCTTATGAGTTCCTGACCATTAAACCATATTTGATTATTTATTTTATGGAAAAGTAAATTTACTCACATATGTATGTATAAATAACACATAAGTGATTTATTTTAACAGTATTTAATTATTGATTGGACATTTATTATCAGTGTAAATAAAATAGGTTAATATAACAACACACCTATGACATAATAGAAGGGTTATGTTTTAATGTTAGGAATTTTTAGCTCTCAAATTCATTACTCTATCACTGTGCCAAAACACACAGAGCATAATGTGCAGTAATCCATTTTGATAGGGTAGAAACAAATTGCACAAGATTTATATATTTATCAATATCACTAATAAATATGATAATGTCATTACTGAAGTATAATAAATTAAATACCATGCCATATTCAGAAAAAAAATACAGTCTTGATGCAGTTTTGGTGTTTAACACTCTAGTCACGCATTTAAATGTGCATGCATTGAAAATACATTCACCTGAACACTATTTGTTGAATGCATTCTGGAATGTAAACAAAAGTATAATTTGTATTTTTTTATTATTTTGAATGTAACTATTGTCTTTGACAAGAGTGTTCAGTACCCAGAATGCATTAAGGTTGTTCTAAATATTTCCAATGTTTATTTTGAGTAAACAGTAGTAATGTAGGCTTTACATCAATTCAATGATCAGCAAGAATTTTAACTTTCTTTTTCTAAAATGTTTTCTTTACTCAAGGGATTTTTATATATTCTTTTCTCAGCTCATATTACCCTGGAAAAAATAATTAATTAGTAGTAATGATGAATTCAAAATCTAAAGATTCGTAAAAGAACCACCAATTTAGTTAACTGAGTGTAATAGTTACATGTAATTTGTTACTTAGATTATTTTGTACAACTTTTACCTATTGATACATTTTTAAAAAAACTTTGTTGCACATCAAACGTTTTTTTTTATTTGAGATGTTAATGAAAAAGAGATTTATTTTTTTTTTACATTAAACGTCACTTGACCTTTGATGCAACTTAATCTTGTAGTTTTTTTCTTCCATTGAAAAATCCATTGAACTAATTTAACAAAGGTTCAAGAATTCAAAATGACTTTTACATAATATATAATTCTAACATAATATTATTTCCCCGATTTTTACACATGCATCACGTTAATGCCATGCTCTTCGGTATCAAAAATATCTATGTATTGAAAAAACAAGTCATTTTTCAAACAGTTATTTACATGTTAAGTCAGACAATAACTTTAATGAGTGTGAAATTTTTATCAGTGATACAGGTTAACTCAAATCAGCCTATACAAATGATTCATTTTGGTTCATTATGTAGACAGTTTTGACATTGGGGCATGGCAATAACATGACCAGTTCTTATTAGTTAGAAGATTTTATCTCTGATTAATATTAAAACAGTATATAAATATTTTGTTTAATAAAATCAGTAAACTAATATTTGAAAGTTGTATTTAGTTAGGAATTGTTTGAATGTTTATCATATAAGTCAATAAACATCACATGATCACAATTTCTTATGCTTGCTTATAATTGTTATTAAAACAGGCAAAATTCTCCATACAGTAATGCCACTCATTGCAAGCCAGAGTAATCAAGATGGGGATTTTATGCACAATCCTTCCGGCATCTATTGATTACTCTGGCTTGCACTGAATGACAATACTGTATGGAGAATTTTGCCTGTTTATCATATACTTTGCTTTTTACATCTACAGTTTATAAATAGTAAGGGTTTTTTTTTAATCATATTAATTTTAAGTTGAATCTGGTCAGATCTTATTTTTAACAATAATCTTTTTATCTACGTCCACCACGTACAAATTTATTCTTTTTTCTCACGATGATTATACCATCGCGTGGCAGCTTTAGTAATTAATAAATGCTCTTAGCATAATTGTGTTAAAAAAAAAAAAGAATTTGCTATTTGAAGAGCATTGTGTAAGCATTATGTGAAATGGGATCATAAGATGTATTATTGGTTAAATACAAGTTTAGCAGGCCAAATTTTTTTATATTAGTATGTGTTGCTCTTTTTAAATATAAAACTATTATTAAATTATTAACATATAATTTTTTTTTTTTTTTGGGAAAATCTACATTATTTCATTAAACTTCAAATGAAACAATTTTTATATTTTGTTCTATTATATTATAAGCATTTATTACCACACAGTTATCAATTAAAATCTACTTACTGTGTTGTAATACAATTAAGTACATATGTAGAGACATGTAAAAAAAGTAATATCAATTATATCGTCTTTTGTCTACTAAATGTAGCATATTAAATTCTGGTTTGAATTTTGAAACATGCTGCTTTTAATTGTTAAGTATATATTTATTGTATATAATAAAATAAATTCACCTTTAAAATATAATGTTTGATTGAAGATGTCACTATCTATGACATCGCAAAATTTTAATTATTATTAGAAACATGAAAAATTAAAATAATGGTTTGAAAAATGTTGTAGACAAAGTACAAAGTTAAATGTTTAAACTATGTAATATTTTATTAATTTAAAGAATTAATCTAAATATACTAAGTTAAATTAAAAATAACTACAATATATATATATGGTCAGATTATTAATACAGATGGAAACATAATGGATGAAATTAATCACAGAATTAAACTTGGTTGGAGTGCTTTTGGTAGAAATAACTTGATACTAAAAGAAAATATGCCTATGTGTTTGAAAAGGAAGGTTTTAAACAAATGTGTTTTACCAGTTCTTACTTATGGGTCTGAGACTTGGACATTTAATAGAAGAGCAATACAGCGACTCCAGACCACTCAAAGAAGTATGGAGAGATGCATGTTGGGAGTAACAAGAAGAGATCGAAAACGCAATGTATGGGTAAGAGAACAAACAGGTGTTACTGACCTCATTGAAAAAATTAGATTGAAGTGGAGTTGGGCTGGACATATTGCTAGAAGAGATGATAATAGATGGACAATTGAAATCTTAAACAGGATTTCAAGAGATTGTAAAAGACCCAGAAAGAGGCCACATGTGAGATGGATGGATGAAATAAGAAAGTATGCAGGGGTGATGTGGAGAAGAGAAGCTAAAGATCAGAGAAGATGGATTAAACTTGGAGATACCTTCATCCTGCAGTGGATTGATAATGGTTGATGATGATGATGATGATGATCACATAGTGTAAAGTTTATTTATTGTTGGTAGATAATAATGATAAAGAGCCACTCGTAAGCTAATATAATCATTTTTAACTTAATAATAAAAAAAAGAAAGAAAATGAGAGAGAAAAACTGATCTAGAAATCAGTTTTGCCATGTCTATACAAGCCTATATGAGAACCATAAATACACCATTTAGAACATGCTGGTTCATTTATTTGATATTTTATGATATTGTTATTTTAACTTCTTCAGCAAAAACTTGTCTTTCAGTAATATTTCGATGCCATGTCCAATAGTAGCTTTTCTATGAATTTTACTCTCGGCCATATCTCACCATGGAAACAATTGGCATTGCACTTCTTCAGAACGTCCTTCAGATAATCCTTATAAATAGATAAGGTATAACTTTCCTATGAAACCCATGCTCAAGTTCACCATAAAACACCTTTTTAGGAAGTCTTGTATTGTTTATTCATTTGATATCCAATCTAGACTATTTAGTCCTATTATTTTCAATTTTATAAAAATTTAAATATTGAACTATATGCAGAGAGTTAAATCAGTATTTAAAAGAATAATGTGTGATAATGTATAAAATTTTAAAAATATATAATTTTTATTAATTTTACCAAGAATTTTAGTAAATCTCAAAAATATTAAATACATGTTTAATATTTTGTCCATCATTTTGGTCATAATGGTCAGCATTGCAAATACATTAAGGTTTTATTTCATGTTTTTAAGATTTTTTTCAAACATGTGGTAATAATATTGACTTAATTCATTACATTTTAGTAGTAAAATTATCACAGTTGTTTACAAGCATACGTAACATCAACATGGTATGATATTTTAAAAATATGTGACAAAGTTTTGAAAAAAAAAAACCTTTAAGTTTAATTATTACATTTTTTATTTTTAATAAATTAATAAGATTGTTATGAGTATTTCATACTATAAAATCTAATCGGTCATGTCTGATTCTCAAGTTACAGTATGAATTGTTATGTCTTCAAGGTATCTTCAATGCTCTTCCTGCTATCATGAAATCCTGAAAAACACAATCTTGCAATTCATGGCTTCACCACCCATACACACTTTGAATCATTAATAACAATGGTGTTTTGTCCATTGTAAAACAAAATTTGATATTAACATGTTATTCCATCAGTAGTTAAGATACAAACCACATTGTTACATTTCATGTCATAACTTGTGATCCAAATCCACCAACACCCTTAAAATTTTGTAGTGAATAGTTAAACTATCATTATATAATACATATGTTGATTCAGAAATGGCACTTCAGATAGTTTGGAAATACAATCAATCATTTTTTGATTGATCAAGCTATGCATATATACATATGCTAAATTAAATATTTCCATGGATTATTGTTGTAATAAAGAATAGAAATGAGATTGTATTCATATAAACAGAGATAATTTTTTTTGCTTTTATTGTTGCTAAGAAACTGTCATTTACTACTAATTGACAACCATTGAGGCTAAACAAATTTTCTCAAATAGCTCTTTACTTCAATAGAAAACCCCTCCAAAAGAACTATTATAGGTTAATGAGAAAACTCATTTAGTCTCAGGGAATGTTAATTAGTAGTAATTGATAGTTTCTTAGCAACCCCAAAAGTTAAAGGTTATATCTATTTACATGGATATAATTTTCTCATATCTATTGTTGATTATATATATATAGTGTCATTTTCTCTATATGTCTGGCATGTCCAACATTTTATAGATGATGGACCAATTTTTTTATCTTTGAATTTATATGCATACTATTATTCAATTTTCACTTAAAACAATATATGCTATAGATAATATATTTAACATTTTTTTCATAATATAACAATATCTGCAATACATTATTATATTTTGAAAAAAATGTTAACATTTAAGTTTAAATATTGTTTAATGAGACTTTTGAGTCTATTTTGCTTTCACCCAATTTTTGATTTTGGGCTTTACCATTTTGAAATTTGAATTACTCAGATGTGACCTTATTTTTTATCAATTTTATTATGGGAAATAATTTTCATAAGGACCAAAACTGTAAAATTTAAAAGGGGCAAACAATTACGATGATAAAAGTTAAAAACAATTATGGATTCACATTGGGTTAGTCCTAAAAATTTTACATGTGTATAAATGTCTATTTCAGATTGAATTCAGAACAATTTTTTTTTTTGTTTGACTCACTGAATTTGAATTTTTATTATATTTTTTTTTGTCTACTAATAAAAGTTACCTTTTTGATTACAATATTTATTTATAAGATCTAACTTCATTTTTTATTTTTATGATCTGTTGTTTAGTGTGCCAAAATTAATTCCACAATGAAACAAATTTGATGTATATGTAATAAGTTGGACATTCCTGTTATTTGTCAATATTTACTCTCATACCTATAATTATGTAGGTATGTGTACATATATTTATGTACGAAGACATATTAAGAATTGATTTTATGAAGTTTATAATAAATAATATATATACGTTTTTATTCTAGCACCAAAAGAGCCAGCCGATAATGAGTCTAAAAATGTGATGGATATTTCTCAACGTCTAGAGGTCCCAGCCCCCGTAGAAGAAAAGCATCTCAGTCGACGGAAACGCTTTTGGAATAGTTTCTGTCGACACACCCAGCGTTTTAGGAGTGGTGGCAAAGAAAAAACTAAACATCAGGATCTTTTAGAAGCAACCAGATTGTCTGCAAGTCAACCGGATATATCAAAGGATAGTCCAACCTTTACCTGTGCTAAGCAATCAGCTGCTACTTACGTGGTATCAAGTTGCGGATCACCTCAGCTTATGACCAAAACACGACATTTATCTACAGATGGGGCCAGTTTTAGTGACCCTAACCTTGTTAGTAGAGGATCAAAAATGTCTAATAAGAGTGTAGACACTTCCGAGGCCTCTGCTCATGAGGAAGTTGAAAGGATAGTTCCGGAACTGCATGTTGAGTGTCGAACTGATCGTGAATCAGATAGTGGAATAATAATAGGTGAACATTTGGTAAGTTATTATTATTATTATTACATACAATAATATTTCTTTTATTTTCTAATATTAAATGTATTTATAACTTTCCATTTCACCAAGTATACTTTAAACACATAAATATAGACCTTCAAAAAAAATAAATGACTCCCAATATTTATTTATGCTCAACCAGGACTCTTCAGTTATTCCAGATTATATGGCTACATTGTTCTTACTCATTATTTATCAGTATAAAATTATTACAATTTAATCGAAAGGTGCCAAACTTCCAGCACTCACAACTATGGAACCCCTTCCCTCAGATAAATATGTTCATGAGCGTTAGCAATCATTCTATGGGCGAAAAATTATATTATTTCTAACCCGGATAAATTTATTTTTAAATACTGAACTTTGTGGGAGGGGGGGGGGAAATGACAGGGTGAAAATTAATATTTGTTTTATCAATTTTGAATTGGCATCTGTGAGAGCAAATATGGATAATTCTACTACATATTTTGAAATTATGCACAGCGAAAGAAATATATATTTATTGTAGAATTAATCTATTCACATGATTTCAGACTTAGCTTTTTGCATGAATAGATTTATCGTTTTAGCGTTCCATATTTGATAAACCCTAATTTTTTTACAGGCTTGTTAAAATTATTAGAATTATATAACTAATATATTTATTCAATTAGCCATATTTTTAGAATAGGTAAGCTTAAAAAGACAGTATTTTTATCTTCAGTTTTATTTTATATTCATTTAGATGAGATTTTGCTTTTTAAGAAAAGAGTAGAGTAGATATTGAAAGGAAAAGAGGTTAATTCATTAAATTTATTGATGACATGACCATATTCAGAGATATGAAACTGAAGTTAATAAAGTAGTAAAGACAGGTGAGAAAAAAAAAGGTAAAACAACACTCGTAGAATTAGTTAATGCTTAAATTGGTGGGTGGCTAAGATAGGAATGAGAATTATTATGAGAATGATATCAATAAAAATAGTAGAATAAGATTATTTTGAAGATTATTGAAACTGGAATTAAGAATAGATTCACTCACTATTGAAAACCTTGAAGTAAATAGAATAGATGCATTTGAAGAAAATTGAAAAAAGGAAATAACTTTATTGGGTGAGGTTAAGAATACTAAGGTGAAGGAAGATATATACTGAGAAAATTATGGAAATGAAGAACAATCAAGGATGAAAGGTTTAAATGAGTAAATCAAATATGAAAGCAAAGCTAAGAAAGCATGTAATGAGTATTTTGACACCGTTTGGATTCCATTCTTAAACAAATAATTGATATTGATGACATACGTATACACATGTAGTAATTATGCACACACTTATATCTGTACATCATACAGAGAAGAAATATTTGGAAATAGTAGTAATATTTAGCTGAGCACCCTTTCAGTACTATGCACCATAATCATGATGATTTAACTAAACTACCATTTAATATTCCAGTATATGCTTAGTGGTACACTCAATTATTAGACTTGGCAATAAACCACATCTCTTTTATCTTCTTCTTTCTATCATTGGGCTCATTGAAGACAGTGTTAATTATTTGAGGATAAAATTTATGTCCAGTATTTCTTTTGTGATTGGAAAAAACAGAATTAACTTAATAGTTCATGTTAGACTTTTTATATTGGTATGTGTGAAGTCATTTTAGACTATGTCCATATTGAATATCTTTAGAAAAATGCGCACTTTATTTAAACTTTCCAAATACATTCTCTGTTGATAATAACACACAATAATAACATAATGATTCATGTAGTAGTTTTTTACTCACTTTTTCAGATATTGCTGCTCTAACCAGTGACAATATTAGCATGGATATCGAACATGGACTTTTAGTTTTGTGAATATTGAATGTAAGACGATGTTCCACCCAACTGATCTATTCTTCCAAAGGCAACAGTCAATAGAAAATCTATTAGTGTCCATCTGAGTTCTCGACTTTTTCGTAAGATCAAAGCTAATGAAAGGAAAAATCAAGAAGATCCTCATAGATAAATTTGGGAACATTTCTTCTGACTGTTTCCTTTAGTATGATAACTCAATTGGTTAGAGCATTCTTTAAATTCAATATTCTTGAATATAAAATTCCAATTTGATCCCCGTGCTAGTACTTTCACTGGCCAGGTGAGCAGTGCTTGAAAAAAAATGAAGAATAATATTACTAAAAAAACTAACCTGTGTGCTATTATTAACAATTTAATATATTTGAAAACATTAAATAAAATTTGAATTTTTCTAAAGATATTTAACAATTAATGTTAGTTGATGGAAATAGTCCAAAGGTATAATAATTATGAAAATTCCATCATCACAAACTTTCAGAAAAATATAACACATACTTTTGTTTGTTGCTGATTGGTTCAGATGTCTGAGTACTTTTTATTTATTAAATCTGAAAGTTATGGGAGATGGTAGAACAAACTATGTGCATTAATTTGAGTATTAAAGATGTGTGTGTATATACACTACTACAATTTGAACTATGGGTGCTAAATTTCTTGCACTCCCTTATATGACTCCATCTACTTCAGATAAATGTGTTAATTATTATGTTAGAGATTTTCATATTATTTTTTCCCCCTTGTCATAGCATCATCCGAGAAGTGAACCTGCTAACCTGGGATAACTGCTTGTAAGGCGGCTGTGCTGACCTCTCGACCATCAACGCTTGACATTTTCATATTATTTTGTGTATTAAATTTTAGCAGTTTGATGAAGACATGTGAGAAGGTGTTAGGCCAGCTGAAATTACTGTTTCAGTACAAAGTTTACATTTTGGGGGCATTTGCTTTTCTGTCTTCATTCATAAGTTTTAAGAATGTGTGGTGGACATCTTATATATGTCTTAAAAAGTATTACAAATGGAAAAAAAAGGGAGATGAAATTGAGTCATTTCATGTAATTATGTCTAATTAAAAATGGATATATTAATCTTTAACTGAAATTTAAAGTTTATATTGGATATAGGGATAATCTTTAGTTATTTAAGTCATTAATAATAATTGTTAATATAATTATCTGAAGTGGTTGGTATCAAAGTTGTGAGTCCAATAAGTTTGATCCTTGTAAATCAAAGTCTAATCATTTTATATTGATAATAATAAACAAACGATAAAGATATTTGTAAGAGAATTGTGATCGGGTGCCAACTGCAAAGTGTTGGTTTGGCATGACATGCATTTTTACGTCATTTTCAGATATCTTTATTTTATGTTTTAAGAATATACAATAGAATAGGAGTTTTAAAATACCCACGCATATAAATGTTAAAAGAGAAAAAATTCAAATTCTTTAATATTGATATCTGTTTACGTTTTTTAAATATATATATATTTATTGAATAGCGAACTATAACTATTTTATAAAAAAAAACTTTTCATTTTAATAGAATTTTGAATAGCAGTCGAACTATGTATTCTTATACTTACTACGTCACTCGTGGAATAATTTAAAATATTTTACATAACTTATACATTTTTAATCTTGAAAAATGTTGTTCACAGTAACTGTGAAAAGAAACCGTAGTTTTCCATCATGCAATGGAATACAATATTAATACTCATTAATAAAGAAGTAGTTTATTTTAAATATTATTTGT
This sequence comes from Epiperipatus broadwayi, assembly GCA_028023455.1. Lineage (NCBI taxonomy): Eukaryota > Metazoa > Onychophora > Udeonychophora > Euonychophora > Peripatidae > Epiperipatus > Epiperipatus broadwayi. Next base: position 26,622,246 of record JAQFVV010012394.1, on the reverse strand, counting down.
AAATGTAGAAATAAGACCAAATCTTAAAGCCGCCCATAAAGATTAAGATTGTTGGATAAACATTTCACATTATAGTAATCTTGAGTAATAATTGATGACAAAATCGATGTTCTGTCTCAGTTCATTTAAATATCATTACCTTCATTTGTATTTTTTGATTGTTTATTCACGTTACACGAGATAATAACAAGAACAAATCACCCCCCTCCCCTTGAGTAATTAATAAATATTAGATTATTAAATCCGTACTTTGTGCCACTCTGACCATATTGTGAACATAAGTACAGCGTAGTAATGGATATGAATTTAATAATTGCTACCATCTAATATCTATTGATTAAAAATGGATAGAATACCTGTGGATACGGATTTAATAATCTATTATCTCTTGATTGCTCAATCTTGAAACAGATGGCAGCACTATAACAAATTAAAAAGAGTTTAAATATATATAGAAATAAACAGAATATTAGGTGTGGGTTAATATATGATAATAGTAAGGAAAGTAGTTTATTGTTTAAGGCTCGAACGGGATCTTTAGCTACAAAAGAATATACATGTGAATGGAAAAATATGGGTGATTTATTTTGTAAATTATGTAAGGAAGGAATTGAAAATATTAGGCATTTGTTAATTGAATGTAAATGTTTGAAAACAGAAAGGGTACATATAATGAAGTTGTGGAAAAATAAATATGAACAGAGTGATTATACAGAAAGTGAATTATTGGTTTTTATGCTGGGTTTGGGAAAAGATAAGGGGGATTTAGATATAAAGGTTATAGAGTTGACAAAAATTATGTTGTGGAAATGGGATAGAACAAATTATGGGTAATTTTAGAGTGGGGAATGTAAAATAAAGTGGCTAACAGGTTTATCTGGGCATAATTGCTGAGATATTCTTGACTTCGTTTAAGGAGAAGCCATAACACATCACATCACATCACATCGTTTACATCTATAAAGCATTTTAATTGTATTATTTTATTTTATTTTTTTAAAAAAGAAATAATATATTTGGATAATTATCTTATTGCCTGAACAGTTTGCTATTAAATAGGGTGATTGTGAAGGATATTGTTTGTAGTATTATTTTCTATAATGATTTGATCTTTTATTGGTTATTATTAGCAGATTCGTATTTTTAGGATTTACATTTTAAAATGAACGTAATAGCATCTGAATTCTGTATACCTGACTTGAAGGTGATGCAGTAAGGGAACATTCAACTCAAACTGGAAACTTATAAAAAATGTGTACACACTTATATGAATATGTGTAATAATGCTCAAGGATAAATGGGTTTATAAGTAATCATTAAAAACCAGTCAATACTTAGACAATCCCAATATCAATAACAATCAACAGTTTTTTAACTATTGTCAAATCAACCTTCTTTTAACAATAAGGGGGGAATCCCTTTTTGTTAAAAGGAGGTTGCCTTGACAACAGTTAGAAATTGTTGATTGTTATCACTTAGACAATCCCAATTTCAATCAACAATTTCTAACTGTTGTCAAGACAACCTCCCTTTTAACAATAAGGTGGATTCCACCCTTATTGTTAAAAGAGGTTGCCTTAGCAACAGTTAGGAATTGATTATTTTGATATTGGGATTGTCTAGTGTTGACTGGTTTTTAATGATTATTTATAAATCCATTTAGCCTTGAGCATTATTACACTTATTATTTAAGTAATAGTTTGGGTGAAATGTGAAATTTATAATTGTATTTTGTAATGTTATAATTGACTATTTATTAGTCTGCATTCAGAATTTATTTAAACTTCTTTATATTAATAATTTCAGTCTCTGTGATCAAGTTGCAATTCTTAGTGTCTATTTTAAATAACATTAGAATAATATCAGTTTAACAGCGCATTTCATCATTTAATCAAATCATTTGGCTACATGTAATTTTAATTATATAAATTAATGGATTTTACATCATGAAAATCAAAGTATATTTATTCTGCATCTGAATAAGTTTTACATTATGGGAGTGCACTGGCCATTTATATATGCATATATTTAATAATTTATTCATTTACACTTTATTCAATGCAACATATTGTTTCCACATTTAATTTTATTTTCTTACAGTTTCGACTGTCCAGCAGACTTCTTCAGAACTTCTGGTACTTTTTCTGCCAAACTGTTAAACAACTTTTTTGAAACTGTAGAGAAAGTAATATTTAATGTAAAAACAATATATTCCATTGAATAAAATAGAAAAACAGCATAGAAGACTAAGAATAAAGAATATTAATATTTCTTTAGGCAGTTTATATGTATTTTTCTAAGTATGTTTGAGATACATTCAAGTTAGTGAGTTTTACATTATGAAAATGAGTACACATCTGTTCTGTTCTCGGTATGGTTGACATACTTTGAATTCAATGAATTTTTGTTATATCTATTTAAAGTGTATATGAAGGGGTTATTGTAAGCAAAATTGTATCTATCTAATGAATGAATACTTTATGTATTTTATATTGAATTACATTCATTTTTTCATACATGCACAGTATTTTAATTATTATCGCTATTTGACGATAAGTAAGTTCGTTTGTAAACTACTAAAACATCAGATTCATCACAAGAGGAAATAGAACTAGCGCCAACTTCATTTTTTAATTGCTCTTATCGTGGACTCATCTAAAATAAATGTTTTCCAATCGTTGTTAATCCTTCCGATTGCGCTAAGCGATTTAAAATTGAAATTTTTGTTTCCAAAGAAATTCATTTTGTTGGGTGTTTTTTTCTTCTCCATTAGAATAAACTAAAAGTTTAAAAATGAAAATAAGAATTTAGACTTACGATAATAAAAAGACACTGACTCACCACTGTTGGGCAAAATTTAATCAAAACTAACAATTAAAAATTAAATTCTTATTTTTGTCTTTAATTTTCAATTCCATTCAAAAATCAAATTTCATTGTTTTGCGTACATTATTTTCAGATCACATTACATAATTTTTAAATTGTTAATTATAATTAAAAATCAGATTTTAATTGTCAAATTTTATTGTGCCCACCGCTATAATTAATCTTTTAAAAATAAACTTGCGGATACTAAATTATTAATTGACTACGTACTCTTTTTTTAAAAAGCAAAAATAGAATGTGATTTAAAATGCAAAAAAAAAACCCAACAACATGCATAATATAGGCATCTATAACGTTTGAACAGATTTACATTATAATCTTGTAAAATTTAATGTGTGTATATAAAATAGGGAAATCCTGATTTTAAGTGAATTATGAACTTCTTTATTGCATAAAATCTATTACAGTACTATTATAAAGTGCTGAAAATATTGAAGTTATTAGAGAGAAGTCGAAGTCCAATAATGCGCTATTACTTTAAATATGACATGAGTGCATGAAATTTATAAGGTAATACAGCATCGATTGATCCATGCCATAAGATGGCACTGTTTCTACGCTAAAGCACATAAATATGCTGTTTACAAGGCCGCTCATAGATCTTACGGCCTAGTAAACTTCAACCGCTAAGATGTTGAAGTGCACTCATTACCCCAACATCTCTAGTATGTTGAACATTATTAGCGATGAGTATGCAAGACTCTCTATAGACATTACTCTTAACTATTGTACAGTGTATGATGTGAAGGTTTCTGTATTTTGAATGTCGAAAACTATATTATAACGTTTTTTTGGCTTCAATGTATTTTTCTTTATTTTCGTTCGTAAAAACTGTAACAATTTTCCAAACGCCCCTGGTTTCATTGTCAGGGGTCAGAATTTAGTTAATGAGGATTGTTAGTCACAATTCGGCAAAGTTCACGATCAAGTCGCGCACTTTCCGACACTTTTTCGAGATCAAAACATTTCAATGGCAGACTACAGAAGCAGATGCGGTGGCCTTTCTTCAACAGAGAAATATTCTTCTCACCTAGAAGAACTGCCTTTGTGGTAGTTTAATGAAAGTAAAAAGCCAAAAAAAATAAAAAAAGTTACTTAAAAAAAGAAGAAGACCGTAATCAAAAGCGAAAAAAAATAAAAAAAAGTTACTTTAAAAAAAAAGAAGACCGTAATCCAATTTTGTTAAACAACAAGTTTTACAAAAAAAATAAAGAAAGAAAAGGTTTTTACAAAACGTATTAAAAAAAATATTTAAAAATCAATTTATTTATTTAAAAAAAAAAAGAAAATACGGTCTCAAAAAAAAAAAAATCCAAACCAAAAAAAACAAAACACGATAACATTACAAAATAATAATAATCAAATCAGCCCAGTAACATTATATCTATTCGTTTTTCACTAGCAACAGTGCCATCTTATGGCGTGGATCAATCGATGCTGTATTACTATTTATAATATTTAAAGTAATAGCACATTATCGGAGCTTGACTTCTGATCTAATAATTTTAATCGCATAAAAGAAAACCGCATACAAAGATATTAAGAAGAAACATGAACCACATAACTTCAAAATCGCATTAAATAAATCTGCATAAAATGAGACCCGGGTGTACATGGATATGCCAGATGGAAATTAAATAGTCTCTCCAATCCCTGGAAAATTATAAAAGGTCTAGCTGATAAAACAAGTTGAGGAAATTGTGTATGTTCACAGACCCTCAGTAGAATCAGAGCTTTAATTCCAGACAGGTTTACTTTATAGGTAATAAATAGTCCTTAGAATATTGAGCAGGTCAGTCCAGAAGTTTATATTTTCCAAAAGGGTTTAAAGATATTTATTTATAGAATTAATGCAATATTCCATATATAGAACTAATTACTAGCTTGTTCAATAGATTATTTTATGTATAAAAGATTATTCCTGCCATTATATCTGCTATCTTTTCACTATATGTTCTTCATATATTTTATGTAATAAATTAATTTGTGTTCCCCATTCATCATTTTGTCAAGCTAAGTTTTTTTTACTGATTCCATTTTGATGCATGTTCTGAAGATAATTCACTATCCCAAACTTAATTCTTCCAACGAATCCATCCCCTAGCAAGTTAACTATCCTTGGACATAGCAATTTTACATTATGAAAATGAATATATATTCATCATGCATTTAATTAGACTCAAAGTATCTTACTCTAATAACCATGTGCAGCTTTTCAGTTTCCAAGTGGGTATATTAAAAGTATACTAATAATCTGTTCAAGAATTAGTTTGAATAAATTACTTTATATGTAATACTAAATAATATTCCTCTAAATATCAAAATTTTTAAGGTGGGTTTCTTCTTTTGCTACACAGAGTTGTTCACTAAGGGATTCCTTTTCAAAATAGAATGGCAGACAGTTTTATGACATCCAACACCAATATCTATTCTTATGCCGACCCAATTTTATTCTTGCATAATGGCGTTCCTGTATTTCACAAAAGCAAAGAAATTGACTTACATTTGTCACCTATTCTGTCTTGTCTGGTAAATTGTCCAGCCATTTTGCATGGTAGCCAGTGTGCGTGTGATAGTTTTCCGTCTAATAACTACTATAATTTCATAGTATGGATAAACATAAATGTTGTTTCAAGATATGCAATAATTGTGGTGTGATATGAAATAAATACACCTATTATTTATTCCATTTATTATTAAGTGAAGGAAACGCGTGATTTTAATTAGAGATCGGAGAAAATAAAGATAATAAGTTGAATTTTTCCAAGTTCTAGGATCCCTGAAATCTTTCCAAAAACCCATGGTTAAACCCTTGTTTTAAAGTGTATTTGAAAGTTAATACTTGCACATGATTACTGAATATTGCTGTTGTCATAGAAATATTTACTGACGCTTCTTTTGATTGTTTCGTTTTTTTTAGTATAGTATTTTTATGTTTATGATTTATATATATATTCTCGAATGCTATTCTTCATTAATCTCCAATGTAAACAAATAAAGTATTAATCATCGTCATCTTGATAAAAGTATTAAAATTAATTAAATTCTGAACTTTGAATACATTTTAAATTTAAAAAAAAAATGAAATGGACGTCTGATTAACCTTTAATCTAGATAGTTGGCGTTTCTATTATTTGAAACACTTCAAAACGTGTTGGATTTTTCTTTAAATTTTAAAATAACCATCTCACCTAATCTTGTTTAAAAACTTTTTATTCGCAGCGTCTAACTTATTTACGATGCGAGCTATGTTTTTTTTTCTCACAAAGGATATGTTATTTTTTACATTTTTTGCAGTAAAAAAAAAGAAAGATTAAATTAATATATATATGGTATCGATTAATAATATACTATACCTAACTTATAAATTTACCCCTACCTAAAAAAAAAAAAAAATGCGTTTTGATGATGGGAATAAGAGACGTTAGATTTAATCTTTTATAAGTTGAAAAAGTTAATTTGAATCTAAGGTGTTGCAATCAGTTTTAAATTCGTATCTACACCACTGAACTTATTGAATGGAATTTAGAAATAATGTCTTGGGGTTTAATAGCTTGCTAGAAAATAATTGGAAAATACAATACAAAGAAATTACTACATTTTTGATAAAAGAAATTTCATTTTTTTAGAGTATGTGGGGTATGTATCTATATACCATCATCATTATCATCAACCATTATCAATCCACTGCAGGATGAAGGTCTCTCCACGTTAAATCCATCTTCTCCCATCTCTTCTCCACATCATCCCTGCACACTTTCTTATTTTATCTATCCATCTCACATGTGGCTTTCTGGGTTTTTTACAATCTCTTGGAATCCAGTTTATTTCAGTTGTCCATCCATTATTATCTCTTCTAGCAATGTGTCCAGCCCAACTTCATTTCAGTCTTAACACCTGTTTGTTCAGTTATCCATGCATTGCATTTTTGGATCTCTTCTTGTTATCCCAACATGAATCTTTCCATACTTTTTTTGAGTAGTCTGAAGTCTCTGTATTGCTCTTCTATTAAGTGTCCAAACCTCAGATCCATAAGTAAGAACTGGTAAAATACATTTATTAAAAACCTTCCTTTTCAAACACATAGGCATATTTCCTTTTAGTATCAAGTTATTTTACCAAAATCATTCCAACTAATTTTAATTCTGTGATTAATTTCATCCATTATGATTCTACCTGTAGTAATAATCTGACCAAGGTATTTGTAGTTGTTAGATTCTTCTAACTCATCATAATCAATATTTATTTTCATTTTTTGAGAAAATCCATTAAATATTACTTTAGTCTTTTTAACATTTTCCTTTAATCCTATTTTCATATTTTCATCTGATAATTCTTGCACCATTTCATGAAGCTCTGAAGCATCATTTGCAAAAACAACTACATCATCTTCAAAATCTAAATGACTTAAATAATCTCCATTTTCTTTTACTCCTTTAGCTTCCCATTTTAATCCACAAAATTTTTATTGCTGCACTGCTGTAAAAATTTTTGGAAATATGGAGTCATCCTGTCATATACCCATCTCAATGTTAATCGTTTTAGTATCATTATGTAATCTAATAGTTGCTGTTGCATTTTTATAAATATTCTTCAAAATATGACAAGATCCTAGATCTATATCTTGATAATCCAATGCTTTAATCACTGAAGAAATGCTTATAGAATCAAATGCCTTTTCATGATCTACAAATCCAAAGCATAATGGCAACTTTATTCACTGATCCTTTCTATAACTTCTCTCAATACTTAGATATTATCTACTGTACTAAAACTACTTTTAAATCCAGCTAATTCTTTTGGTTGGTTGAAATCCAATGTTTTCTATAGATGAGTTATAATTATCTTGGGCAAATTTTTTTGTATAAAACTGATAAAAGGCTGATATGTCTAATATCTTCTTTATCATCTTTTTTAAATGATAATATGCATTCTTCCAATTATCTGGTATATCTTTATCATTTACATTTTTGGTGTATATCTTCTAATCATTTGGTACATCTTTATCAATTAGATATTTGGTGCATAACTTTACCAAATTTTTTTCAATTTTTTTACCTGCTTTTTTAAAGATATTAATTATAATTCCATCATTACCTGGAACTTTTTTCCTTCTTCATAAATTTAATTGCATTTCTCACTTCTTCATGTAAAATCCTGGGCAATTCAGAAAATAGAGTATATTGATGTAGGAGGTACTTGTTCTTTATTACTATATAATTCTTGGATATATATGGAGAGACAAAGATAAAGAGAGAATATGAAAATATTAAAATGAATTGATTGTTAGAATTTGTAAGTTAAAGTGGAAGTTAATATAAACCAACAGAATGTTATGTATAAATTAATACATGGCCATCAATAAAACAGAAAAATACGCAGTGAACCCACATGCATTTTAGTTTGAATCATATTTAAGCATTAAATTTATTGACCTGTTACAATGCAGAGTATGAATTCTATATATTAATGTGTTGTCAGCACAAACATAACTCATTTTGAAATGAAAATATATAGGGGTTAAAGGTCGTGCCTCATTTTTGACAACATCTTGCATATTAAATATAACAACAGTTAAATATTATTATTAATGGCTTAAATATAGATGAAATTGAACTGTTATTATATTTGCATTAATACTACTATGTTTATAGGAATGTTGTATATTTAACTTTAAACCCCTAAACATCACATGGTCACCATTTTTTATGCTTGCTGAAGCTGTTAAAATGGAAGAAAAACTCTCCATACAGGAATACTATTCAGCACAACCATTAGATCCTAAGATCTAAGTGCAGTGCTCTCAGATCCTAGACTTCTCACTGATGAAAGCCACAAGCTAGAAACTAGTTTGGGAATATTGGATGAATACGCACTAGATAGAGATTTTATGCACAAACCTTCTTGAATCCATTGATTGATTAATCTGGCTTGCACCGAGTGACACTATTGTATGGAGAGTTTTGCCTCTGTTTACATTTAGTTTTCTGGAAGCCATTCATTTGGAGATTTGAACAATATTATAAAATGACAGTAGTGATTACTAGGGAATTTGCCACTGCTTAATATAGTTAACTCAAACATTATTTATTTACATCTATTTATAGCCAGATCCCCAATTATTAATGAGAGCCATTGTACTAACTGAATATCATCACCCATTGGATATTATCCATATATCTATTGGTCTGTGGCAAAGAATGTTTAATCCGGTCAAGATAAGATAGAATCTGGATTGGTCTATTAGTTGAAGGTAAGTTGTGATATAATCCCCCCCCCCCTTCCATTAAATTAGTCCTGGTGAATGTAGTTATTGAGATTCCTTGATGGATATCTTTGTTACTTCATGGCTTTATCAGGTTCAGTGACTACATCTAATGATGTAATAACTGAACTTTTTAGATTGTTCACTACTGGCCAGTGACTTTTCACTGTTCATCTGGTGATTCTTCACTGTTGACTGACTCAGTTCAATCTTAGCTGGTCTATGTGCTTATAGTGTCCATCTGCTGTTTGAATTGTCAATGTTTGCAATCTTTTTAACTTGATCACAATTTATTGTACCCATTTGGTGATGAACATAGAGCATAGGGCTTGAACACCTATTTGCATTTTAGCACTTTGATTTTTATGGATTGTCCTATGGCTCTAATCCAGTTTATTATAATTCAGTTTAGATTTTATTTTTTGATCTTGTCACTCTCATCACTGCAAAGCACAGGTGATTGAACCAGTTGTTGCATAGTAAATTCCTACCATTATCAGCATACACAACAAGTGGCACATAACTTGTTTTGGCACAATAACTTCAACTCTTGTTTGAATTCAGAGTGATATATGAATGCCTTAATAGTTGATAGCGATTTTACTGCTAGATTACAGCTGCTGTTTATTTTTTCTATTAATGATAATCCACATCTTTTTTTGACACAGTGATCACTGCAAATCAGGTATTCCATTCCATAGTTATTGGTGTATCAATAATAATGTTGTGTTTGAAAGCCGAATTATTGGCTTTCACATTATTTATACAAAGATTGATTTTATATTGCCCTTCCACCTTTTTGGAATGGACTCTTCTAGTCTTTTTTGAGTGATTTGTTTTTTTCTTTTCAATCAAGCAGCTTTTATAACAACAGCCTTACAAAATCTACACATTGTATTCTGATGAGGGCATTCGGTGTACAATTGTTTTGCTTTGTCACATCTATAATAAAAAAAAATATTTCTTTTTGCTGTTTGGGCACTTTTTTTTATTATTAACTAGGTATTTATATGGCCCAGTTTTGTGATTGAGAAATTTAATACTGTGATCCATTTCTTCAATGGATCTGCTTGGTTAACTGTCAACTGAGCCAAAGTCACATGGGAAATAGCTGAATTAAGCATGATATCTGGGTCCATCAATAGCTTGACTCTAAGGTTATGATCATTTATTTTATAAATAAAATGGTCTAATTGAAATGATATCTCTGCATTATTATTAGGGGTTTAGGACAGAAAAATGTCATCAATAGAGATAATGTTTTGTCTAAGCCAAACTTAACTGGAAGCACTGGAACTTCTTGGGCATGTAAGATCTCATATGTTTGAGATCTTCAGATAGACACACATTTGGCTAATTTTAATTCAGGCTTTTTAATTTGATTAGCTTGCATATAAAAAAGCACTTAATCCATGTAAGTTGGCCAATTTTGAAGATAGGCTGGATTGAACTTTTCTAATGAGCCGATTGTAGCCATTTTGGAATTTTTTTGTGTGCCATGAGAAAGAGAAAAAAATCTTTTTGACTTTTCTTTATGGAAAATGAATAACCACTCACATTTGATTCTTTAATTTTTATTGATGTACTAAAATAATGTTAGCTGTCAATTTTTTATAATTAATAACCCAGATCTAAACAACCCACAGGGAAAGATCCTATCATATCTGTGTCAAATTTGTTGTGTTTATGTGTGATTGTAATAAACTCTATCATATCTGTGTCAAATTTGTTGTGTTTATGTGTGATTGTAATAAACTCAGGCTCATATAAATACGATTAAAATATTTATTTCACATATATGTGCACTATTTACAAATCTATAGGATAATGTTTAAATCTGTTGGAATATTTTATGTATACTATTTACATATTATATAATAATGTTTGGTATATTTTTCACAGATATGCAAAACTCTCCATATAGTAGCACCACTCAGTGGAAGTCATAGTAATCAATGGATGCATGAAGGTTTGTGCATAAAATCTTTATCTAGTGCCTACTCATCCAATATCTCCTGACTAGTTTCTAGCTTGTGGCTTTGTTTTGGATCTGAGAACAGTGCACCTAGATCTTAGGACCTAATGCAACCCTTCAGCAGCCACCTAAGATCTAGATGTAGTGCTCTCAGATCCAAGGCTCCTCTCTGATAGAAGCCACAAACTAGAAACTAGTGTGGGGATATTGGATAAGTAGGTAGTAAATAGGGATTTTATGCAAAAACCTTCCTGTATCCATTGATTACTATGGCTTGCACTAAGTGATGCTACTGTATTGAATGTTGTGTCTCTGTGAAAAATAGATTGTGTAAGCATAAAGAAAAGTTATCATGTGATGTTTGATGGTTTAATACTAATCCTACCCAATAGGAATATGGTGACTGGTTATCAAAGAACCAAAGACAATAAAAATATAGATTAAACAATTCAAAACAAAACAACACTCTCCAACCTGGTTATCAAGTGATGTTTAGTGGTTTAAAAATATAGATGCTGAAATGAGTTTAGTTCTATACAACTATACAAGATGATGAGCTTAGCTTGAAAATTTACTATGTTATCATTTTAGACTCAAAAAAAGTTTTATAATTAGCCAAAAAAAGGTAAAATATGGCTGCTGGAGAGTTACATTAGATCTTAAGAACTGGATGCGAAGCTGTCAGATTCAAGGCTCTGCACTACTAAATCCACAAGCTAGAAACTAGTCTGGGAATATTGGATGAGTAAGCACTAGATAGAGATTTTATGCACAAACCTACCTGCATCCATTGATTACTATGGCTTGCACTGAGTGATGCTGCTGCATGGAGAGTTTTGCCTATGTGAAAAACAGCTTGTGTAAGCATAAAGAAAAAAATGTGATGTATGATGGTTTAATGTTTTCTATATAATACACCTGATATTTTGGCTTGGTATAACATTTACTTGCTATGAAACTATTACTGCAAAAGCTTCAGATGCCCTTCTAGGTTTATCTAATAGTTCCAGCTACACCACGACAGCTTTTATCATCTGTACATACAGTGACATTACCTGCTATTCTGTACAGCTTGCCTTATGTCTAGTTTACTATCTAGTATCTTCCAATTCTAGCTAGAATTTGCCTCATGGCTTTAGCCATATAGTGGAGTACTTGTGTATTGCTATTCAACTCTGATAGTAATTTGTTGTTGTCTGACCTTATCCAAATCCCCTTTCTGTCATATCTGACCTTGCTTTTAGAAGTGGACTATTCCAGTTTCCTTGCCTGATTGGCTGCACCCGTTTGCTATCGAATGGGAATAAATTCTTCGTTGGGTTCACACACATAGTTCAAGTATTTTCAGTAAAGTAGGGGATCTGCCATTAAATAGTCAGCCTTTTGGAGGCAAGATAGAGAGCAATTACTTCTGCCAACCTGAACGACTGAACTGCTCTCTAATAAACCCTCTGCCATCAGCAAAGGTATTTTCTCTAGTTATTATCATGACATCCATGCAGTGAGGCAAGTCCACATAAGGACTGGAAACTGCTATGTGTGCAACTGATTCGAGGCAAGCTGTCTAAGTACAGCCGGGATAGTCTGAACTAGAGCCGACTCGAAGCAAGCTGTCTGATACAGCCGGAATAGTCTTACTTGAACCCACAGGGTAGGCTACTTATATAGCTAGAAGTCCATTCAATTACTCGGCATGACTACTTCAGCATTAACTTGTGTAAACCATATTTATATGTTTGATTAACTAACATGCGTGTATATTTTTGTAACTAACAAATTATACATATTAATTGTTGCGTAGTTTGTCATCATTTGTGTTGGTTTGGAGCCGAATCTGTAAACCAAACCAAACACAACACCTTCTATGACAGCAATTGAATTCACTGAGCGTCATCAATCATTGACCTGCTTCTGCTATTGGATGTATCCAATCTAATCATAAACCATTTGATCTATGGCGATGAATGCTCAATCCGATCTAGAGAAAATGGAATCTGGACTAGTTCATTAATTGAAGGTATGTTAAGATATTACAAGTGGATTAGATCTGTGATAAAGTTGTTCTTTTTTTTTTTTTAAAAAAAAACTTTAGGTATATTTATAATTTCTAAATTGTTTGCATTTAGATGTAGATTAATAAAAAAAAAAAAATATAGAAGCTTAAAGTCATTTTCTTGAAATGATTAGTCAGAATTTCTATCAATAAAACTGTACAAGTTAAGCACTGTAGTTTATTTAATCTCTTTTAAAGAGTATTTAATTATCAAAGAATAAACGTAAACTTATCTAAGTAGACTGGTATTAAATAAAGCTTGTAAGAAAATTGAATACTTTTCAATAAAAATTGTCGAAATTGATTTTATAGTTTTTCAAAGCATGTAATAGTTGTTATTATTAAAAAAGTTTTTTAAATATATATGTTTATAAAACCCTGTTTTGATTTGTGAAATGACAAGAGAAAAATGTACTATTAAAACTGTCTACACAATATCATAAGTGTATTTCTAAATCATTGCCGAAGTGAAGCATTATATAAACCCTAAACCTAAACCAATAGAATAGCACATCTCCGTCACATGACCAGCTTGCTCAATGTTATTTCAGCAGCATCCTTTCTTCTTCACCATTTCTATATCACTTACAGTAAGCTTTAATAAATAATAGATGCAGTTGATAGCGCTTAATAAATTCTTATCCAGTGCTAACATATCCCATATCCCCTCAGTATAAAGGAACCTATATTATTTAAAACTCAGGACACCATAATGGATAGAAACTGAACTGGTTTCTGTTCTATATGATTGTACACTCAAGTTGGCTTATATTGAAAACATATATTTTTATAATTAGACTAATAGGTTGATAGTAAAATAGAAAGGTAAATGATGGCTGGTAGAGAAAAGATATATTGAATTCTAAGGTTTAGACACTGGTTCAAGATCCAAAGCTCCTCACTGATGAAAACTATAAGCTTGAAAGTATGGTGAGGATTTTGGATAGGAAAACATAGTCATATCTTTTTATTACTAATGCTTACAATAAAAGGCATAAATATAGTGGGAAAAAGAAGATACTATATATATATAACAGGCAAGGCTGCTGTAAGTGGGTATGTAAGTTGTGCTGGACACAAAGGCATTTCAAGAAAGTTAATAAAATTTATATGTAAATAAAATTATATACATTTTCAAATGATTTCATTATTAGAAATATATTCTGACTGCAAATATTTTTTATTTAAATATAAGAGGAATATTTCTTTGCTTAAAATTATTTGTGGACAATTATCTGGGCTTCAAATTTCTAGTCACGAACCCAAAATACACTATATATGTATTCATCATTGCATTAAAACAAACATACCAACATCATTTTGTTCTGATAATTAATAAAATTTATATGTAAATGTTTAGATTTCTGAATCACTTTATTTGTAGAAACATATTCTGATTGTAAATATTTATTATTTGAACATAAGAGCATATTTCTTTATTTAAACTTATTGTGGCAGTTGCTATAGTCTCTAAATATATTTCATATATACTCTCTTTGTACAAAACCATATAGGTCAATGCCCTTTTGTCATTATAATTAATAAATTTTATATGTAAATAAAAATGTTTAGATTTCTCCATCATTTTTATTTAAATATCCTAATTTATATAAAAAGTAACATATTATTAATAATTTACTTAAAAATAAAAAAATATTTTAACAATATTGCCTCATAATTACAGTAATTCTGCATATGATGAAATTGTCTTTATTAATAATGCTTTGCAAATCTTAAATGTGTTGTTTACTTGGATGTACTGGTGGAGTATCTGCCTCTGAAATTTCAGGTCTGGGTTTGATGCTGTATTGTGCTAACATTTTTAATGTCTCTTTTTTATATTATTATTATTATTATTATTATTATTATTATTATTAACATCATCATCATCATCATCATCAAGGAAAACTTTGAGGAAATTCATTATGGACTGGATTATAATTGGTGATGATGAAAAACGTTTTATTTTTATTTATTTTATTATATATTAATGTTTTTTATTTTATTTGCACATGTATTTTTGTTAAGCTCCATATGTGATTTTTTATCACAAGGTGATTATATGTTTAATAAATTAAATTAAATTATTATTATTATTATTATTATTATTATTATTATTATTATTATTATTATTATTATTATTATTATTATTATTATTATTATTATTATTATTATTATTATTATTATTATCTTTTTACACATTTTAGTGAATAGCTTTTCTTATTTTTAATATTATGTTTTTTTAGATGGCATATTATCTTTTTACATGTTTTACTAAACAGTTTTTTCTTGGATGCATTCTTTATCTAAAAACTCACAATTGATCTATAATCTACCTATGATT
Source organism: Epiperipatus broadwayi (assembly GCA_028023455.1). Classification (NCBI taxonomy): domain Eukaryota; kingdom Metazoa; phylum Onychophora; class Udeonychophora; order Euonychophora; family Peripatidae; genus Epiperipatus; species Epiperipatus broadwayi. The sequence goes on along the minus strand of JAQFVV010012394.1, from coordinate 26,606,723 downwards.
CAAATCTGAGAAAAACAGAATGAGTAAAATATATAATTTTTGAAAAGATGTTATTGAATGCTAAATTATTTAATTCTTAACAAGTTTCATGAGAAATTTTTATTATTATTGAATGAAAACAAATGAAAGTATTTTTACTGTAATAAATAGTCTATTTATATATTTATAAATCATGGATTTATAGAAAATGTAAACAAGTTTTGTGTCAGGGAGATTCTGAGTTAAAAATAATGAATGGATTTGAAAAACCAAAAACTTTTTAACCAGAAGGTGTTCATGGGATATAAGAGTTATATCAGCTGTATTATTTATAATTGACCTAGTTTGGTGGTTCAAATAAAATATAAACAATGTAAGTAAAATTTAAAATATCAGACTATATATATAATAAATTATAGTTTTTGATAGTGGAATAACACCAGATAAAAAATTAAATAGTAGTGTTAGTGTAAATATATTATTATTGAAGGAATATAATTTTGTGAATAAATTTATGCATGAGAAATTTTCAATGTGTTTTTCAAACAAACAAACTACCTTTGTCAAATTACTGATATGCTGATTAAAGTTGATCCTAAATATTGATTAAGAAAGAATAATGGAGATAAGCCAAGTATCAAGCTCTCTTTGCTCCTTGATATGAAGGATAGAACTTCCAAAGGATCAGATTCTGGATGTACATAATATTTTTAATAACCAGTTAAGTAACTTATATATTATATAATTACTTATTATATGTTGGTCATGGTAACCAGACAACTGTCAGATGACAACTAAACTCATCCATTATTTAGTAGAATGCAGTGAGGCATACTCCGGCCTGAGGAAGATGCTAGTTACTGACATCATTGTACGTGCACACAGAGTGAGCCACTAGTCAGCTGGAAATATCAATATTCAAGAGGAAAATTTCAGTATTCCTTTTCAAGAACTAGTTCTGTTAATAAATAAACTTTTGTATTTTGTCAACTATAATGGAAGTGAATTTCTATATTTAACTATCGTTATGTATTATGTTATTGTAAATACCTTTATTAAATATATTTTAACATTTATTTATTGATTTATGCATTCTTATTGAATGACTATTATTTTGGTTTTACTACCAATATATACATAACATAATATATGAAATCATGAAGATAGAAGGATAACGTTTATATTAAAGAAAAAAATCATAATTTCTAGTTAATTCTTTAGTATACATAAATGTGGATGCTTTATGAAGTTTTTTGTTTTTTTAATGAGTGTACTTTTGGTGAAGTGGTTTTTATTTTCCTAATGTCAGTGATGAGCACCGTAATCATAGGATTATGCACTCATCACTGAAAATGCACTCTTTAAGAAAAGAAATATTTTGAAAAGCATGATTATGGTGCTCATCACCGAAAGTGCACTCATTAAAAAAAGAAATAACTACTTTGTAAAGCATATGCACATACAGTATGCAAAAGAAGTACACATAGAAGTTAAGTGAAGTAAAAATTAATTTATAATTATTTGAAATGGTAAGTAAAATGGAAAAATTTAGTTTATTTTCTTATTATGGAGAAAATTTATCACAAACCACCTTTGAAAAATCAATAAGAATTATGGTATTGAAACCATGAAGGCTTTCTCTTTCAAATAGTTTATTGTTTGAATGTTGCTTTAATTCAATCTAATTATTCTGTGTGATCTGGTGTAATGGTAAAACCACACACTCTATAGCTCAAGGACTGTGGCCCATTTCTGTCATTTCCGGTGCTCAAACTTTTTAAGAATTCCAAATAATAATCCATTTAATTATTATTATTTTATTGATTTTAATTTTATTGAAAATTGGATTACATATTTTAGTTGTGATGTTCAAAATATTATTCTGCGTGTGTTTCCTATGATTGTTTTATTTGTTTAAAATCGTTATATATTTTTTATTAATCATTCTATTTCAGTTTTGTGAATATAAGGTTTATTCGAGTTCTCGCTTCTTTTTTCTTTTATTGAATAAATATTTTTTTTAATCAACTTTCTTTTGTAAACTTGATTTTGTAAATATTTTATCATAAATTCTCTTTATTATATGAGCTTGTGTTATGTGTTGTATAACGCTTTTTTTTTTTAATCATTTAAATATTTTCGTTTTATTATCTTTTTAAAATTCTTTTAAAAAGAAGTTTATCTTTTTTATTTATTTGAGCATAACTTGATGGTTTAATTTTTTTATTTTTTATAAGAATATATAAACACTTCTATTATTACGACACTTATTTATATTTGACATTAAATAGGTGGAAAGAGAATCGAATTTTAAAAATTCTTTCGATGATATAAATTCTAAAAGAATTTCTCACTCTATACAAACAGATATAGTGCAGAATTATAAACAAAGCATCATCGTCATCATGTATTTGTCTACAAATAAGGTCATTCTATCTTCGGCAGAATAAAATAGATAAAGAACAAAAATTAAATATATTTTATGATTGATACATAAAATCAATCCATCATTGATTTTCTCACCAATAGTACCATGTATGAATCAACGCATGTTAAATAATGACATACTTTGCCTATGCAGCAAGTTATGACGGGAAGTGTATATTTCATACCATCATAGATCATCTTCAATGCTCTCCGTGCGACTATTAAATCCTGCAAAACACTTGAAAATATCGCATGGCTTAACTGTTAAACACAATTGCTTTTGTATCAGCTTTGCCCAATTTAAAACATAATTTAATGCATTATTCCATCATAACGTATGAAAGTCATTGTCATATTTCAAATCATAACTTCTGATCCACACACATTAGTATCTTAAATTTTTTTTATGGTAAATAGCTGGACTATGTCACTATGTAACTCACATGTTGTTTCAGAGAGGGCGCTGCAGGCAGCTTGAAGAAAGAAATGGTTGTTTTTTCATTGGGACATACTGTATTAATTTTACATTGATCCTTTGTTCTTTTTGTAATATCTTAAATGGCTGTTTTTTTTAATACTTTTATAACAAACTTTTCTTTCTAAAAGACTTCACAATTTCCTTGTATCTATTGTATTTTTTCCTCAGCCACATCTTCCCAATAAAGGCAATCGGAAGTGTGCCTTTTTGGAATGAATTTGAGGTGATATTTATAATGTAAATAAAATCTGCTACTCAGTTTCAAGTTGATCATAAAATACTGCTTTTAAGAAATCTATTAATATCCATTCACTTCATATACCCAGTTAAACATAGATGGACTTTTATACTAACAAATTTAATATTCTCACAACAGCTATCTAAAAATATATTGATCAGTCTTTTGAATCCTGATGAATATTATTAGAATCATAAGGTTTTCATGAAAACATAACTTTTTTGCTACTTTTACATTACATCGATAGTAATTATTTGGCTCAATTTCGCACAAAAAATTTGACTAAGCAATAACCTTATTAACAACTTGTTTACATTGAAGTAGTTCATTTCATGATGGTAGAGTATTCATCTTTTAAACTCATAGGAAAAAAAAATGGAATGGTTAATTACTTGGGAGTCATGTGACATTCAAACTGCAAATAACAGGTTTAGCATAGTTAATAAAATGATGGGATAAAGAGCTAAAGGTTATTGTATTAATGCTCACCCTTTTGCCTGTAATGCTTTACTGTCACATGACCCATAGAATGACTAATCATTTAATTTTATATTATTAATTGTAATAGCAAAATAGTATATCCATATCAGCTTCTTTACATTCAGAAGCTGAAAATCATCAAAGCCAACTTCTGCTGAAAATTTTTTAAGTGATAAATTGTATGAATTTTTTTTTTGTTTGTTTGTCTGTTTAAACATCAATTATTAAAACAAAATTTTTATAGGTCATATTCTACAGAATGTCTTTTGAATTGGAAAACGTAATTAATCAGTGATTATTAGGTACCTCATCGATTTTCAAATTCCATCTCCAGGCTAGATTCTGACTTTTACCCTTATCAATAAAGATTAGGATTTGAAACTGGAATACTTTTAACTAGATTACCTAGATTCAAGTTCAAATCTCAATGATACAGGCAAAAGCCAGAAACCAGTCTGAGAATGGTAGTTTAAAATGCAATGAGGCATCACTGATTATAAAAGCTCACTACTGATGGCACTAGAATACAAGGATAGTTTCTTATTATCAAAATTGTCATTTCCTATGAACAAGCAAAAAGAAGTGAATAAGCTGTTGTAAAAAAGATTAAAATATTAATAAATTGTGTGTTTGAAAAACACATTAATTGGCAGATTATTTTTGTTCTGTTACTTTTTAATAAGATAAAACAATGCCCAAGAATGATATAAAAATGAGGAAATAAAGATTGATATAGATTCTGTTAATGGGTATTCATGAAAATGTTATTAGAGGTTTTCTCAATGAATATAATTCCATTATTTAACTGGTAATCTTCAGAAGATATGAAGGAGTAAAAGTGAGTACTGGTGGTCTAACCCAAATCCCCCTTAAAATGACTACTCTTTTCATTGTATTAGTACAAAATGTTTTAGCATTGACTAAAAATGAATGTAAAAGGCTATGGGAACAGTTCCAAATTATTCTGAAAATGCTTTATGTGTAGGATATACATATTGCAAGTCAAAACAGATCAGATTAACAGAGAACTAGTTTTAATTATATGTTGGACTATTTTCATCCAAAGACATAATTAAAAGATATTTATTTGAGGGTTACATCTAAAATAATAAATATAGTTCATGAATGCTTAGAGCATACCTATTGGAACAAATTACTGCAAAGCCGCTTCCCTGACACATTTTCTATTTGAAAAACACATGAATATACAGTGATATAAAAATAGCACATCATAATATCAACATCGAGATTATCAATTAGTAACAGAATTAAAATATCTAATAAGCATCCAATTCAAATTGTTGTTTTATTTTTTCATTAAAAAAATCCAAAATCTCAAGACAAGTTACATATGCCCTTGCCACAGGTTGCATGTAATCTGCAGGCTGTGTGTTGGATAGCTCTGACATAATTTTAATTATTAAAAGTTTTTAGAAAAATTCAAATTCTTATTTAAACTTTTGAGTGCATTCAACTGTTAGCAACAACAGGCAGATTAGTTTCCTCAGGTGTTTCTAGCCTCTTCAATGACAGTCCTAGTAAGAGACTCAAACTTGGGACCTTAATCATTTGTCTGAAAAAGAGATAATAGTACCATTTCAAGCATTGTGTCATATACTAACCTGCATGCTATTACTAACAGTTGAACTTATTTGGAAGTTTGAATTTTTCTAAAAATATTTAACATTAGAAGACAGAAATAGTTCCATTGTATAATTACAACTACAATGTCATCATCACAAACTTTCTGACAAACACTAATAGTGAACTATATTAGATATAAAACTTTTCCAATATCTGTTTTAAAAGGTTCAAAATAAAATAATGAAATGGCTATCTATATTGCTCAGTAGTTCATAAGAAGTTCCAGAGTTGATAAAGCTGGGCTGCTATTCATGGACTTTTAAGCTCTCAAGGCTGCTATTCTAGCCATTACGCTACACATTCATGCATTTACTTCAACAAAAAACAACAAAATAACTATTATAGATTAATGAGAAAACCTGTTTAGCTTCAGGGATTGTCAAATAGTAATAGTTGATAGTTTCTTGGCAACATCAAAGGTTAAAAGTTATTTCTGTTTATATGAATATAATCTCATTTCTATTTTTCATTATAATAACAATCCATGAAAATATTTAATTCGACATATATGTCACCAAAAAATGTGAACTTTATTTGTTAATGATAAGGCAATGTGAATTTTATTTGCTAATGATAAGGCAAGCACTTTTATCATTAACGGGTATATAGAACTTTACACCATTACTACAGTCATCAGTGTTATAATCTATGTATATGCGGAAAAAATGCAGATTTATAATTACAAATTTTTCTATAGATGGTAACATCTAATCATTAGTTTTTACAGATAATTTCAGTTCCAATGTTAACATATATTTCAACCTATGACAGTTTGGAAATTGCAAATATAAAGCCTAAAAACACCACCACACATATTTTTCTTTTTTTAAAAAGATATGTTTGGAAATATATAGCATTTTATATAAAATTCTAAGATATAGATCATGTACTGTGTCCAAGTTATTGATGAGTTCAACAGGTGGTAAACAGTGGAAAGACTTTCACATATGAAGGTTAACTGTGAATACTAAGTAAACAGTGCCAATTCAAGGGTACCTCCTACTGCCTTATAGGATAGGATGTAAGCAGACTTTTTCTAATGCCCTCTTTTCCTTTGAGTCACTTAAATTATTGTAAGCTTAGTTGTCATGACCCTTTTATTCCATTTGTCATCTTCCTATACTAATTGTTCAATGGGATTGTGTGTTTGTGCAACAACATATCTATCTTTTAAATATACACACAACATTTCTGATTCCAATTTTCTTTTTAATTTTTTTTTTATCTCAAGCTCTTAAGAATTAAGAAAGCACTGACAGAGAAAGGCTTTTAGTAGATTGATAGTCCTCAGTTTGCTCAAGGCAGTACAATCACTAATGAATCAATTTAAAACTGAATTTGGGTAAGAACAGGAGTTTTTGCTGGCAAAGATTGCACGTTTGAGTAACTCTATTTAGAGATCTCCCTTCCTACTTTAGAATTGGAAGGGCTAAATGGTCTGTCTCACCCTGTGTGATTAGGTTGTTGCATCTTGTTGATTACCCACTGCAGTGTAGAAATAATAACAGTATCAATATCAACATCAATAGTAGTGATAAACCAGAAAATAGTAATAATACTATAGATGAATATATATCTATTTTTTTTCTTAATATAGATATATAGAAGGTGCAAATTTTAATTGATATAAGCTCTCCAAGACCAGTATGAAGAACTTCATTGATGATTTAAGAGCTATGAAGATTTAAGATAGATATATCTATTTTTAGTGAAACTAGTGACTATGGCAAAGGAAGTTTAATATAACAGGTGGATGGATACAAATTTGTCTGGAAAGGGAGGTAAATCAATGAAAGTAGAATGCTTGGTGTTGGAATTGTGTCTTTCATCATTGGAATTCCTTATTGTGTCAATGGAAGATTAATGATATTAAAACTTGCTTTGCATGATGGTACTACTGTCCATTTTATTAATGCCTATGGTCTCATCTTAGATTCAGAGAAAGCTTTTATTTCTTACTGGATAACATTATTACAATAATACCATTAAAAGATCAATTTTTACTTTTTGTAGACTAAAATGTATGTTAGCACCAATAGTGGACTTTTGACATGTTACTGGAAATAATGGTATGGGTGTTATAAATTTAAATGGTGTGTTGTTATTGAATTTTTGACATTACATCAATACACTAAACTACAACAACCAAATTCAAGTAATTATAGGCTTTCATTCATGTATGAGTATTTCTTAAAATTTTTAGGAAAAAATATTCCATGAAATTAATAGACTTATATTTTAAAATTTTGTTAAATGTTTGGTTAGGGCAATTTTTAATTTGAGGAAAAAATCTCTCAAAATATATCTTCTTGATGTTTTCCTGGAGGTTTGTGATTATAGTGTTCTAGTTGTATTTTTATGTTGGACTATTTCCATCATCTAATTAATATATGTATTGAATGTCTTTAAAAATTTAATTTTATTTAAATATTCCAATATACAAATTAAAAAGCGTGTGAAGCGCTTGAATGAAAAGCTATAAAGATTCCACAAATTATTATGCACTAAGCGCTTTCGAGGCCATCTGCATCATATTCATAGCAGTAATGCGAGATGCAGAATGAGGAAATAAGGAAAGGAAGCAAAGCGATATGCAAAGCGTATGCAAATGAACTAGATAGTCCAATGTTTGGAGATGTCAAAGCAGGTGTCCCATCTATTGATAGAGTTATTATTGCCATTAATGAAGTATACTTTTCTGATTTTCCGCTTGATGTCATTTTTCTTAATGCAGACTGTTTTGGGACTGGAGGGTTCGAACACATGGCCTGTCTTCTTGAAATGTTCTAAGAATGTTGATGAATTGTCATTATTTTTCTTTGCTCTATTATAGGTGTATCTATGCTGTGCTGTCCTGTTGGTTATGCCTGCTTTGGTTTCCACAAAATAAATGGCCCGGCAACTGGGTTGTGGGCATGATATGATATAAACGACATGCAACTGTTAGTAGTAGCACATCAAACAGGTTAGTATATGCCCAGTGTTTTGAGAGATATTACTCTCCCCTCTTCTTCAGGTGTTGTTGGCCTGATCAGTGACAGTACTAGCATGGGATTTAAACCTGGGTCTTTAGATTCTGGAATTTTTAATTTTAAGGTAACGTCTAACCAACTGAGCCATCCTTCCAAAAGCAACAGTCTGTAGCAATTTCCTATACTTATCTTTGAGGTTCAACCTGATTTCTCCATTTTTTTTTCTAAGAAGAAAGTTGATTAGTGGTTTCCATACATTATGTATAGTCACACTGATATGACAATGGAAAAAAATCTCATAAGCCAACCCAATGTGACTCTACATAATGTATGGAAACCACTAATCAATTTTGCTCTTAGAAAAAAATGGAGAAATCAGGAGGAACCTCACAGATGAGTATATAAAATTACTACAGATGCCTTTGGCAGGATGGTTCAGTTGGTTAGAGCATGTCCTTAAAATTCAAACTCAAGAATCTAAGGACCCATGTTCGAATCCCATGCTAGTATGGTCACTGGTCAGGCCAACAACACCTGAAGAAGAGGGGAGACAAATACCTTTCAAAACATTGTGCATATACTAACCTGTTTGATGTGCTGTATTTGGAACATTTAAATAAAGTTAAATTTTTCTAAAGACATTCAATACATATATTAATTAGATGATGGAAATAGTCCAACATAAAAATATCTCCTTGATGATTCTTAAATAATTGTCTCATAATTATAATTTTGCTTTGCTGTTTATAGTATATATCTTTAAAAATGTATTCATCATGCTAAATGTATTTCTGAATTGAGAAGCTAAAACAATATATTGTAGTAATAATTTGATACTTCTATAGTATGTGATCTGTCTATCAGATAGCATCATGTAATATATATATATATATATATATATGAAAGGGACTGATAAAGAAATTAAGTCTTTTCATATAATAAATATGATGTAGCAAGAATAGTATAAGGGAGTGGCTATAGCCGGGTTAACTTATGATAAGGATATGTTATGTGTTAGTAAATGGATGTTAGATTACTTAGAAAAAGTATAAAGAGAAGTAGGTAGACATGCATTAGACGCAGATGTGTGGATGGCAAAGAATGGGATGGTCAAGTTTTTATATGAGAGATGCAAAAGAAGTAAAATAAAAATATTTGGTAGATTGCAATTTATGGATAGTAAGACAATAATCAAAATAATATTTAATTGGGTTACAAATAAAGGGAAGGCAACAAAATTGCTGAGAAAGGTAGTATGGTATATAGAAAATTTGGATGAAGACTTTATGTCAGTATACTTGTAAAAAGGGTGGGAAGATTGTGTTAGGAAGATTTTTGAGTGTTATAGTTGTAAAAACTAGAATAGAAGAATAGATGTATTAATAAAAAATAGGAATCTGGAGAGATGGAGAACTAGTATGAAGAGTAAAAAAAGCTTAAATATATATATAGAAGTAAATAGAATATTGCTTGTGAGTTAGTTTATGATAGTAGTAGGGAAAGTAGTTTACTATTTAAGGCTCAATATTATTTACGGCTCAAAATGTGTCTCTAGCAACAAGGGAATATATACATAAGTGGAGAAATGTGGGTGATTTAGTCTGCAAATTATGTAAGGAAGGCATAGAAAATATTAAACATTTGCTAATAGAATGTAAATGCGTACAAGCAGAAACGGTACAAATAATGAAGTTGTGGAAGAATAAGGGTATAGATACAAAGGCCAGGGAGTGGACAAAGATGATTTTGTGGAAAATGGGATAGAGTAGGATAGAGAAGAATATGGGGAAAACTTAGGATGGGGAATGGAAAGGGAAAGTAAGATAGCTAACAAGTTTTTCTTGGACATATTGGCCGAGAGATTCCTGACTTCGATAAAGGAGTAATCATCACACCACACCAAATAAAACTATAATAAAAAGCTTGTATTACTGTGTTTCTTTGGAAATGATTAAACCAAAGAATGTAGAGTAGTATTTAATTGTAATAAAGTACAGTTTTGAAATGTAGATTTGATGATATCAAATTAACTTTAGAAAAATTTTAAAACATTTATTTATAATATCATCAGATGTTCCCCTCCCTCTTTTATTTATTGGGATATTAAGATTTCTAGGTTTTAATACTCCCTTTTCCTTTCTCATTGTTTAGATATTTTACATATGTAGGATCTCTCACTGTTTATATAATAAATGGCAGCTGTCAATCTACAAAAGTAAAAAAAAAAAAGAAAGTATCTGATTCAAACATTTTTGATGAAATAAAGATAACTGTGAAATGTTGAAAATTTTGAAAATTTCCATTTTAACAAATCCTTTCTGTTATCAGTTTTTAGAAGAAAAAGTCTACCGTCTTTTCATTTTTTTCTTTAAAAAAAAAAAAAGTCCTGCGTGATTTGGCTTAATAGGCAGAGCGTCTGACTTGGGGTCGCAGGATCGATTCTGGCCCTCGAATATCCTATGAATTCCCGAACAATAAAGCATTGTATCTTTTTTAAAAAAAAAAAGTTTAAGAAAAAAAGGGACAGACCTCCCCCTCCATGTTATTTTAAGACAAGGTTTTATTTTTATTCTAATGGAATTTGTTAATTCAAAAAGACGGCATATTACTAATAATTATAACATTTCAAACCCATATACTGCGAGGATTCTATTTTTTTAATTTATTGAAAAGTTTTAAAAATATTTGATGATATATTTTTTTTAAAATTATTATTAATGTTTTATTTAAAATAAAAGTTTTACGATCACATTTTAAAAGCATTGTCTGATTTATTAATTGATGTTGTATGCGGTAATTGATATAACTGGGAGAGGCCGATATCATTTGTCGTTAAATGCAAATTCATTTATTAATTTTAAGTAATCAAACTTCAGCAGTATTAAATTTTCAATATGTCATAATTTTTATTTCATTACTTAATGACCGCACAATGTGAGAGGTGGTCTTCATCATCATCATTAGCTCCTATCGACCAAATTTGTATTTATCATTACTTACTGATGCATCAGCATGAGAATCCACATCGAATCTCGTTACAGTTTTTATATATGGGAAGGGTTTGATGGTATAGTGGTTAGCTTCACCCATTTGCCAGAATCATAATCTGGAGTTTGAACCCAGGTAAAATTTTGTAAATTAAATAAACTATCAAATGGCTCTAGTGCTCTGGATTTCATAAGAAGTTTTGAATATTAGAAGTATCAGAACTGGAATCAAACCTAGGATTATAGATTCAGAGTTTGACACTCTTTCACTGCATTAAACTCTGCAGGTTCAAAAATGGTTTTATTGTTCATGAGTTTATAAGAAGGTTTGAGCATTGGAAGTATCAAAACTGGAATCGACCCGAGGACCTTGCACTGTCGAGTTGGACACTCTAATACCACCCTAAACCATGTAGAGCAAAAACTTGAAAATATTTTATCCACAACAGACCCATTGTCAACCTATATAGCTATCCAATTAATTATGGGTTGGTGTATGTGTCCAAATATTATTTTATAGTGGATAAAACAAAGAAATTAAGTATCAAAGATACTTTGACACCCAGCTGTCAATTAAGTATAACAAGCTTCAGTACTATTATGTGAAGAGCCCTTGGGAGTATCAAAATTTGGAATCGATCTGAGAACCTTACACTGTCAAGTTTGACACTCTAGCATGACACTAACCATGTGGGGCAAAAACTTGGAAATATTTTGCCATATTAACTGATCCATTGACAATATATAGCTATTCAATTAATTATGGGCTGGTGCATATGTCCAAATATTATTTCATAGTGGATAAAACAAAGAAGTTACCAACAAAGGTGTTTTGCCACCCAACCATCAACTAAATGCAGTGAGAATTATTTGAATTACAATGGGATATTTAATGTTATTCCCAATGTAATTTTTCTTTCTAATTTAAGAAATCAACACTTGAACAAATATTCCTCTTTTTGTTTCTTTCGAAAAAAATTCCAAGTATATAAATTTTCAACATATTTTTTCTTTTATCAATCTTGCTTTATTTTATGAATCTTTTTTTTTCAATATCTATCTATGCAGTATATTATTCTACATCTCTAATTGTGTTTCAATCATCTTCTGTGATCATTTTCAAGGTTTGTTCCTATACTATACACATTTATAACTCTATAATTGTGCTTTATGCAGATGTAATGAAGCTATATAGTGTACTAATTAATAATCTTAATTAATCATCTGAGCGCTTTTGGGAAGTCTAAGTTTCCATAATCATAGCTTGTTACCAATTGAGAAATGCTTGTAATAAAGCCTTATGTAAATTTATGCAAATTGACTATAGCATCCATTTTTTTGGAACTGCAGAAGCAAGCTTCTCTTCTGTTTATAGCTGTGGGATCACTTAATATATAGCAGGCTTCTTTGACCTTGCATTTAGCATCATTTATTTTGGTGTAGACAATCTTGGAAGTTGTTGGTTGAGAGGGGTGGTCAGCAGATCTATATAATTTTTACACATTTACAAAAATCCATAATAACAGTACTTACTCCAATAAATTTGTACTTTATTTTTTAAAACCAAAATAATATATTCATATATATATATATATATGTAATATACAAATCAATATATATATCAAAATACAGTACAATTTATATAAATTATATTCTTTTAGAAGTACTTTCGACTATACACTTTGTAGTCTTTATCAACTATATAACGTTGAATAATCAAAACGAGACAATCCTTAACAATACCCATAGTTCAATTCAGATTTCCCACAATTCTGTTATCTTAACATTTGATGACTGGCGATTCATTAACCTTTGACGATTTCTTGAAATCAACATAGCCTCTTTTATTTTACGTTTATTATGACAACGTTCAATTTGAATAATTTTCATATTTTTATAATCAAATTTAAATCCATATTGACAATATTTATTATGATCAAATATAACAGATGATGAAGGTTTATTTACATCTGTTCCATATTGATTCTCTTTTTAAATTCTATTATATAAAAGCATATGTTCTCTTATTCTCTTCTCAAATGTACACTTAGATTCACCAATGTATTGTACGCCGCATCCACATATCAATCTATATATAATAGAATTTTGATTAAACTTTGAATTTTGAATTTTAGAATTATTAAGCAATCTATTTATGTTATTTGTAGAGAAAAAAGCAATATGACACAAACCATTATAAATTTTCCTAATAAACTTGACCTGCTCATCTGATATAAATGGCATTGAAATCCATTTCATTTTGATATTTTTATTTTTAATTTTATTATAGTGTTGATTTCTTTTAAATCCTTTAATAATATTAGCAATAGCATTTTTATAATAACCAATTTTCAACAAGTCATTAACAAATAAATGTACATTTTTAATTTTATCACTAGAATATTTGCATAATTTTTCATTTCGAAATAAGAATGATTTCAATCCAGACAGCTTATGACACATAGGTACATGTGATTCATATGGAATAAAACCTCTAGTTTCAATTGGTTTAATTAACATAAGATAATCCAAACTGTAATCATTAAGAGTAACTTGAATATCTAAGAATTTTATGGAATTGTATTTCTCTTTAGTTATAACCCATTTTATATCCTTAATCTCATTTAATTCATTAAATAAATTGATTATTAATTCTTGTTTTCCACAAATAAAAACATCATCCACATATCTATGATATACTTTAATTTCTTGATATTTCAATTGTTTTAAAATTTTACTTTCATATGTTGATATAACAAAATTACAAATTTGAGCAACAGCAGGAAGACCCATTGGCCAACCAAAATTCATTTTATAATATTCATTATTAAAATTAACATAAATATTTTTATCAATAAACTGCAATACTTTTATAATAAAATTTATAATATCAGACTTTACATTTTTTGAAACGAGCATTATAAATAATATTAATTGACTCTATTCTATCTATTGATCCATACATTTCATTTATATCAAAAGTACAAATTGTGTCATGTAAATCTATATTTATATTCTTAATTTTATCTACAAAATCAAATGATGATGAAACAGTATATTCTCCAAAACCTAAAATATCTTGAAGTAATAATTCAATATATCTACATGTTTGATAATAATATGCACCACCAAAATCAACCATCAATCTCAATGGATAATTTTCTTTATGTAGCTTTATATTCGAAAATATCCTAGGGCAAATAGCAGATGATGGATATAAGTTATAATATGTATGACTATCAATAGCTTTATTCTTAGCTTTTTTTAAAATTTCATTTATAAATTTCATTTATAAAACAATTGAAATATCAAGAAATTAAAGTATATCATAGATATGTGGATGATATTTTTATTTGTGGAAAACAAGAATTAATAATCAATTTATTTAATGAATTAAATGAGATTAAGGATATAAAATGGGTTATAACTAAAGAGAAATACAATTCCATAAAATTCTTAGATATTCAAGTTACTCTTAATGATTACAGTTTGGATTATCTTATGTTAATTAAACCAATTGAAACTAGAGGTTTTATTCCATATGAATCACATGTACCTATGTGTCATAAGCTGTCTGGATTGAAATCATTCTTATTTCGAAATGAAAAATTATGCAAATATTCTAGTGATAAAATTAAAAATGTACATTTATTTGTTAATGACTTGTTGAAAATTGGTTATTATAAAAATGCTATTACTAATATTATTAAAGGATTTAAAAGAAATCAACACTATAATAAAATTAAAAATAAAAATATCAAAATGAAATGGATTTCAATGCCATTTATATCAGATGAGCAGATCAAGTTTATTAGGAAAATTTATAATGGTTTGTGTCATATTGCTTTTTTCTCTACAAATAACATAAATAGATTGCTTAATAATTCTAAAATTCAAAATTCAAAGTTTAATCAAAATTCTATTATATATAGATTGATATATGGATGCGGCGTACAATACATTGGTGAATCTAAGTGTACATTTGAGAAGAGAATAAAAGAACATATGTTTTTATATAATAGAATTCAAAAAGAGAATCAATATGGAACAGATGTAAATAAACCTTCATCATCTGTTATATTTGATCATAATAAATCTTGTCAATATGGATTTAAATTTGATTATAAAAATATAAAAATTATTCAAATTGAACGTTGTCATAATAAACGTAAAATAAAAGAGGCTATGTTGATTTCAAGAAATCGTCAAAGGTTAATGAATCGCTAGTCATCAAATGTTAAAATAACAGAATTGTGGGAAATCTGAATTGAACTATGGGTATTGTTAAGGGTTGTCTCGTTTTGATTATTCAACGTTATATAGTTGATAAAGACTAAGTGTATAGTCGAAAGTACTTGTAAAAGAATATAATTTATATAAATTGTACTGTATTTTGATATATATATTGATTTGTATATTACATATATTGTGAAACAAATACAGATATCAAACTTTATTTATTATATATATATATATTAAAAGCTCTAAACTAAACATAATTTAAATTATCCCAAATTCAACAAGCTAGCCAAAGAAAATAAACTCTACAACACAACTATTGGTTTCCCTGCCAAAAGCAGACATCTCAAATTCAAAGGATTATAACATATTAACAAATATATACTATTACCCAAAATTTCCCATTATATCCTTACACCCCCATAACATTAAAATAATTCTTAAACAAGTTAATTGCATCAGAATCATAAATTTTTAATTGTAAAGATTCTTTAATTCTGAAGCAATTAACTTGGTTAAGAGTTCTTTAATATTAAGGATGTGTGGGGTGTAATTTGGAATTGTGAGAATAGTTCTTTGCACTTGAGAAATCTGCTTTTGGATGGGAAACTAATGGTTGGGTTATAGAATTTATTTTCTTTGGCTAGTCTGGCTTAATTTTGAATTTGGGAGAAATTTTAGTTATATCTATATTGTAATGATGGATGAACAACCTATATTCAAATAAATGTGTCTAAAATTTTGTTTAGCATATGTAGAAGTTAATATGTTGATAGAAATTGGTATCTTAATATATATATATATATTATTATAGAAGCTTCATTATAAATATAAATATTAGATATATCTGTTATGAGTAATTTTATTTTAATGACATTGTCACAACTTTGCACTAATATACATCTGTGTGAGAAAATGTTTATATAAATAATTAGTTATAAGTTAACAAAGCATATATTTTAAAATAGGATGTAAAGATTTATACTAGTAATAAAAATTACTTATAGTGAAATACTATTAACAAAAGGAGTTTGCATGGATGTTTGTTTGATTTACTTTTATTAACATTTTTAAATATTATGTCTTAAAATATATTTTATATTGTTTAAAAGATATATATTTACTACAACAGCAATAGTACTTAATGGGAGAAGTTGAAAATAAATATATTATTTAAGAATATATTTTATTGCATGTAAAATAATGTATTTTATTTTAAAATAAAATTAATTTATGTATATACATTTGAATTTTAAGTAATTATTATGGAAAGTTTTTTAGAATGATTGAACAAACTAAGGACAGATGAAACATTTTTGAATGGCATATTATGATCTCAGGACATTCGATGGTTGCTATGCTTATTTCTTTGTCTTATTACCTAAGTAATGACACACAATCAAAAGTTATAAAAGATACCTTCAATTTCTTGAATATATCTTCTTTCACATTTTATCATAGTTATCATGATAAACAAATAAATACAGAGCCGTAAAAACAATCTTTATCTGAAGCCTCCTCTCACTTTGCTAGCTATCTTGAATATCATCTAGATAAACTGTTCATTTCAACAAAAATTTTATTAACAATAAATAGTGATTACATACTAATAAAGGATAGATAAATGAATAAATTGTACAATAATATGATTGTATATTGTTTTTTTTTTTTTCTGGGTAGATTTTTTTTTGAGAGAAAATTTTTTTTCTTTTCTTGTGTTGGGGTGTGGGGTGGAGTTTTAAAAATTTATTAGTAATAAATTTTTTTTATATAAATTTTTTTTTTTTATTTCTTTTTTTATGGTGGGGGGGGGGGGGGTTGATAATCAGGAAAAGGAAAGAGCAGTTAAACTGTTATCTAAAGGAAAAGCAACAGGCTTCAAAGAATGCACATTGATTGTTTAGTTAAATAAAAAATATTGGACTTTAAATAACATACAAACTTCTAAACCAATGGTGAAGTAATTAAAAGGAAAACTCCTTAAATAATATGTTTACAAATATTTTTTTCCAATTTTAAAAGCTCTACTAAACAATTAGAATGTTTATAGCATTTATTAAATTTCATCATCATAAGAACTTTTTAGCAATAAATCGATTAAAAATAGTCTCATTAATAGACAGTCTTTTGAGAAAAAAATCTACAAATTAACATCAACATTGCTGGAGGTCAACATGGAAAAGAAAAGGACTTTATTATTATTATTTTTTTGTTGTAAATAAGTATATATTATATGTTCAATATTTATTCTAAAAATAAATAAATAATAAGATTTAATTTAGCTTTCGTTCTCCCAGATGTTTGAACAAATGAAACTGAAATCATAAAGATAACACGAGTTATTATTCTTATTATTTGACACATTTATGTTTCGCCACAAACACATTCACAGTTTGGTACATATTTATGTGTATGTGCAAATGATGCTTATTAAATTTGACTCTTGAATTTTATATATTTAGTTAATAATCATATTTGTTAATTTTAATATATTATAGTATGTTTTGATAGTTTACGCGATTTAGTCTAGCTTATAAAAGTTATAAATAATATATAGTCTTTCTTTTGTGGTATTTATTCTAGAAGTATGGTATTGTTAAGGAAATGTATATTTAGAATTTAAGCCACTAATAAATAATGGACTATAGCAAAGGGTTGCTATCATTATCTGAAATTTCTTGATGATAGAATGTTGTCATTATACTACCTATCATTTATATATGTAGTTATGCATTGTGTGTATAAATATTTCATGAAGACCGTGGTAGATTTTCTTTAATAAACTTGAAAAACATACTATATCATATATTGCAGTTTAGCTGATAATTTAAACAATTATGGGTTTAGAATAAAATAAAGACCATCTTATTTATTAGACTTATAAAATAAGTCTGTATTCATGTTAATACATCATAATTTTACATACGAATACATACACAAGAAACATATTTTACTTATGACAAGTGACTTTCTTAGGAAAACAGAAGCTGGAGAGAATTTTATTTAATTAAATCCATTTATAAAATGTAAAATAAATAATAAAATTTTTTATTTTTATATAACTGTAAATAAAATCATTTAAAATTTTAATCCATTAAACTTGAATTTGTATTATTCTTATTTAATTAAGATTATGCTTATTTACTAAATATGTACTTAGTCACACACACTGGCATATACTTTGAACCCTGAGATATATTCTATTTAAATATTGTTTACATATAGAAATCAAGTGGAGTATTTATATAGGGCATCCAAATGGAATTATTAATGTAAATTAAACACACACACACATATTAAAGAATATTTACGTGAAACATAAGAGATACATTAAGATTTACTTCCTAGTATTATTATTTGGTTAATAAATTAATGGAAAGTTATATAAATTGACATATATATAATTATAAAAAATGCATGTAATTTATTTTATTGTTATGATATAGTCATTTGTTTTGTAATTACTGGATTTATATATGCAGTTTTTTTAAAAATGATTTATATTGTTATTCTCTGTTTTAATTTCATTATTGAACACTAGATGGTTTTATGTCTGAAATAGTTCTTTAACGTAATAGATTATTAACATTTGAAAAGGGCACCAAATCAGGTGCTGAAAAAGGCTTTTTATGTATATTAAAAAAATTTGATATTTATATAGCTGTTGTAAAGAATTTATTATTTTCTGATTTTTATTACAAATAGTATATAGTATACCAAGGGACTGTACCCATGAAGCTAATTATTACGTATAAATAATTATTATATGTGTTCTTCTTGATTTGATGCTACAGTAGAGTAGAAGATTCTGAGGTGCAAGATTCATGGATCGCAAACCAGTTCTTATTATGAACTACTAAATAATAAATCATTCAATTACTATGTTCTTTCTGACTTCCCATCATGCTTTGGTGCAGTGGTAAAGTGGCAGACTCTGGAACTCAAAGTCCATGGATCGCAACTAAGTTCTTCTTATGAATGACTAAATAATAAATCATTCATTTATTATGGTTTTCCTGACTTCCCAGCATGCTTTAGTGCAGCGGTAGAATGACAGATCCTGAAGCTCAATGTCGACAGATTGCAGCCGAACTTTAGCTGATGCTTTAATTTCTTATGAACTCCTGAATAATAAATCACTACTATATTTTTCTGAGTTCCCAGCATGCTTTGCTGCAGTGGTAGAATGGCAGAGGTTGGAGCACAAGGTCCATGGATCGCAACCCAATTCGGTCACTTCCAATATTCGGAACTTCTTATGAGCTCCTGAGCAATAAATCATTCAATTATTTTTATTAGTATATGCAATTATGAAAATTGATAATATGAATCTAATCAAAAGAGTAAAAAATAATAGACCCTCTTTTAAAAAAGACATATTTAAATATATATGTAACTTATAAATTGTGTGTCAAGAACTGAATTTCATGAAGCTAATTACTATGTATTAATGATTATCATATGTATGTAATTGTAATACACACACTCAGATATAAATAATATATCCAAGACATATGCCAAAACATATTTGAATATAAGTAACAAATTGATCAATCAAACCTAGTGTTCAAATGATTAGTCACCTATCTATATCAATACATAAAGAAAACCAACAATGTCACGTGTATTTAATAATTAAATAAATGAACTGAAATACATCTTATTTTTATATGCATTATAGAAATATATACTAAATACCAACATTAAAAATATTAAATAATGTGCATTTAATAAATTAAAAAATTTAAGTTTTTAGAAATTCAAAGAACAACCATTTCATAATATACACAATGAATATCCTTTTGCTCTTATCTACATGGAAAGCTTTTGATACATTTCCTTTAATATGGGGGGAGGGTATATTATCAAATGAAATAATTGTTCATTGTTTCATAATTATAAAAATAGACAATAAAATGGTGATAGAAGATGTGAAATAGGTCAGCAAAGCATTTATGAAAGTCTTAAAATATTAACATATTATGCTTTATATATACATGAGCAAACAGGTATTACTGACATTATTGAAAAAAATTAAATAATTGAAATGTAGTTAGGCTGGTCATATTGCTAAAAGAGATGATAATAGATGGACAGTTGAAAATCTTAAACTGGATTTCAAGAGATTATAAAAGACCCAGAAAGAAACCACATGTGAGATGAATGGATGAAATAGGAAATATGCTGGGGTGATGTGGAGACTAGAGGCTAGAAATAAGAGATGGATTGAACTTAGAGAGACCTTCATCCTGCAGTGAATTGATAATAAAATAATGATTATAATATATATATACATCTGAGAGATTATAAACTAGTAATATACAAATAATAATATTTATTCTTATCATGCAAAATTTAAATGAATTTCATGCTTGGAAAAACGCTTTTTTTATGTGTTGGTGAATGTCACATATGTAATTATCAACAGTAATTCTTTTACAGTTTAATGAAATTTTACTAATCTGTAATAACCAGTCAAACAGATTGTCTCATTATCTATATGAAAAATATCTATGACCATAATTGCATCAATCACTTCAATAAGTAAAAGTGTCCACCAGTCTCATTACTATTTTTTTATGCCCTACCTGATTTAATATTGTGGCCAGAGTGTCAGAACTGAAATTCAAAATTCTTGGATTGTGATCTATTTCTGTTACTTTGGGTGCTTAAACATCCATAAACTTCTAAATTTTTAGTTCTTATCCGTGTATCATTGATTTGATATTCAAATAGCACAATGATCAAACAGCATGGAAAATCAAAGCACTCCCTACAAACTACAAATGCATTTTGTGAATAGCCTTTGATCTTCAGATGAGTTAGGTGTATCAAACATCTGAATGTCCATGCCCATGTTAGTCTATCATCACTGGCATAAAAATTGAAGTTCAACTGATGAGTGCTGGGTTGTTTGTGAAATGCATACATAGTGTGAGTCACGTTTTTTTGCAATGGTTTTTCAATGGCATAGAATTGAGATGATGGCTGCATTGATAAAAGCCGAAAGCCTAAAACATTTATCTATAGTGCAATGATTATTCATCCTTGCACAAAATGTTAAAATGAGGAAGACTAGTTTACTATGTTTATCAGTTTAATGAAAAGTATCAAGCTGTCACCATGATTGTGGAGATTTATGTGTTTGAAGCTTTTAACTCACCCGAAAAGCAAGAGTTGTTCAAATAGTGGGAGAGTGATTTGATTTGTCTTTCTGCACTGATGAATGGTTGTGATATAATAGAGTTCACAATAAAAGTTCATATTTATTTAATACTTTTGTTATACTTTTCGCAAATTACTGAATAAGATTACTTTTAACATGTTAAGAAAAAACAAAATTTATGTTAAACACATGAAAGTATTGTTTTTGTTTTCATACAATACAAATGTGATTACACCAACTATAATTATAGGAAGCAATTTAAAACTTAAAAAAAAATTTCTGTATTTAGAAAATAATAGTTCTCTTGTTGTATAAAAAAATTAGTGTGTCAAGATATCTTACCATCATCATTTTCAATCATTATCAATCCATTGCAGAATGAAGTTCTCTCCAAGTTTAATCCAGTTCTCCAACCACATCACATGAATTATTATCATCATTGCCAACCATTATCCCTCCATTGCAGGATGAAGGTCTCTCCAAATTCAATCCATCTTCAATCTCTAACCTCTCTTTTCCACATCATCCCTGCACACTTTCTTATTTCATTCATACATCTCACCTGTGGACTTTTTCTGGGTCTTTTACAATTTCTTGGAATTGAGTTTAAGATTTCAATTGTCCATCTATTATCATATCTTCTAGCAATATGTCCAGCCCAATTCTACTTGTCTTTTACTTCTTTCAATGATGTCAGTAATACCCATATGTTGCATTTTCAATCTCTTCTTGTTACTCTCCTAACATGCATCCCTCCATACTTTTTGAGTGTTCTGAAGTCTCTGTATTTGCTCTTCTATTAAGTGTCCAAGTCTCAGATCCATAAGTAAGGATTGGTAAAACACATTTATTAAAAACCTTCCTTTTCAAACACATAGGCATATTTCCTTTTAGTATTAAGTTATTTCTACCAAAAGCACTCCAACCAAGTTTAATTTTATGATTAATTTCATCCATTATGTTTCCATCTGAAATAACAATTTGACCAAGGTATTTGTAACTGTTAATTTCTTCTAACTTATCATAATCAATCTTTATTTTCACCTTTTGAGAAAATCCATTGAACCTTACTTTAGTCTTTTTAACATTTGCCTTTAGTCCTACTTTCTTACTTGCATCTGATAACTCTTGCAACATTTCCTGAAGCTCTTGCAAAAACAACTACATTGTCTTCAAAATCTAAAATTCATTCATTCATCTCACATAAGGTCTCCTTCTAGATCTTTTACAATTTCTTGTAATCGACTTTAAGAGTTCATCTGCTCATCTACTATTATCTCTTATAACAATATGTCCGGCCAGATGTTTTTCACAACAATATAAGAACAATACTATCAAATCATATTTCTTAAACTTTTAAATATTTTATAAAAATATTATTTAATGACAGTATGTGGTAATCATTTACCAAATGCCTGGCACGACTTAGTGCAGGGATAAACTTGCGACTTTGAAGCTTAAGACAACTCTGTTACTTCTGGTGCTTGGACTGTTTGTGAACTCCTGAGCAATAAACGCATTCGATTAGTCAAGTGTTGTTAGCCGAGAGGTCAGCGCAGCCGCCTTGCAAGCAAGCAGTTGTTTGCAGACGGTTGTTGCGGGTTCGCCTCCCGATCGATGCTATGACATATGGAAAAAAAAAGCATTCGATTACTTTTTTTTTTTTTTGTTTTAAACCATGCAAGAAATAAATAGTAATAATAATGAGCTTCGTGGACTCTCGATTGAAAAGAAATGACTGTTGTAACAATGACTGTAGATAGATATCTTTCATAATATAATTAATGAAAGACTGTTCGATTGGGTTCACATCAGTAAAACTTCAAATGACTGTAAAGAAATTAATTGTTGACGATTATATATAATTTTGGATGTTTACGATCACATGAAAACAGTGGATTTTTTCGCAGTATAAAATAAAATTCATTAAAATTTACGTGATAAGAATAAAAATTAGTACTTTTTTTTTCCATATGTCATAGCATCGGCCGGGAGGCTAACCCCCAACAACCGTCTGCAACAAACTGCTTGCTTGTAAGGCGGCTGCGCTGATCTCTCGGCTAACGACGCTTGACAAAAATTAGTATTTGTATGTTACTATTTTATAATTTCTCTCTCACGCACAAATACACGAAAAGCATGATATATTAATTATTGAAAATGTTCAAAAGTGCCTTTATGATATATTTTATATCTTTCTAATGACCATTTTATTGCTTGTTTTTATAGTTATGAAATAATTATTCCATTTAATAATCCGCTTTCCCCTTCTGTTGTTAAAGGAAATGTATCAAACGCTCCCCATGTCGATAAAACAAAAGGATATGTATATTATGACATAATTTTTCTTCTTTGATTTCTAAAAACTTTAAACTTTTTTTTATATATATAAAAAATTTTGTTATTAAATAATGCGCATTTTGAATAATCTTAAAAATAAAGATTATTATAAAAAAATAAATATTATTATTAATGTATCCGTAATGTTGCTATTTATCATATGTTTATATTACCCACCTGAAGTGATATTTATTTAATTATAAAGCACACATCACGTAGCTGGTTTTCTCTATATCTTGAGGTGGGTAACTAATTATTTATTTGTTATTTATATTCAAGTATGTTATGACATAGGTCTTGAATATATTATTTATATCTGAGTATATATTTTATAATTACATATGATAATCGTTAATACAAAGTAACTAGTAGTAATCATTTAGTAGGCACTTAAGGACAATTTATTGTCACTTGGGGGAGCTATTTGACGACTACTGAAAATATCAAGCAAAAAATGGCTGAAAGTAGTCAGAGGGTGTGTGTGTGTTTGTTTCCAAAGGGAAAAAAAAGGGTTTTACATATGCAATTTTTTTTTTAAAAAAAATAAGAGTTGCTAATAAACATCAAGAAAAACAAAAGTGAATTAGTTAAACAAAGTAATTAAACAAATAAGTAACAAGAAATAAATATGAATTGTACAAAATATTTTTTTTTTGTAAAAAAATAAACGATTATGATGAAATGTTGAAATTCTATGGTATAATTATTTAGATCAAGCATCTGCAAGACTTTTTTCCATGCTAACACACATGGAGATTTTTTGCGAGATTATTGTGGCAGAAAAAATAAAACAAAAGATCAAAATAAAATGAAAATAATTTTTTTCTGTGTGGGTTTCCATCAAAAGAATACTAAATTGGAAAGGCTGTACTTAAAGCAACAAATGGTTTTTTTTTTTTGTCTATAAAAAACCTAAACAAAAATAAATAATGGGGATTAGCTGTTGTTTTTTAGCCAACAAATGAACTTAAAACAATCTCTTTGGATGTGTATGCATGGTTTTCAAAATAATACTACAGGCAGTTTTAAAAAAAAACATTAGACAGTGAACAATAGCTCTAAAAAAGACCAATTTTGCAAACTAACAAAATCTAACTTGACCTGAAAGCAGTTATAAATCAGAAAAATAAAATGCTACTCATCAACCCACAAGATTTCAACATTCCACCCATAATCTTTTATATTTTTTTAAAAAATTACTCTCATTTTACTTTTTTTCTTATTGCTTATTTGTTCAATAATTACTTTGTACAACTAAATTCATTTTGTTTTTTTGTTCTTGATATTTAAAACCTTTATTTTGTTAAAAAAATTAATTTGTACAAGTAAATTCCTTTTGTTTTCTTATTCTTTATATTTGATTAAATTTCTAAATTTTTAAGCTGTCAATTGTAGTATCACTTACAAAAAAAGTGCACATATTTTATTTATTTATTTTTCCATATGTCATAGCATCGGCCGGGATGTGAACCCACAACCGTCTGCAACCAACTACTTGCTTTGTTTAATTTTGTTTATACAACACACATTGTTTTCTTTTATTTTAGTTTGTAAGCAGAAGAAAAACACAGTCCGACTGCTTGTATTATTTATGACTTGGTATTTTCAATAGTGCTTAGATAGCTTCCCCAAGAATCAATAACTATCCTTAAGTGTTAAACCACTAAACATCACATGATCACCATCTCTATACTAGCACATAATTGTTGTAAATAAAGGCAAAACTCTGTACAGTAGTGCCACCCTGTGCCAAACAGAGTAGTCAATGGATGCCAGAAGGCTTGTGCATTAAATCCCTATCTAGTGCCTACTTATCCAAGGCTCCTCACTGATGATGGCCACACGCCATAAACTAGTCTGAGGATATTGGATAAGTAGGCATTAGATAAGGATTTTATACACAAGCCTTCTGGAATCCATTGATTACTCTGTTTGGCACAGGGTGGCACTACTGTACGGAGAGTTTTGCCTTTGTTTATCCTTAAGTGCCTGGAATTCAGTTCCTGGCATGCTATTTATAACTTTATATATTTACAAATGCATTTTTAAAGAATTTTATTTTTGTTCCTTATCCTAGTATAATAATAATGATATTAATATTGCTTTTTATTGTTATTAATTGAGAGTTCACATGTATATATATATATAATCTTTTTTAAGCCATTAAAATGGGTTTTCTTACTGGCTCAAGAATCAATATGTATATGGACAAGCATTTATAGCTTACAAATATATAGCACATTTATTGTAAAGAGGAATGTATACAATATTTTATTTATATATCTGGTTTACACAGAGGCTAAACTCTCCATCTTTCATCAGTGTGGAGCTGATAAAAGTCACAAGCTGTAAACTAGTCTAGGATATTGGCTGAGTAGGCATTGGATAAAGATTTTATGCACAAATGTTTTTGCATCCATTGATTACTCTGGCTTGCACTGAGTCACACTACTGTATGGAGAGTTTAGCCTCTGTGCAAACAGCTTGTGTAAGCATAAGAAATGATGACCATGTGATGTGCATATATCTGGTTTATTATTCTTATCTTCTTGAGCCTTTTATTATTAATAAAATATTATTTTTATTTTAATTAATCCATTATTAGTGAAGATTTATTCTTAAAACCTTCAATTCTCTTTTTTGTATTGCTTTATTGTTATGTAAAAACATTAAAACTTAAAAAAAAAAACCACTTCTGTTGTATATGCATTTGATTTCAATGCTTTTGTTATTATCTTTGATTATATTTTAATAATAGTTTTGACTGAACTGTCATCTTCATCAAAGCTAAAAATAATTTTAATACAAATATGCATTATTTGACTTTAAAATATTAACATAAATAAATTTAACCATTTAGTCTATATACAGTATATATTATCTTTTATATTTTGTCTTTTACCTAGCAAAATAGATTGAGATTGATATAATAAAAGATCCTTTGAATGATTATTTGGAACTCTAGCTTGTGAATTATTAAAAACTTTTTATCATCTCTTCTTTTACTCTTTAATGCAATCTTTTTTATAACTCCTTTATTTTGTTTACAGTTTCAAATGTCCTGCAGTCTTCATCAAAGCTTTTATAAGTTTCACTTCTTTCTTTCAAGTGAAACTTATAGAAGCTCTGATGAAGACTGCAGGACAATCAAAACAGTAAGCAAAATAAAGGAGTAAAGTTTCCATTAAAGGATATAAGAGGAGATAAAAAATGTTTTCAATATATATGAATATATGAAGAGAAATGCAAAAAGAATAAAGAAGATATAAGAATAATAAACTTGTAAATTATCTTAGTAATTTATTCAGATCTGTTTATTCTGTGAATAGATTTACATTGTATATATTGTAATAAGATGGAAATATATATTCTAAAAATATTTAGAACCACTGGAATAAATTTTAACAACTGAATTTAAGCTTTCTGATTTTGATTAATATACATAATGATAAAAGTTATCACATTGTGATTCACAAGATTAATATACAATTTCAAGTTATTACATTGATTACATTATTTCTTAATAGGTTTCTATAAATGTATATATATATCTGTACATATATGTATGTTTTATAATATACAATGAAAACATTTCAACTGACATTTAATGAAATTTAAAAATGACTAAAATTTTACATAACATTTGTATCTATAACAATAATAAAATCACATTAATTTTTATCTGAATGTGTCTGTTTGACATGCATTTGATATATATATATATATGCACACAGAGTGCAGTATATTTGATGACTATATTTCAATTATAAAATAATAAATGATTAAAAATTTAAGTTACATTTTAATGATATAGATGTCTATTACCACATATGTGTATGCACATGGAAATGTATGTGCACACTATTGTTTATACCATACCTTTTAACTTATCAAAATTTTCTCAATTAAACTTTTTGTTGAAATTCTGTTATAACATTCACATATTTTTATAGTAAGTTTTACTTTGCTGCCTATAGTCCCCCCCCTTAAAATAAATACTATCAAATTTTTGACAGTTGATTAATTATTAACACATTTTAAATTAATCTACAAGATTTGCTTCTTTTTTTGATTTCTACTTTTTTTTCAAAAAAAAATAAATAAAATCAGTCTTTAACTGATTATTATAACGTTATTTTAGAATTATTTTAAAATATAAATTGCAAAATGTCTTTTTTGTTTTCTCAACAAATGAGCTTAAACAAAATTGTTCTATATTATATATCTCACTTTTAGAATGTCATTTTTAAGGAATATGAAAATTAATTTTTTTTATAAAATATATATATAGCAAATTGTCTCTCTTTTAGACATATGACTCAAACAAATTACTTATTTGTTTTACTTTAAGTTATCAAGTTAAAATGTCTTTTTAAGGAATATTAAAAAAGTAGAACTCACTGTATATATGTTTATCTGTGATTCTCTTGATATAAACACAGCAGCATATGTATAACTACTTCTTCATCAACTGCTGGTTTCTCTTGATGGGAACCAGTTCAGAAAAGTCATAATCAGGAAGTTGTAATCAAGGTATGTTGGTCTTGATTTAGGTTCCCTTCTGTCTCAGACTTGCAGACTTCAGGTGAGCACACTGTCTTCTTCATATTTAAGCAGACTAGTAAATGTAGAAGTGGGTCAGCTTCATGATTCAAAACTTCAGCAGTAAATTAGGGCAGCTGTTTCCTTGCATTCTTATATCATCATAGCAGTCCTCTGTATAATTCTGCCAACCATCGCTGCAGCTAGCTTTACTGTAGCAATTCTCTGCTACAGTTACCAACAAACTGCAGCTAACTCTTCACCAAATATTTTAGTCAAACTTTTCAATGAGCTATGAGCCAACTGATTCACAAAAATATTAAGAAAAGAACTGTTTTTTTTTAAAAAAATTAATATCCAAACATTGCAGCTGGCCAATTTGACCAACTGCTCAAAATATTAAAACCAGACTCTTCTGGCCAGATCTTACAAAAACTGCAAGTCAAACTGAACTGATATGTTTATCAGCCCTATTATAGAATTGGTTTGGGGGTGATAACACATTTTATTAAAAAGGGTTTTTTCATCTTTTTAAAAAGATCACTAATCCTTTCAAATCCCTTTTAATCAAAGCTACTTTTGAAAGCAACTTTGCAATTTTACCAAAGATATGAACTACATGTTTTTACTTAGATAGTGAAATGCATACAAGCATTAATTAAAAAAAATATTTTATAGAAGTTTTAATTAAAAGATTTTTCAAAAAGAATAGATAATAGAAATATTTATAATTATCAGTTTCATTTTAAACATAAAACACACTTTTTTAAATTTCTAAATCAGAATAACAGTACTAATTTTTATTAGACCTTTTAAAATCTTTGTTTCATAATAGAACTTTATTTTAAATTCAGAGCTATTTAACCCATTATTATTCCAGGATAGTGTAGAAAATATCTGCTAAAATTTTTTGTCTGTGTTTATTTCTACATTTCCTTTCAACTTAATACATATTTGTGCATACACACTATATTATTATTTGCCATATAACAGACCTGTTATAAAATAGAACCTATGTGTACACATGTATAATGAATATTTACATGCATGTGCAATCACATGCACTCACATATACATACACACATAATTCTATGTTTATATATTACAAATAAAAATTTATGATTTTAATTCATTTTGAAAGTCTTTATGTTCTTCTAAAAATAAACAATAATAAAAACTTTAAAAAACATCTGCATATAGAGATTCCACCTTTATTGTTAAAAGAAGTTTGCCTTGACAACAGTTTGAAATTTGTCAATTGTTATTGATATTGGGATTGTCTAAGTGTTGTCTAACCCTTGGGGTACTTATACGATTGCAAGGTCAGATAAGAGATAAAAAAAATTAAAAAATGACCAATGCAAACACCAAACCCTGCACAGGCCAGAATAGAAAACCTCTGGACCTTAGGATCAGTGATGTCATATTCAATCGATCTGTAGGATTTATGACAAGGGAGGCCAGAAATTATAAAAGATGAAATACTGGAACTCAGTAATTTTAATCTGACTATCAATCTACATAATACAGCTAGCTATATAGTGCAGACTTCATGATGTAGGAGTCTGATACTAGATTTAGTTTTTTTCATTTGCACCAGATGAGGCCTCCTGACCATGGTTCCCAGAAAATATGGTTTGTAGCAGTCACATCTCCAAAGAACCATTAGCAAACAATAGGATCAGCAAGGACTTCCATAAACTGGATGAAATCTGGAGGAGTTATCAAGACCAAAGGGTAAGTATAAACTTTTACCAATTGAACTTTCTTTTAAATATATCTCCAATAAGTAGTCAATCTGCAAAAAAAATAAAAAATAAATGGACTCTCATCTGACCAGCAACTGGACGATACCAGTTAATAATTTTTCATTTATGTATTAAGTTTACGAATTAATCATTTCCATTTCTGTTTTTTTATTATTATGTGTTAATTAAATTATTAAATTTAAAGTTGGGTGTAGATGGCTGCATAGAGCTGCTAAGTTTGGAGTTAGGTCATTGGGGTTAATTTCAGACTTTGTTTTTTAGTTGAATCAATGCTGGTAGAGGGATATATGGGTGTTTATATCAATGTAATGTGAAGCATGTTAGCATACAGGGCAACATGCCCAAATGAGTGCATGGCCCAAAGGTGTAGCCATTGCATTGCAATGGATGTGGAGTGCTTACCTGCCATTCATTTACCTTTTTGCTCTATGGATAGGAACCATAAGTCAGCAAACACTGCTCTCCCTCCATACAAAGCATTTCTTTTATATATATATATGATTCCTTCACCAGACAGATGCACATTCCTATACTGGATGAGGATCATTTCTTTCAAATAATATGCTGCAGATGCACATTCCTGGCAGCATGGTTTTATGGTAACATTTTCATATTGCATTGGTTGTGTCTGTATATCAGGAAGCAAGCGTGGTTTGGATATGAACTTTTAGCCTGAGATTAAATATTTTGAAAAGTTTTTGATTGCATATTCTATGTAGCCTATCTACACTCAACATTCTAAAATAAAAATATATAAACTGTTCACCTGTGCAACCTTGCTAAAATAACAATTTAAATTTAAAATTAATACTAAAATATAAAGCAATATTAATTTATTTCTCAAAGTTATATGTGTGTAAATAAATGTTTTGTGATTATTACTGGCAGTGGCTTTTTTTTTTAATATTGAAATACTTTTAGGTATTTTTTTATCTTTTTCTTTATAAAAAATACATTTTAAGAATTTAAATTATAAATCTCTGCTTCTCCTTGAGCTAGTGGCAAGGGCTAATGGTCAAAGTAAAAGTGGAAGGTATTTGTAAACTATTCAATGTACAGCCTGTGTTGGTGCTGTTTCTGTGTAAAAACACAGAATTATACCGCTTTCACAGCTGAACCTACTGCTAATATATGAGTGATCATTAATATATGAGTAGATCATATGTAGTGGTTATAATACGTGGCCAATTCTTCTGTGTTCAATAACATTATGTCTACTAACAATACTATGATCGTATAGTTTGCCGTTGATTTCATTGTGGGTTTAATTCCTATGCATATTGACAGAATTTGTATTGTCGCTAGAATTTAAGATGAGAGTGTGAGCATTGTCATCTTTTTCAAGTGTTTATTTATTGATGTTTATGATTTTCTGCATTTCCCAACTGAAAGATTTTTGCGGATTAGTAATTATTAGCGTATTCTTTATATTTGTGTAAAGTTGTTTTTTTTTACTAATTTAGTTTTTTTTTTGTAAATAAAGTTAAAAAAAATATGTCAATCTTTCTGGCAGACGATTGTAGTTGTTTGCGAAGAGATACCATTTTTGTCGTGACTCTGACAAGAGTTAAAAAAGAATAACAAAATGTCTTCCATGTTATTACATTTCTGGGATGTCCCAAACCGAGAAACTGAGGCAGTTGCATTTCTGCAAGCCCAAAACAACCTGCCGCATGCCATTACATGTGAATGTGGCAAATCGATGAATCTCACACAGCGGGCTTGGAAGTTTGTATGCTACTCGTGTGCCTGCAGGCAAACCATGTCTATTCGCAAGGGTACATGGTTTGAGGGCTCAAAAATGTGTTTTGTGAAAGTGTAACAAAACCGGTTAACATACATATTTTTTTTGTTAAAAAAACAATACCACGATTGACTTTTTGTTTTTTGTTTTTGACGTTTTATTTGTTATTATTAAAAAAAAAAAAATCAAAACCCGCCGCCAAAAAAAACCCCCTATATTTATAAATCTAAGAGAAAAAAGAAGTCCCATTTTATTTATTATTATTAAAAAAACAAAAAAATCAAAACCCTGTTTTATTTGTTATTATTAAAAAAACAAAAAAAATCAAAACCTTGTTTTATTTGTTATTATTAAAAAAACAAAAAAATCAAAACCCGCCGCCCAAAAAAAACCAGTATTTATAAATGTAAGATAAAATACCAAACAATTCTTTTCGTTTATAAGCAAATACGGACATCCGAGGCAGAGTTTGTCAGACAGGTTTGAATTTTTTTTGCTAAATCAATCAACAGCAATCCCCTGCATTTTTAACAAATTCAAAAAGAAAGTGTCGATTCTAATTTTAAATAAAAAAAAAAAGAAAGTCGTACGTAAAGCAAATTGTGTATATTTGAGATATTCCAAAAAAAAAGTTAAAACTGTCCCTTATACTTTGAAATGTATCGAATCCAAACCAAAAAAAAAAAAAGGCATCTGTAAAAAAAAAACAGTGGATTTAGA
Source organism: Epiperipatus broadwayi (assembly GCA_028023455.1). Classification (NCBI taxonomy): domain Eukaryota; kingdom Metazoa; phylum Onychophora; class Udeonychophora; order Euonychophora; family Peripatidae; genus Epiperipatus; species Epiperipatus broadwayi. Next base: position 26,573,998 of record JAQFVV010012394.1, on the reverse strand, counting down.
ATGGAAATCCCCCCCCCCACAAAAAAAAGGCGTATGTCAAAAATTATGTACTTTTGAGATCCAAAAAAAAGTCAGTCTCCATTATAGTTTTAAATTTATCAAATGAAAACCAAAAAAAAATAATTATGTCCAAAACAACAACAACAATATATTAAAAAGAAAAAATTAGTGTCAAAATACGATATATTAGATTAAAAAAAATCTAGCAGCCCGGTAATGTTATATTGCTCTGTTTTTAACTAGAAACAGTGCCACCAAAGGCTGCACAGTTAATACTTTACAAATACCAAGTGGAATTCTAACAAGAAGTATCTGCCTATTATATAAATTTTCTGTGATATGGTCCCTGTATGGCAGATAGAGAAAGTGTCATTTTCCCTGACCATTATAATATATTTTAATAATTCTGGTCATGGGAATCAAACATAACTAAATTTTTAAAATTTGTTTGAACAAAAATAAAAATGTCCACTATTTTTCATTTTGTTTTTTAATCTAAAATTTGTAGAATTTCTAATTCTTTATTTCTTATAATTGTAGTAATTTCACCGAATTGTTGTTTAAAGTTATGATTTCATTTATTATAGCTTGCTATATATTATAATAAAGACTGTTACATAGCACACAATAGCATAGTGTGTGCACACAAATATATATATAAAGTTGAAAGGAAAAGAAGAAATAAACATAGACAAAATTTTTTGTAGATATTTTCTATATTTTGAGGAATGAAAGTAATAAATAAAGGGTTAAAAAATTCGGAATTTAAAATAGAATTTTATTATAAATTAAATATTTTTATTGAATTCTGATTTTGAATTTAAAAACAAGCATGATTTATGTGTGAAATCTTTTAATTAATGCTGGCATACTATTATCTATTTTTAAAAATCTTTTATATCACACCTTGATAAAACTTCAAACTTGCTTTGAAAAGGATTAGACAAATGAACACTGTTTAATTAAAACAATGTGCTTGATCACCTCACCCAGCCACTCTTATAAAAAGAGTTGATAAAGAGATTAGAACAGTCTGGTTTTTGTAAAATTTTAGCTTGGCTAAAAATATTTTAATTGATAGCTGTAGCAGGGAGTTGGCACAGTTAACAGAGTTGGTTGGTTTCTAAACTATACAGATAGATACCATGAATCAGATGTAGCTGTATTTGAGACAGTAAATCCAGCAGCAGTTTATAGCACTATAGAGGAGTTTTGATTCACAGGAAACCACACAAATGTGGATGAAAATAGATTACTGGCCCAAACAGAAGGGAGATCACTGATCAATACCAACAAATTACCTGATTATAACTTTCCTGATGCTGACAATTGCCTGGACTATACCTATTTTGATGATGACAATCACCAAAACCAACCTCACCATGAGAAATCTTGATGAAGAAATTGGTATATGTATGTTGCTGTTTATCTATACATGTAGGGAACCACAGATAAATGCATTGCATGTATATACAATGAGTTGTTGTATTCTATTTGAATATTCCTTAAAATGACATTTTAATCTGTAACTTAAAATAAAACAAGTAAATAATTTGCTTGAGTCAAACATCTAAAAGAAAGGATCAATCCATAGATGATTTGTATATAAATTTTTAAAGAAATTGTTTTAGTAATTTCTTAAAAAATGACATTTAAAAATATAAACTTAAACTGCAAATAATTTTGCTTGATTTAAAAGAAACTAATCGATAAAGAGTAGACGTTACTATAAAATAACAAATGAAATTTATATATTCTCAACAAAGAATAATTTTGAAAATAATTTTTAATAATTGTATTTTCAAATTAAAGTATATAAACATCAGTGGGTGCATATATATAACACATATATGTAAAATTTTAATTATATAATGATTTAAATATCTCTAGAAATTATAATGCTACGTCTCTGTATGCATAAATATCAATGTGTGTCACATAGATGCTTATATATAGATTTTAATCATTTAAAATTTTATTAAATGTCAATTGAAATATATTCATGTAATAGTAAAACATGTCTCTATGTGCCTATATGGAACATATATATATATATATATCACAATGTAATAAATTGAATTTTGATTTTATATTAATCCACACATATATGTAAAATATCATTTTTTTAAATTATAACACGTTTGTGTGCAGATATGTATATTAATTTTAAACTACAATGCGATAGTTTTTTTTTAATTGTATGGTAATCAAAATCAGAAGGCCTAATTGATATGTCTATAGCTTTATTCTGAAGTCTAATTTTTTTATTGTTGTCAGTAAACTTGAATTCAATTGTTAAAATTGCATCGCATCATTATCTTATGTTCTCTAAGCTAGATTCATACATAATGGTCAGATATATTAAAGGAGATATATTTTTAGTGCAAGGCATTCCAGTATGACATTGTTCTGGTTTTGGTGTGAGGATTATATTATTCAAAGTCCATGCACTACATTTTGTTTTAGTTTAGTTTTATTGGAAACTAAGTTTATAATTGGCCAGTACATTAATGGTACTAAATGGCCAGAGCATTGATGATAATCAGCATCTTTTAATATCCCAGCATTATTGTTTTTATTATTATACATTCAGATGAATTATCATTTAATTTGTGCACCCAAATTGTTTAAATAAATGTTCCGAGCTGGCAAAGAAAGGCTAAATAGTTGGCCTGGTCTACAGTAGACCTATTTCAAATCCAGTCACAAGATTGACTGTTGATTTAATGTATTGATTTATTTGATTGTTGATCACTCATAATGATGAGTATTACTAAACCTTATTTTTATTTATTGATAATGCTGGTGGATGTATGGTTATTGATACTTTTAGTTGCTCTAAGGAGTTAACTGGCTTATCTCTGAGAGATCTTATGATCCCATACTCTTAACACATAAAATTGTTTATATATTTTTGATATTGAATATTACTTTAATATCTCTTACTTTAATATCCTAAATTTCATTATTTGAAATATTTATGTTGAACTGGGGATTTGATGTTTTGCCATCATCCCCCAGGATGACCTCCATTTTACTCCATCCCATTATATTATATATAAAATAACAAGTTACCCATTAAAAATCTACATGTAAATTTTAAATTAAAATAATGGTAGATAATAACAATATATTGTAATGTTCATAGTCTAATTTAACATTCATGGTTGGATTTAGGTCTTCTTTTACACACTAGAAAGTGCAAGTTAATCAAGCTATGAAAAAGAATATATATTCCGATCATTTATGAGAATGGGTATTTGAAAAATGTAGCTATATTTCCTGATTAACTGGCCAAATAATTATTATGATTTGAATTGCCAGTGAAATCAGTTTTTTATTTATTTAGAAAAAGGCACCAGAATTCTATACAAGAATTCACTGATCCATCGCATAGCATCGTCATTTTACAACTAATAACTAAAAGTAACATCGGGACTATGTTTCTTTTTAATTAATGTTGTATTAATTTTCTCTGAGCTTAATTATTTAACAAGTATATTGGCAAAGGTAATTTATATATTTCTCACACAATTAGCTCACAATAAATCTAATAAACTAACATTAATAATGCACAGTGAAAAGTTGATATTAAAAATAAATATTTTATTATAACAAATGAAAATATTTAAAAGATAAATTATTAAATAAAATTGGAAAGCACATACATGCTAATCCATATAATAATGATCAAATAATTAAAATGATTAATTCACGTAGTACTTTTCTTCTTAATTTTTTTCTAGAAAGTTCCTTGAATAATAAAAGTTAATGTCTCTATTGGTATTATAAGCTTATAGTTAACGTTAGTTTGCAAACATTTTTTGTCACAAATTAAGGTATGAATAATCTTAGCTTATTGGTAAATTTGTGTAGATTCTTGTAGAATACATATATTTCTTGGGATTGGAAGTTAACTGGTTTCTTTTGTCAGCATTTTTACATTCCTGGCCTGGAAGCTGTTTTGGGGTGACCTCTTCATTACAAAAGATGGTGTCCACAACACTTCATTCCCATTCCTGCATGAGGACTTTGTTCAGCAGGTGATTAGTATTCCTGGGCAGATGCATTTCACTATCCAGGCTCTCATGGAACCTCTAGCTGAAAGAGTAAGACGACAAGACCCAAATCAAAATTGTATGCTTCTTTTTATATTCTACATCTAGTTTTGAAGCTTCTGCACTTATTATTGTTATCAGAATATTAAGTTGATAATCTTATACATTTATTTAGTTCCAAAGTCTTCCTTTTTTATGAATTACTTTGGCCATCTTTAATTAGCGTTAAAACTTTTTATGATGGTAATCTATTGCATTTATATTTCTTTGTTTATCTGGATAAATAAGCCACATGTGCCTACATTCTTTCCAATTTTAACATTTATTTTTAATTAAGCAGATAAATATGAAACAAAAATAACTTTCATTGTATGTTATCTAAAAAATAAATTATACTAATTAAAAAAGAAAATTAAATTGTGTATTTTAAAAGATTTTTAAATGTTACTTTTTTTAGCTTTTTTTTAAATATTACCAAATGCCAATATACTCATGAACCATACCTATTTTTAATACGGTTCAATATATATATATACATTAATTAAACTGACATACTTGCGATTACATTGTAATCATTACCAACTGAAATAATGTAACCAATGTTTGCTTAAGTGAGGAAAATCCTTTGTAATAAAAATAAATATATGTAAAATAACAAGTTGCCCATTAAAAATATACTATTTGTAAATTTAAAATTATAATGGTAGGTAATAACTTTATATATTAATTAAACACTAATACTTTTGACTATGTTATAACCACCAAATGAATCGATTGTTATAATGTAAAACTTATATCTATTGTAATTTATAAAATTAAGAAACTTTTCTTAGACAACTGTAAATTAGAACTATATGCACTGTCACACTTGCATAAGAAAAGCTATAATTAAGTCAACAAAGCCTGTTTTAACAAAAGCTATAATTGCATGAAAATTATTATCAAAGCTAAGTTCTTTTGAGGGCATTACATGTTCTCATAGTCATAGCCTTGGAATGTGCATAGTTGTATGGGTATGTGTACATATAGGCAATAGATTAATCAAATTGTATGTAAATCAGATTGCTCATTTCTTAGAAAGGAGGATTATGAGAGCATGTCAGCATATATACTTAACTAATATGTATATTGGTGAACTTGTACATTGTAAAATGTTTTACAATTGCATACACTTTCTTCATGTATTACATTGTCATGCTTACTACTACTACTACTACTACTACTACTACTACTACTACTACTACTACTACTACTACTACTACTACTACTACTACTACTACTACTACTACTACTAGTTTTACTTATGATATCAAATAAAGTTCTTTAATACTACTACTACTACTACTACTATTACTACTACTACCACTACTGCTGCTATGATGATGACCACTACTACTACTAGTGTCACTGCTGCTGCTAGTACTACTACTATTAATAAAAACATTTACATGTAAATGAATATGGCCATTCTAACTAGAAGGAAAAAAGAAAAAGGTGAGAGGGAGAGAAAAGTTCTCTAGAAATGAGTTTTGCTGGATGTGTTACTATGGAGACCAAAATCACATATTCATTGGATTGGATGTGTAATATGAATGAACAATGTAAGACTTAAAAGTGTGTTTTATGGTGAACTTGAGAATGATTTTCATGGGGAGGTAGATACCATCTGGGATATAAGGATTAGCTAATAGGCAGTCTAAGGAAGTTTAGAATTTATAAAAGAGAATAGAATACATTGGAGAACTTCAATTAAATATGCTGAAGTGTTTTAGAAGGAAAACTTTTCTGCTGAAGAAATTAGATATATTATTTTCACTTTAAAATCTTAGACATTGTTCACCAATTAGAAGACCATTTATATCCACCCGGAATTATATATATTGCTTTATATATACATTTTATTTTTAAATTTAGACCTAAATTCACTTGAAATTTCTCAAAAAAATAACTGCAGTCAATTTAATACAAAGATAATCTTTCTATTATTACCTGAATCAAGGTAGATATTTTTTTAAATTGAACTTAATTACCTCTATTTCCTCTTAATGTAAATAATAACAGGCTCTTCTTTGGAAAATTGCTAGTTTATCTTTAAATAAAATTACATCAGAGTTAAATAAAATATCTCCTCTTTCTTTTTTTTTAGATATTATTTTACAAATAGGATATTGATTTAAATTCTCATTTGAACTAACATTTTTAGTTTTCTTATTTTTATATATATATAAAAAAAAATGAATGCGCGTATGCCATTTTAATTATATATTTAATTACTCCATTTATGTAAATATATTATCCTTTGCCTTGCTAGTTATAAGAATTGTATCCAATAACTGAAACACACAAGCTTATTATATACCTGTGTCTACATATGTAATATATAGGGTATATGAGCACAGACTTTCACACGACCCACCACTCTCCACACTATCTCATAACACTGATACACTTGAACACATATGTTGAAAAGATAATTAATCACCAATAAACGTAATTCCTGCTAAACCAGCAATCATCAGTTGGTCCAGATTACCATCTCTACACATCTATGCTATAAGTACTCAGATATATATTAAGATAGCCAAACCTCATACTTTGATGGACAGGCTTCAATCTACTCCACCCTCCAATTCTTCAACTGTCCATCCAATTGAAAATCTGATGATGGAATGCTCAAAGGCCTCCCTGAGGCTGAGATTCTTGTCATGTCTTGTACATGAGGGGTCAGATTGACCTTAGATCAACATGGGTGTGACAAGAATATCGGCTTCAGGATGACCTTTGAGCATTCCATCATTCAATTGGATGGATGGTTGAAGAGTTGGAGGGTGGAGTAGATTTAAGCCTGTCCATTAAAGTATGAGGTTTGGCTATCTTAATATATATCTGAGCACTTATAGCATATATGTGTAGAGATGGTGATCTGGACCAACTGATGATTGCTGATTTAGCATGAAATATGTGTATTGGTGATTATTTATCTTTTCAACATATGTGTTCAAGTGTATCAGTGTTATGAGATAGTGTGGAGAGTGGTGGGTCATGTTTGAGCCTTATATCCAGTAAAAAAACATTGACTATGTAGATAATTAATTGGGTATATATATAACATTAGCAGATAGTGATTTTTAGTGTATGAATGTGGGTATGTTTGTATGTATATATTGAATTCTTTATTAATTGCAGCAAGTAAATTTAATTGGTTATTTGTATTGATCAAATATTTACCGTAATTTATAAACTTTATTGTGTAATACTTAAGATGTTCTATTTTTTGCTTATGTTTATATAGACAATCCTGGTGAGATGAAGTTCCAATTATAGTGTGTGAATCAAACATTCAAGTATTGTTGGATTCATACATTATGATTGGAGCTTGCATTTTCATAAATTTGTTTACATATATTTCTAAGTGCTTTCGTTAACCTGTTAAGTGTTGTATATATTGCAACTTTATTTTACAAATAAATATTTAATTTCATATTGAAGATAAAAAGATGTGTCATTTTCAGGGAATAGCAACTATTGCTGATAATAACTGAAGACGGTCAATTGGTCAGTGTTTTCCATTATCTAGTTTAGATCTCAGAACTTTTTATACCCAAGACTTTCTTTGATAAGATTAATATTTTAATGATATAACTCTGTCATAAACAGCAATGGTTACTATGACTATATAGAATGAATCTTTAATCCTAATCTCTGTAAACATGGAACAAAATTAAATTTTAAGAAGTTTGTAAATGACATTGTGCTTGTTTATCTCAGTACGATAAAGAAATCATGGCGGAATAACATCCTGCACAGCTTGGGATAGTTGGTAATGTCCAAGTTGGGATTTGGAGGTCTCAGGATCATTTCTGGTATTCACAGGTTTGGCGCTCAAACTTCTTAGGAACTCCCTGAGCAATAAAGACATATGTTTTTTTTTTAGGAGGAATAATAAGCAACACTCGCTTTGAAGCGATTTCAATACAGTGGAAACTAGGATGCTATTTTGTTTTAGCTGCAGATAATGCTGATTTACACATTTGTTCTAATAAACGTCTACAAATTACTAAAATATTTTTGTTAAGATAGGAGAGTAGCCAATTATCCAGGTCAATATAAACATTTTTTTTTGTTTTTTTTTGAAAAGGTTATAAGCTCAAAGTTAAACCATAACATTTTTATTTCAAAACTAGCAAACATTGATTTTAAATTTCAAATTAAATAATATAGACTATTATTTTGTTAATATTTATTATTATTGTAACTTCAAAATAATTGTGGACAATATAAAATTAATAATTTAATGATGTAATTATGCTGCCAGCATTAAATAATGATTGAGTTTGAATAAAGATGTAATTTGTTCAAAATTGCAACATATTTATAATTTATATTAAGTTTTATTATATTTTTTAATATAAAGAATTACAGAGATTAATATAGTGCATGATCTTCTCATATGATGGAGCTACGTAGTACTTAGAGTAAAAGATGGTTGAGAAAGGTAATGCAGATAATTTGGATAACGAATTTATGTCAGTATACTTGTACAAAAGGTGGGATGATTGTGTTAGGAGAATTGTTGAGTGTTATAGTGGTAAGGAGTGGGATAGAAGAATAGATGTATTAATAAAGAATAGGGAGTTGGAGAGACGGAGAACTAGTATGAAGAGTAAAACGAGTTTAAATATTTATAGAAGTAAACAGAACATTGGGTGTGAATTAATTTATGATAATAGTAAGGAAAGTAGTTTATTGTTTAAGACTCGAACAGGGATCTTTAGCGAAAAGGGAATATACACATAAGTGGAAAAATATAGGTGATTTAGTCTGTGAATTGTATAAGGAAGGCATAGAAAATGTTAGGCATCTGTTACTTCAATGTAAATGCTTGGAAGTAGAAAGGGTACAAATAATGAAGTTATGGAAGAATAAACATGAACAAAGTGATTATACAGAAAATGAATTATTGATTTTTATGCTGGGTTTGGGAAAAGATAAGGGGGATTTAGATATGAAGGCCATGGAGTTGACAAAGATTATGTTGTGGAAATGGGATGGAGCAGATTATGGAAAAACTTAGGGTGGGGAATGGAAAGGGAAGATAAAGTGGCTAAGAGGTTTCTCTGGGCATAGTTGCTGAGAGATCACATCACATCACATCAAAGAAATTTTGAAAAAAAAAAAAACAACAATGTCCACATATAGTATTGAATTTATAATATGTAAATATTAAACGAAATCAAGAAAATAATACTTCTGCAATAAAAATAATTTATTGATGATTTTAATATCAATTATTTAATAAAAAAATGTATCGACAAATAAAACATATGCAGAAATAAAAATCCATAAGAAATGTCCGTATTATTGAATTTCTATTACAAGAGTATATTAACTAAAATCAAAAAAATATTGTATTTTTTTCAAAAAAAATATTTACTAAAACAATATCAATTATTAACAAAAAAATATATCAATGACAAATAAAATATACATTAAATAAAATCAAGAAAATGATGTATTTGCAATATAAGCAATCTATATATTAAAACAATATCAATTTAAAATAAAAAATGACAAAATGTACTCACATTTGAAAATCCATAAGAAATCCCCGCAGTTATTTCTGCAATTATTCTGCCCTTTTTATTATTGAATTTATTTTTATGGATATATATTAATATTGGTTTTCACTTTGTTTATATTTAAATTGAGAGACTGCAAAACCTCTCGCGCTCATTACTATAATAGCCAATCAGATCGCAAATACAAGACAGAGAATTTAATAAGAATAGGGCAGTCCACCCTATTCTTTACTTGTCTTTCTATATATCCAAGCCAGTCTAAAGTACTTAGATCTGAAAGCGTGAATATTAAATATCTTCACACTTAACTCACAGAGTTTAAATTACAAACATACAACGTGAAATCCTACGATTTACTACGCAGTAGTTTTTAGATGTTATAACATGCAGTAACGTATGTAAATAATATTTATTTTTATAAAGCGCGAACACTATTGAAATTGTTTGTCTGCATAATGAAGTGATTTCTTTTTACTTCATAATCTAATGCTGAGTGGATTTTTGGTGAAGTTTGCCATAATTGATTTATTGTTATAATGGAGATAAAACATGACTTAAAGTAATATAAAAATATCAGTCTATATACATGTGAGTGGTTGTAGTTTTAGCTGGCACCACCTTGTGCATGGCCACTCTAAGAGTGCCTATCACACTAAGAAAAGAAATTTCAAGAGTGTTGTGAATACGATTAAGTGTTCAAAAGCACTTTTCCACCCTTTTGATTATTCAACATTGTGCTAGATGGCACTACAGTAAAGAATTGCATAATTGCTGAGATATTCTTGACTTCGTTTATGGAGAAGCCACAATACATCACATTACATCACATATTGTTTAATGTGGAAAGTTAGGATTTGTGAGTCTGTTCTTGGGCTGACTAAAAAGAATCCTGACTGGTTCACTGATAATGATTTTACTATCAATAGATAACATTAGTCTGCAAATAAAAACTTTTTTCTGTGATAAAAATCAAAATGGGTAGTTTTACTAATTTCATTGTACTGAATTCAAAATGCATTTTGTTTTGCCGTACCACACCCAGTTAATTAGCAATAATGCAAAATGTTACTCCTATTATGTTCAATAACTTAGTATTAATTAAATTGGATATATTACATGTAAATGTATTTTTTTATACATTAGACACAAGTAAAAGCTACTTTGTAAATAAAAGAGATGGGTTTGTATGTTACTTTTATTTATGTTTAAGCCAGCGAAACTGAAGCAGTAAAAGTGTATTTTAAATCAGTGGTGCCAATTTTAAATCAGTGGTGCCAATAACACATGTAAATTACTAGCCCTACTTGAAATAAAAATTATAAGCTTATCCATACATAATTTTATTAAGAATATAATCAAAAATATATAAGGAAAAAATGATACCTGTAGTGTCCTTTATTGTTAAAAGGAGGTTGCCTTGACAACAGTTTGAAATTGAATAATTTGGATCGTCTAAGTGTTGACTGGTTTTTAATGATAAATCCAAGAAATATTAAAACTGTCATGCCTTTGGTGAAACCTATGGCAGAATATTGTTTAAAATGCTATTTAGAGTAAATATTAAGTGTGTGAGATTTTATAAAGGGCTTACACAGATATGACTATATTCTTAGGCATTTAAAATAATTTTTATTTTCAGAAATTTGCAATTTTATCTTTTAAGTTTTGTTTTTTAAGTACAAAATCACACATGTAGAGAAGAGATGTAACACTTAAGCAAAACAACTTAGTAAGCAAAATAAAAGATAGAGTTGAAGCTTATATAACATTTCTTGGAAATGTATATTAGAATTCCTTAATCTCCCTTTTCCCTTTCTCATAGAAATTATATGTTCTTGAAGTTCTTGAGTACTCTCTGGAGGATTTTATAGCCACTGCCTTCAATCTTTTTCTGATACACTAGCCAAGATGTTCTTAAAATATTTATAATAAAAATTTCATGAATAAAGATCAAAATATAATTTTTATATTCACAATAATGGACACATGGATTCAAATGAGAATAAAAATATATAAAATGCAAACTTGTTGGGCCATGTCTTAAGCACAATGGATAAGTAATGTCTTAAGCACAACTGATAGACAATCTTAAAAAAAGAATGCCAGCCCAATATTTCTGAATAAGATAGGTCTGGGTTTAAAACACTTGGGTTTATACAAGTGATTTGAGAGAAGCATCTGGACTCTTATCTGGAGGAAGTTTGTTATGAATGTATCAGACAAAGCTCACCTTAATATAACAATTAATGTGACTTCAATATATACTAAACAATCAAATGCATGCAGTCACAACTAAAGTTATATAATTGTATTATAAAGTGAGATGGTGAGAACATAATAATACCTTTTATCAGTCATTCATTAGACTAGAGATTATCCAATAATGAATAATATTTCCGTAATGTAATTTTCACTACACCACTCTTACATAAGATAGGGAATGGTTTCTATCCCATTTTAACACTTAATGGAGGGATGTAATCCTAAACATATGACAAAGATGTGAAAAAGATCTATGATCCCTAGGATGCACATTTCATGCTGAACCAGTACTCGTCAGTTGCCCCAAACTGCAATTTCTTTCACATATCTTTATCATTGCTCAATATATATATATGTTGTACCCTCACCTCAAGGAAATATAATATACAATAAAATGGGACTAGCTCAGATAAATAGTTATGCTCCGCTAAAATGTATATAATCGATAATAAAAATTATTCTACATTAATGTCAATTGTTTAATTAGCTCAAATTAATAAAATAATAATATGGTTCGGTCTTATAAATTAAATAAATAAATATTTATTAAATCATGAGACTAGGAAGTGAGATACAAGTGGTAATATGAATTACATTGAGCCACTATTCCACAGGATACCACCTCAATACCATAAGAACACTATCCCCCCTATTACTATCTCAAATAATAAATTTATAGCATTCTTACGACTTCGACAATAAATCCATTAAGTTAATACTAATAAATAAATCTTAATCTCTTTATTTAAAATAATCTAGCTAAAATAATCTCAGGTTCTGAAACTAATTCGATTCAATCAAAATTACTGTAGTCAAGCATGATAAGAGATTTAATATCACCCTCAACTACACCTAACTAATAATAATAATCTTCAATGTATAATTTAATCATATCTATTTTTCCCCCATTATAATTCTTATCAACAACAATAATAAAGAAATAATATAGCATAATCTTTTATCATTCATATGGCATCTTAAATAAAATATGTAGTAATATTTTATAATCTGAGAATATATGTGTGGCAACGGATATTATAACTCTGTGTAATATTATAATAATTAACTTATGACCATAATGATAACAATGATAATGTAAATGAAATTGCTTAAATAAATTATCTTAAAATATTATAATTCTGAAATAATACTCTTGTTCTTACTGTGCAAATATTATGTTTTGGTTTAAACCCTCTGTGATCAAATGTTTGCGATGTGAAAAGAAATTGGCTCAACACACAAATTTATAAAACAAGTTTAACAAATTTTATTACAATAAAATTAACAAATAACTTATTAACAATATTTACAGTTCTAAATAAATCTTGTATCATTACAATTTTCATTATTCAAAAATAAACTAACAAAATAAAATACAAGCACTTAAGTCTTCACTCCGACTTTTAAAATAATTTATCTATTTTAAATATTCCTCAGAATTATAATAATAATAATAATAATAATAATCATCATCATCATAATCATCACCATCATCATTATCATCATCATCATTGACATATATATCATTTCAAAAATTATTTATCATTAAATGTCACTACGATATGTTTCCCTTAAATATACATCAATTATGAAGCATAAAAAAAATACAAAATATTAACTATGCTAATATGCATCTCTCAATTTATTCTTAATCACTTAAAATAGCTTGTCATAATAGTGTTGTTGATAAACAAAATATATTTATTTCAGTTCATTAACAAAATGAGTGGACACCATTAATAATCTAATTGTCATACATTATATCTCTTACTTAGTATTGATCTAATATAAAATAGATGTAAGTGTTGATGTATTTCTTTAACATTAAATATAACTATGAAATATATCTTTGTTTCATTCTATGCTGTTTTGTTTTGATACACTATCCATTAAAAAATATGCAACACCTATAAGTTTAAAATACTTAAATTATTTTAAAATTTCGCAAAACAACTTTACTTATCATTTACATACTTTAACAAAATGGTTTTTTACTAAAATATAGAAAATATTCTATGACTCTTTATTTTTATTTTGTTTGATTCTCAATTCCATTTGTATTTATTCTTATCATCATCCAAAGTAAGAAAACCTATCTTATCCTTTTCCAATAATGATCCTTCAACTCCAAAATTATTTATCATTTTCCATTAAAATATACAATTCTGTACGATGTAATAATTAGAAATCATGATAGCGAACAGATGCATAGGTATAAGGGACAAACTAGAGTCTCAACTCAATAGTACATATATCAGATAGTCGTCATGGTAACAGTGTATAAATAAAAGAAAGGCATGACTTATCTGTCTAATAACCCCCACTAAAAATAACAATGTCCAAGTTATTTATTCAGCTTTCTGGAACATTAATATTCAATACAAAGGTAAAACACTGCCCATTGAAAATATACAAGCTACAGGGCTTCATTATCTGTACCTGCATAATTACTTAGATCATAAATTTATTCCTATTGCCATAACAAAAACCTACATTAAAAGCAACTCTTTGGTCTCATTTTAAATTACTTCCAAGTCACTACCTTTTAAAAATTTCCTTATAGATTTATCAATCTACATTGACAAAAATTCTTATAACATTTTAAAATAACAAATAAATTCACATATAAAGATAATGCTCTAAACTGTTCAACAAGAAACGGTTACTTCACTATCTTAAAATTCTTGAACAAAATACAAATGACTATTATCAATACTTTAAACATTTAAGAAATAATAAAGTTCTTTATGAAAGAATCATATAATTATATTCATTATTAAGTTATAATATATTAGTATGGAATAAAAGTATGCATATTTTTATAATAAATAAATTCTGACTCCTATAAGTTTTATGTGTGTACAATGTATTCACACATACTCATACGTTCATACAATAACATTACATAATACATTGATAATCTAAAGAAAAGAAAGAAAAATACATCATAAAATTATTAATATTTTACAACTATTACCTAATCACATTCATATCGGCTTTTTCAAACCAAATTGTGCAAATGTTAAATAATAAATAAATACCCTCTGACCCATACAAGATATAGAATTTATGCAGCATTCCTTTTATTGCTGCATAAATTCTATATCTTGTATGGGTCAGAGGGTATCTATTTATTATTTAACACTCGCAAAAAGCGTTTGCACAATTTGGTTTGAAAAAGCCGATATGAATGTGATTACAATTGTATACAGACGCTATAAAAAATAAATGCTGATTTATAACTATTACCTAAGTGATATTTCTACTTGTTAATCACTTATTTGATATCTTCTGATCCACAATCAAATAAAAAAAACATTGCATAATATAACATTCATTCAATATTATCATACTCAAAATATTAAAAACTTTTTTTAAAAAATTATTAAATCTTTTATAGAAATTATAATATTATTAGTAAGTAATTAATTTTTACGTACCTTTCCTATTCCTAATTATAAATAATAATAAAAAATTACTACTAAGATTATTTTTAAAATAAATCAAAACATATCTACGTAAACTTCAGTGATAAATGTTCTTTAAAAAAATGTTTTTCTATTTCTTCGGGATTTCTTTACCAGATCCTTGTGGGCGATTGAAACCCCCAGCACTTGTTACGATAATATTGTTCAAACACTTAATGACAATTTCTCCCTTGACACATGCTCAGTAGATTCCACAAATAAAATGATGAACGAAAATTAAAAATAAATGGAAATGAAAAGGAAAGTCGACTTCTGAAAAATCTGAAAATATTGGTAAAAATAATCACTAATCTGCTCCTAAGAGTTTATAAAAATTATAGTCTATTGTCTTTATTATTCCGAATAGTGATTATTGAAGATGATTTCAGCTTGCAACTTTAAAATAATTCTTTGAAGTTTTCCTCACTCCATCAGGATCCTATGCCAATCTATAGTGTCTTTGACATGGTGATATGAATTCGGGCATTCGGATATGATTCTTGCACATTTTTTAAAAAAATATTCCCAGGAATTAATATTTAATTATTTGTCATAATACTATCATATACAGGGTTTTACTGTCAAAATATTTTATTCTTTATCCAAGAATATTTTCTTTCAATTATTTGTTTCCAATCATCGTTTTTTTTATAAATATTATAAAAATACATAGTCTTTTATGATAATAAAGACTTATCCCGTAAGATATTTTAATAATTGTCTTCATTTTCCAATCCTTTCTCAAATAACAGCTTAAAATAAATTATTTTAAAATGTTCGCTTCAAAAAAAACTTTTTCTGCATCTTTTATTCAAAATATCTATTTTAAATTATTGAAAGATTTTTTAAAAGTTTTTACCGTATTATTTTCCCGGTCTCAGATAAAACTGTCTTTTAATTTCTTATCACTTTTTCTATTCAACTCCTCATATAATGTCCAGCATATAAATTTGGCTGATAAAATATTTCTCCCCATTGAAATTACTAAAATTATATTTTCAATTACATCTTTTACTTCCAACATCCTTTTATACAGGTAGGTATTTCTTCTTGGTACTTCCATGTTTATGAGACATTTTAGATTAAATTTTGATAAATTGACTTAGTACGGAATTTTGTTTGCTCAACAATGCATCCTTAAACCAAATAAATTTATAGTTTTTTAAATATACTCTCTTTGTTAAAATGATTCAATTGGTACACTTTCTATTTTTAAAATAAATTATTAGAGTTATTATAGCACTGAATTGACTTACAGAAAGCTAACTTAACTAACAGAAGCACACTGAAAATAATTGAGCATCTGTATTTATACCTCCCCAAAATCCATCTTTTGATTGGTTGATTAGACTTTCACCTGATGGCTTAATTTACATATACCTTTGAGATTACGCAATTAAAATTAAAAAATAAAAATAATGATTCATCCTTTAAAAATATTACTTAAAAATATTAATTCTAAATTGATTTTTACACTTTATTAAAAATAACTAAATATTTTAAAATGACTTTTAAAAACAACATTTTATCAATTTATTCAACATTTAGTTTTAATGTATCAATTTTTTTTTAAAAACAACATATTTAATTTTTGCTAACTACATCCGTTTTTTAAAACCTAACTAAATATTTATAATAGCTAATTCTTTATATTTTATCTTGTGGTAGATAAAAAATATCTTCAATTCTACAGTGTAATTTTAAAGCAATTTTGAAACTTTATTAACAAAAAACTTGCAAGCATACATGTACTAATATTTACCTGTCATGCGACTTACTTAGACAGACTGTATCCAATTTTGCTGTCTGGAAATAAAATAAATATTTAATTGCAAATTATTATATAATTATATAATATAATTTTGAATAATAATTTTGATATCATAAAATTAAATACACATTTCTCTACCACAAAGACTACTTTTAAAACATATAATTTTAAGTATAATTATTAAATATAATTTATACTGTAAAATATAATATTTATTTAATTGTAAGTTATTGCTTTTAAAATTCAACTTTTAATACTTATTTTAAAGACTTATTACTACACTATTTTATTATGGCCAGCTTTTCCAACCATATGCATTTATAACATTTAGCTTTATTTAACTGTTTTAAATATATTCAGCATAATTTTATACATTAAATATTTTCATCTTACTTTAATTAAGCTTTTAAAAAGACTGTCACCATAACATAGTAATCATACCAATAGAATACATCTTAAATTTAATTTTTTTTTAGTAAATTGATATAATAGATTTATTCTGACCTAAAGAAAAGGGCACAATATATATATATATAGCAAATTACTATAGTTTAATTGATAAGCATCAAATGTGCTGCCCTCACAACTTTGATACAAATCACTTAATGAAAGTATATTAATAATTTTTATTAGTCATTCAGTAGACTAGAGATTATCCAATAATGAATAATATTTCTGTAGTGTAATTTTCATTATATCATTCACAAAGGTAGATACCGGTTTTTATCCTCTTAGCATCATATCTTATGGCTGTAGATACTAAAAAAAAACAGGAATTGCTACACAACTAGATATGAAATGCAGAAATTGATATCATTTTTGGACTCAGGGAATCGATTTCTAATCATTTTCTATTTTACCACAAATTACTAGAGAATCAAAAGGTTTTATTGCTCTAAATTTCATAAGAAGATTGAGTGCTGAAGATGAGACAGCCAAGTCATAATCTATGGAGCTTAATTTCCAGGGTCTGCCACTCTACCACTTTACCAAATCAAACAGGGTTAAATAATCAAATGGTTTCATTGCTTAGGAGTTTGTAAGAAGTTCAAACACTGTAAGTAACAGAGCTGGGTTGTGATCCATGAACCCCTTGAGCTTCAGAGACTGCCACTCTACCATTGCACCAAATCATGTAGGAACTCTATCAATGACTTAATTAAAAGGAAACAACATTGTTTGATGGCAGAATAACAAAATGAATATGAAACTTAATCAATAATATAGACATTTAAAAGCAGAAAGGGTCAACCACTGATGAGAAAAATGAATAATCTGATAGCCATTGTTCATTATGGTCACTTGAGAGATATTTTTGACTCATCAAAAATAACATATGGATCTGAAAAATGATCTTATAAAACTATTAATGGATGTTCATTTATATAATGAAAATATTTCAAACATATGAAGGATGTGCTCTTGTTAGCACAAGATGGCACTACTATATGGAGAGTTTTGCTTTGTTTTGGATTGTTTAATAACAATTATTGTGCTAGTATGAGATCGTGATCATGTGATGTTTAGTGATGTAGGATATATCCATTCTATTGATTTATATTCAGCTTGATGAAGTTAAAACATTGTTTGTAATCTTAAAAATAGATTGATTGCACGCTCTGATGGAATGCTGTGGAAAGGTTTTAAAATACAATGATGATTGAATTTTTTTTTTAATTTTTTTTTACGAATATATAAATTCATAAAAGTTGATCTTAAAGATGCTTCTATTAATTCAATTCATAAAAAAATATAGAAAAAATTATCAATAATTATACAATAATTATCAGAAAATATTACTGTTGCTCACATTATATTGAAGAATTTGTTTCCAATCAGAAATAGTTATTGAAGACTGTGTGTGTTTTTAGAGAGACAAAAAGTGTCATAAGTATGACTTTTATTTAACCGTGTTGTGAATGAAGGCATGATTTATATATTGCTTTGGATTGATTCTATTAAAACATTTGACTCAGTTAATTGGAAATTTTTATGGTACTATTTCATCTACTCAAGTTTATTCATATTATATAACAGAGACAATGTTATTATTAGTAGTGGGAAGTTTGAAACATTTTAAATAACAACTGTATTAAACTTCTATTTAAGTTTATTTTAAGATATATTTCTAAACCACTAAACATTACATGATCACCATTCTTTATGCTTACACAAGCTGTTTAAACAGAGACTAAACTCTCCATACAGTCACGCCACTCAGTGCAAGCCAGATTAATCAGTGGATGCAAGAAGGTTTATGCATAAAATCCCTATCTAGTTCCTACTCATCCAATATTCCCAGACTAGTTTCTAGCTTGTGACTTTCATCAATGAGGAGTCTTGGACCTGAGAGTACTGCTCTTAGATCTTAGGATTCTCAGATCCAAGGCTCCTCATTGATGAAAGCCACAAGCTAGAAACTAGTCTAGGGATATTGGATGAGTATGCACTAGATAGGGATTTATGCATACCCCTTCTTGCATCCATTGATTACTCTGGCTTGCACTGAGTGGCGCTATTGTAGGGAGAGTTTAGCCTATGTGTAAGATACATTCCTCTGGCTGTTGCAGTTCTTATTAGCTCTCCATTTAAGATTGTGGAATGCAATAAGAAATAGCTGTTTTCTTACTATAAAAAGTTATTGAATTCGAAAGTTAGAGAGCATTACCACTGATTATTACATATACTTAGTTTATTGTTTATAATCAATTTAGTTATCATGTGTGCATATAGAGACAGAACTAAGAGAACAAATCATTGACATTGTGTTTATAGCATGCAAACATTTTACCAAAATATTATACAGAATTTATTGATAAATGTTGTACAGAGCATTGACCAAAAATAAATGCTAATAAATTAAGAAGCTATTGATTATATACGCAGATTGCTACTTTTAAACATTTAATATATTAAGGTATTGAAAATAATAATAAAAAATCTAGTGAATAAAATAGAAAATCTAATAAAAACGATGTTTATTAAGTTATTTTGAAGACCACTGAAACTGAACTTAAGGCCAAAAAAAAAGCTTTTTTTTTTTTTGGCGGTATGTAGTTTGGATATTTAAAGTAGGTAGGAAAAGTAGATGGAACACTTTCAAATGTGGGTGAAAATGAAAAGGTTCAAAAGATTGATTAAATTAAGAAAATCTCATCTTTTGTTTATTATTTTTTCGTCATAAAGGGAAGATTAAGTTGGAAAAAATCACGGAAATCTTCAAGAGAAAAAATGTATTTGAAGATTAGAGCTACTGATTGGAAAGAAATGCTTGCGAGTATTTGCGAAAGTTATCTAATAATAAATAAATGACGATGTAGTAACCAAATGTATAAGAAGTGAAGCGAGAGAAAGAATAATTTCTAATTTGGAAGCGTTCAAAAGATGTGTACTTATTATACAAAATATTATCTAGAGATGACGAGATAATTTCCTAGATGTATATATATTACGGTATTCTTTATTTATTAAAAAAAAAGATATTTCACTTTTATTAATATATATATATTAATCAATTAAACTGTTAAGATTAATACAATATAATAATTTCAGAATTATATTTTATAATTTTAAAAAATTGTACAATAGTTTATTTTCTTGTCGAGAATCATAAAAAAATGTAATATTTTTTCAAGTTTCCAACATCTACTCGATAAACGCGAGATTGATAAGTAGCGCGTGCGCAGAAATTCCTACAATTCACGTTTGTTTACCTTTTTTTTTTTTTTATTCTCAAGTCTGAGCGTAGCTGTGCTTATTATGTTCGTTTATTTTTTCATCAATTTTTAATCCGTGTGTAGTATTACTTTCCAAATATGAGTTAATATTACAATAACAAAGTCTAAGAAATAAATAGAGATTTTATTTACTAAAAAAAAGATTCGTATCTTATAAGCGTAAAAATGTCGTTTAATTTTTTGCTAATAGCATTTCGAAAAATAACCGTAAAAGGGGGAAAATAAAATAGTCTGGAAGACGAGCCCTCCTGATGCTGTTAATTTTAAAGTAGATCGATAGTTAAGCTTTCATGTTATTTTAAAAAAAGAAAGTGAATTACGGACAACCGATTAACATTAAACTTTCTTGTAAGTTTTAAAGAAGCAAAGTATTTTCATTGGACTTCACTAAAGCGTAGAAAGAACCCGCCAGCCCCCATAGACTCGAGGTTCCGCCAATGCTAATTCAGTGCAGCTGTTGAAAATGCTGTTTCCCTCTCACTTGTTGCTAAGCGTTAATAGTTTCTAGGAAGTGGATTACTTTTTTTTAATCTGTCCAGATAATTTCGATTGTCGTTTCCATCATTAATTATTTGCAGGTGATTAGCAAATGTTAGTTAATTATCGGTTCTTCTCTATATTTTTTCGTTGTTGATTTGCGATGGATAGATACTAAAATTCCCCGGAGTGAAGTAACATATCGCTCAACGAACAGGAGTTATTAACTATGGAGCCGTCTAATGTTATTATATCAGATGGCACGTCTCATGAAAGTGTTGCAAATTTGCACTTTGATACTACTGAAACTATGGAGCCACCACATGTTAAAATGTTAGATGATATAATTCGTGAAGCTTTTGAAATGTGTTCCGATGATACTACCGAAAGTACGGATGCCGAGGTAAGTTATATTTGTCTATTTACCGTTCTATCGTATATACTGTTTATATTTGTGTTGGTTTGTGCAGTAAGTTTTATTTGTCGTTCCAAATGATTATAAGTATGCATTTTCAAAACTTTTAATATATATAATTTCTGTTTGAAAGATTAGATTAGTCGTGGTTTAGAACTCTAGCAGTAGCAAATTATTTGATAGCAAAATGTCTTATCTCCTGATTATTGTTTGAAGTTAACAGTAACTAGTTTCCAGTAATTTATTAATTTTTTTGTAAAATGTTAATAATAATTTGCAACTCGCAAATATTTTATCGGTATAAATATATCAAGTGTTTTTAAGTGTTATGTAAATACGATTCATTTGTTTTGTTTAATATCTAATAACATTTTTTAAAATACTTGCCCCAGCGCTCTAAGATCTCAAGATTCAACGATAACGGGCGTAGCCGTAACACTTCAATGCTTGAATTTCTTATAAACTCCCGAGCAATAAATCATTCGATTACTTATTAATATCTAATGCTAATTATTACGGAATAGGATCCAGTTTCTATACTGATAGATAATTATTACCTATTAACTGAGATGGTATTAATACCGATGCCCGCCAATGTGCGTACTGAATGACATTTTGGCATTGGGATGGCTGAATCTATCTTCCATTGTCTGTGATCTAGATTTTGGGTTCTGGCTGGATGAAATTTAAAAGATACAGGTGTAGATTTCTTTTTTGCTGGTAACAACCCCAAAGCCTAGTCAGCTAATTTTCCAGTTGTTGGTCAATAAATGGTATAGATTAGAGATTATTCCCGATTAGTGAGGTAACTGTTAATACATTGGCCTTAAAAGCAGTATGTTGCAACTTTTACTTCTGATAAGAGGGATATGGTAATTCTACAAGAACAATTACTAAAAAAAAAAAAAAAAATTAAAGGCATTATTTTAATTTTTTTTAAAAAGTAATTTTTCACAATTATTAATATTCAATTTATACATTAAAATAAAATAGAAAATTCTTCAACAACCATGGTTTTATTTATTAACAAATAATTTTCAAGTGAAGTTCAACAATATACATAATCATCATCAACAACCATTATCAATCCACTGCAGGATGAAGATCTCTCCAAGCTCAATCCAACTTCTCCGATCTTTAGCTTCTCTTCTCCACATCACCCCTGCACACTTTCTTATTTCATCCATCCATTTCACATGTGATCTCTTTCTGGGTCTTTTACAATCTCTTGTAAAAGACCCCCAGAAAGAGACCACATATATATACAGAACAAAATGCCTTCCCATCATTCATATCAAAAAACAATTCCCTTTAACTTCAATGGATGTCTTCATGATAATGATGACCTCAATCTGAGACCATCATTCTCATGAAAACATCCTTTGACATTAAAGGAAGTTGGTTTTTGATGTGAATGATGGGAAGGCTGTTTTGTTTTGCATATATATATATATATTGTATGTATTTTGTTGAATTTTATTACTCTGATGATGCAATTTTTTGAATCTGAGTCATCAATCCCATGAACACATCCTTTGCTGTTAAAGGAAGTTCGTTTTTGAAGTGAATAATGGGATGTTTTGTTTTGAATATATATGGTGTATGTTTTGTTGAATTTTTGAAAAGGTCTATTTGTTAATAGTAGCAAGCATGGTTGTAGAAGAATTTTAAGAAATTTTTGCTTTTTTAACTAGTATTGTAATAGTAAATGAGTTCTATTTTATTTATAATTAGTAGTGTATGGGAAGGCAGTATTTAATTTCTTAATTTATACATTGTAGAAATTTATAATGCCTTGCATGATTCAATGCAGTGGTAGGATGGCATGATTGAGGGCTAAAATGCACAGATCACAAATATGCATATTTTAAATTTTAATAAGTGTCTATATATTTTGATGGCATCCACAGTTTTTAATAAATGTGGATCTCTATATTTCTTGGTGAAGATTGTTATAACACTGAAAAAAAGAACAATCGCTGCCTACACATTATTTTTAAGTAGCAGATTCTATTTCTTTTACTCCAGTTCTGCCATCTTGTGTAAGTTTGAGTAATAAAGCCTTAAAGTAATCTGGATATATGGATAGATCAGCACTGGATAGGCATTTATTAAGCACTATCACTTGGAATTAGTTTTTGGATTAATGATAGTCGACATGTATTTAAATTTTAGTTATGATTTTTATATTTATATTCTTTTTTTTACACATTTAAAAATCTTTAAAGTGATGCTTTGTATCAAATTGACCTTTGTAATACCCCTCTCCTTAAGCAATATTTTGAAATAAATGCTAGATCAAATGTATGGGTTTAAATTCAAATCCCAATCTTTTTTTTTTTCATTTTTATAATCTGTTTGTCTAAAAGTTTATAATGATAAAATTATATTGGACTATTTTCATCATTAGTTGTAATTGTTAAATGTTTTTTTTTTTTTCAAAAAAATTTCTAACTCGCAAATTAGTACTTGACAATTGTTTCTCCTATCTTTTTTAAAAGTTAGCAGCTTGACCAATGACAATAGCAAGGAATTGAATTGGACATCTTTAGATTCATCAGTACTGAATTTAATATAACATTTTAAAGGTCACTAGTTTAATTCCCATACTAGTACTGTTACTAGTCAAGACAACAAGACCTGAAGAAGAGGGAATAATATCACCCGAAATGTGTTCTATATTAAAAGCTTCTGACTTGGGATCATGAAGTCCCAGAATTGATTCTGTCACTTGCAGTTTTGGTATTCGAAATTCTTATGAACGCTTGAGCAATAAAATCGTTAACATTTTTTTAAATGTGTTTTACTACTAATAATTGAATGAATTTGAAAACTTTAAATAAAGTTTTAATTTTTCTAAAAACATTTAATAATTAAAATTAGAATAATTATTTAACTTTTTAATAATTGGAGATTGGAATCTATGAATTAGATTGACTAAAAATTCTAGCAAGCTTCTCTTGTTGCATCGAATCTCAGTCAACTTGTGATTGTATTCATTTCATATGCATATAAATTGTTATAATTTTACATTATATTTTTTTTATGCATTGAATAATTTTATAAAATAAATAAATAAATCCTCCTTTCTTTAATCACTTTTACAATCTACATTTTATTTTTTACTTGATCATTTTTACAATTTCGAATGCTCCAAAGCCTTCTTCAGAACTAAAAAATATGTGTACATAAATTATAAACAGATTATTTAAACAATATAACCCCAATTATACATTGAAACTTTTTTATATATACCTAATATATTTATACTAAACATATATCTTCCAATATGTAATCCAAAAAAAAATGTCCTTTAATTAAAACAAAATTGTAATTATAATAAAAATAATAAATTTAACAGTAATAAACTATTAAAAACAGTCTTTAAATCTATAAACTATTAAAAACAGTCTTTAATTCTGCAGAATTACTTTCGGTTAATTTCTTAAACCTGCCTCAACTGCCATTAAATTCAAAAAAGTACTTTTGCATATTTAAAGACTGTTTTTAATAGCTTATTATAACCGTTAACTTTATTATTTTTATCTCCCAATATATATATTACATTTTATATCATAAATATGTTAAAGGTAGTAAGTCTTTACCAATTTATATATATTTTTTTCACATTCTAATTAATATCATTATCACAATAGTTATATATCTAACTTAATAAAATTACAATTTTTTTTATTAATTTATTACTTCTTTAATTTCTATATGTAATATTTATTAAATAAATATTATTAATTAAAGTTATCATTTATTTAATTCATTCTTTTAATGATAATTAATAATATTTTAAACTAAGTAATCACCATTATAATATTAATTATAGAAACATGCTTAGATATAAATAAAAATAGGGGTCTCTGTACTACATTTTTAATTAGTGTATGCTTACAAGTAGCTAAGTTTTTTTACTTGGCTTATGAATAGAAACATTTTAAAATTAAAATTATAAAACTTTAACAATATGGAATTCATCAATTTTTTTTAAGGTGCATAATATTATCTGATTTTTTATTTCATGACTAAGTTCACTGTGTGGTAGTATTCTTTCACTTCAATTTTTTTTTTTAAAAAAATTTAATATCTCTGGAATATCCTGTAAAATTGTCTCTGTGAAACAGGTTCTGTCTGGATTATAGAGTAGCCATTATTTTGCTCCATGCAATAATTAATGTTTTTTCATTAATTAATAAATGTTTTGAATTAAGACACAATAGAAAAATATTTTTTCAGTTCCACTCAGCCCATCTGCAAAAGTATTTTCATGAAATTAAATTAAGGACTTATTTTAAAATGGAATCTACAGCTAAAAGTTCATCAGTATTAAGATTATCCTACAGAATATTGTTAGTAATGATAACAAGAGTCAAATTATATTCATGGCTTGCTACTCTTATCTTCATATTTTTTAAAGACAACATGCCTCAAGTTTGTTATTTCAAAAATGTGCCTAGAGTTAATGAAGCAAATCTTGTAAAATCGAATGCACTATATATATATATAATATTTAAATACAAGTATATTATATATACTTGTAATCAAGATGTAATTAGAGTGGATTTGAACCCAGACTTTCATGCTTTCTTAAGTCATCAACTGCATTTTTTATACGTTTATTTTTTTTGCATATATGTGGTCATGTGTATCGGTTGTATAAGCTGGAGTGGATGATCTAAGGAAGATTGAAAGTCTGGTTTAAATCCCCTCTAATTACATCTAGATTCAGCCTATATTTTGCCCATTCCTGTGTATTTAAATGGGCTTAAGGCCTGCATATGAAGGATCAAAATGACTTAAGTCAACATGGTTATAACTACTAAATTGGCAAATGAGGGCCTTGAACATGACATCACCAGATTTTCAATGATATGGACAGCTGAAGAATTGGAGAGTGGAGAGAATTGAAGCCTATCCATTAAAGTTTGATGATTTGCTATCTTAATGTAAACTGAACACTGATTATGTACGTGTGTGGGAGATGATGATCTGGATCAAATGATGAGTGCTGATTCAGCATGAAATACATATATTGGAAATCATTTATCTTTTTGTATGTATGTGGTTATGTGTAACAGTTATATAAGATGGAGTGGATAACTTAAGGAAGCCTGAAAATCTGTTGTCCAAACCCCTTTTAATTATTTATAAGATATACGTCAAAACATGCTTAAATCTATATAACAAAATTGATCAATCAAATCAAGCATAATATGTAAACCAATAAAATTTCCCATATCAGTGCCTCATCAATAGTATACTATCCCATAGACAGATCCAAAGAGCAGTGAGATCATCAATTCATCCATTTTTCTACTTCGCTCTCTTCATTGTCCAGATCTTCAATTCTACGTAACTCTTCCATCTCTTATATTATCCAACAATGGCAATCTTTTCCATCCTTTCTTCTTGCTTACACTCACCATTCCCTACAAAACAACTTTCATTAAACTATACTTTCTTCTTAATATATGTCTGATTTAGTTGCTCTTTCTATTTCTAATTTCCTATCTTTTTTTATTTACTCTTTTCACAATTTCTTTATTTGTTATTTTCTCCATCCAACAGATTTTTTCCATTCTTCTCCATATCCACATCTCAAAGACTTTAAATCTGTTCCTAATTTTACTTTTCATTATCCACATTTCACAACCATACAATAGTACACTCCACATATAACATTTAATTAAATCTTTTCTTTAATTCTCTCTTCAAAGGTGCACAATTTTTTTTTATTTTTAATATCAGTGCATAGAGGAAAACTAACAACTATTTCATGCCTACATGTTTCATTTTCAGATTCCTGTTTCTTTGACTATTTATACATTTGCATGCTTTGGTGCCAGTTAATTAACAGTCGTTTGCTACATTATTGTAATAGATCTAAAAAAAAAAAAACATTATTCTATGAAGCCTTGATATTTACATTGTTGTTTTAATGCTTTATAGGTTTGATATGATTTATTAAAATTAGGTTTTGGTGGGATCTGTTTTATTGATTTTAAGTCGTTTGAATGTTCCTGTTTGTTATTAAGAAACTTTAAAATGTAGTCTGTATGATAAATTTGTGTTGCAAACGTTAAGCTGTTTCTTAAATGTCTGTTTGACAAAAGAAATTTAACAATTATTGTTATACTTTTAAATGAATTAACATTCATGCAAATATACTGAAAAATATAATTACATTTCTGAAGCAAAAATTACTTTTTAATGGGATCAGTCATGTGTATAAAAATTAAAACGTAAACCACATTAATAATTTTTCACATAACACTTGTTTATATCTCATGGAACATAGCATGAGAAATGTTTTTGCGCATGACTAGGCAGATAAGCACTGCTTTTCAGTACTGCACCTGAACAATTACTAAAATGCATATACACTACATCTGGTTTCAGTTATGCCCAAATCTAGTAAATAAATTATAAAAAAAAATAATACATTTTTTGTATTTTTGTTTGCAATTTTCGTTATATGTGTTATATAAATTTAACACGTGTCTGCATATACATATATGTTAATGTTTATCTTCATCCACAGATTTCAATATTCATGATATGCCTTGGAATAAATTTCGCAGATGATTGATTAAAGATACTACTTTAGAGTTGAACATATTTAGGAACTCCCCTACCCAGTAGTCAAAAATAATTTTCAATTATTATTAGCCTTCAGAAAATTAAATACTGTATTATATATTTAATGCAAGTGTGATTATATGACAAACTGAATACTTAGTGATACAAGTTTACATGGATTGTGTTCGTCATCGTCATTTTCAAATATTGTCAAGACATCACAAGACAATAGTCCAAATTTATTGTACTTTTTCCAATACACAGTTTCTCTATTTCACTTCATTCCATCTCCCTCATGGTCTTATATTTAGACTTTTACAATCTCTTGACATCCATTTTAAGATTTCAACTACTAATCTATTATCATCTTTTAGCATTATATTCAGCTCTGTTCTATTTCAACCTTTTTATTTCTTCAGTGATGTTAATAATACCTGTTTATTTTCTTATCCATTCTTATTTTTTAAAATTCCTCTTTGTTCCTCCCATCATACATCTCTTTACATTTCATTCCGTGATCTGAAGCCTTGTATTGCTCGTGTGTTATAAGTTCAAGTTTCTGATCCATATGTAAACTTCCTTTTCAAATCCATAGGCATATTTACTTTTGAATGTTAAGTTATGAAAATCACTCCATTCTAAATTAATTCTGGGATTATTTTCATTCATTATATTTCCATCCATAGTAGAAATCTGACCAAAACATAGTGTAGCTGCTTTTTTTTGCTCATTACTGACAATCTTTATTCCACTCTTGTGAAAGGCCATTGAACATTATTTTAGTCTTTTTTAGAATTTATTTTAAATCCAACTTTTCATTTTGTATATGGCTTTTTCAAAGCCCAGAAAATTAGGAAAAACAAGCAATATCGTTGGTAAAATGTAGGTGACTTAAAATTAATTTTTATTCCTTTAGCTTCCCATTTTATTTAACGAAATACTTCTCTTAAAACTGCAGTAAAAACGTTTTTTTAGAGATTTAAAATCCTCTTGTATATTTTTATCAAAATTAATTTTAATGTCATCATATAATTTAATGTATTTTACTGTATTTTGATAAATATTCATCAAAATTTTATTATCTGTCAACTGTTGGTGGTCGAGTGATCAGCACAGCTGCCTTACAAGCAGTTGTCCCGGGTTTGCAGGTTCGCTTCCCAGCTGATGCTTTGACACATGGTGAAAAAAAATTGCATTATCTGTTTGTTCTAAAGCTTTAATCACGACTAAATGATTATAGAATCAATTTTCTTTTTTTGTAATCTACAAATATAAAACATAATGGCATCTTATATTCGTAATTTGGCATCTTATATTCGTAATTCTTTTTATAATTTCTCCTAATAGTTGTCTATGATCTATTATACTGAAACCACTTCTAAATTTTGCTTTTGATTGGTATAAATCCAAAGTTTGCGGTAGATATATAAGTGCTTCATTTTGATGTAGAAGTATCAAACTCATTCTATCCATAATTTTGACACTATCCACTTCAGATAAATACAGTAATGATTACCACTAATCATTTACTAAACTAGATATTATCTCTAGTACATATGTAAACTTTAAACTCGGTTAAAGATTAATACTCGTGTAGAACTGCGTAAACAAAATGCAAAATGCTGTGTATGGTTTTCGTAATGTATTTTAAAAGTAACAAATTCTATTCTTTGATTATTTAACTGTTATCAAGTAAACAATATATTTTTAATTTTTACTAATAAATAAATTTATATTATGAAAATAGCATATAAATAAACATCTGTGTGTGTTTTAATGTAAATAAATGTCATAATGTGTTTGTTACATTAAATGTTTTTTTTTTTGTCTTGTAAATAAATATTCCATTAACATTTCGTCATATAGATATTGACATTATATAAAAAATATTCACCTATTCAATATTGTCGTCTTGTTTATTTTCAGAATCAATTTTATTCACATGTAATCATTATCCTCGCTCTGCTTCGTTTAGCAGTGGTGGAGTTTAGACGCTGGAGTGTAACGATTCTTGGCCCTATTCCAGTTCCGACACTTCCGGCGCTCGATCTTCTTATGAACTTCCGAGCAAAAGACAAAACCCCCCATTCAATTATTTATTTATCATCATCCTTTAATACTACCAACATTTAAACCTTATTTTTGATCGATTTCAAATTCTATTTCCCATTTATTCTTATAAATGCTTATGGGAATATGAATTATACTGAGATTTATAAACATCCAATAATAATTCGCTAAATTTATAATTTATGTTTGGGAAAAAAAATGTTATTTTGATTTTTTGAAGATGTAAATTTATAAGATTGAATTGTTTATTATTATTGTTGATTTATAATGTATGTTTATAATATGACCTTCATAATTAATTACATCACAGATAACAGTAATAATAAACAATTCAAATTTATAAATTTAAACTTCAAAATTATATATATGATAGCAAATATAAATTACAAGTATATATTATGGGTTTGGAAATGATTAGGGAATTATTACACTGTGCATACTTTTTTTTTTTCTCAAATTAACCTTTATTAATAAAAGATTACAAAAATTTTGGGTACACTTACCCATTGAGGATTACACAGTGATTCAATGTAACAAGGTAAAATGTACATATGTTCAAAAAATAATTACATCCATAAAATTTGCTATAATGTGATTAAGGTGTATCTGTATGTTGATCCACATGGCCCGACTGTTGAGAAGTTAACCATCACCCAATGGTCCCACCCCTGAGGCCCCGAAGTGAAGACTCAAATGCTTCAGCTGAATAGGTGAAGTCCAGCATTGTGCCAACCACCACAACAGACAGTGAGGTCCAAGGTCCAAGTTCACCAAACTAAGAAGCAATAAGTAAAGAGCCATACTTATAATTTTGTTTAGACATATTTAGAATGCCCATTTCATATTCTTTAACCATAGGAATAAAGACATAGGAGAAATACAAGTGCCCCCCCCCAATCCCCTTGCATTTCATGCTCAATTATTATCTTTGTAGTTAGCCCAGATCATAATCTCTCCCATATGTCTTCTTAGTTTGTTTAGGATAGTTTAATTTACAAATGCCAGATATTTTGTCTTCACAATTTTGATACCATTCCTTTCTTGTAAATACAATAATGATTGTTACTAATGATTTTAGTTCAGTTTAAAGTTTATATCTGAGCTAAGGATGATTAGGACAACGAATGATTAGATAATGATTATTAATGTATTTGTTTGAAGTTGATTTTTTGGAGTGCAGCAAAGTTCTAGTTGTGTTTATTAAGAGTGATTGGAAATAAACATTGGAAAATAACCATACAATACAGTCAATATACTGCTAGAATTATTTAGTAATTAATGAATATACTCACAGAAAAAGGTAGTTTTTTAATATTCAGCTTTAGCATGCTTTCAATATATTTAATCTATCATATTCGTGGCATATTATATACCATGAGGCATTTTATACACCATGAATATGAAGTATTAAATATATTGAAAGCATGCTAGGCAGTAATAAACTGAATATTAAAAAAGTACCTTTTCTGTGAATATATTCATTAATTACCAGATATTACATTGGCTTAGAAAAAAAGAAAATTAGTAATCATTGGTAAAATTATTGTGATGCACCCAGGGGTGATGTTCAAAATGTTTAACAATAGGTATGCTAAAAAAAAAAAAAAAAAAAGATGGTAGGAGGTAAACAAATAATATTTACTATTTTCATATTATTTTCAGTTTTATTGAGAGATGCACAGGTAATACAATAATTATGTTCAATCTAATATCTTCCTCATCATACTTTAATTTACACTTGATATATTGGGAACTTTTTGTTTCACATGATTATTGCTAGCCAAATGATGTCCTTCTCTCAGGTAGGATTTAACATGCTGAGTGGCATCAAATTCTTTTAAAGATTTTTCCACCAAATTTATTGTCATCAAATGACTTGTTGCATCGACTAGTAAAGTATTTCTTTTCACATATATGTTATTCATCACAGTGAATCACCTTTTAAATATCTGTTGAGTTTATATGGCTGTCAAAATACCAAATTATAAAATATTAAAGATGTGATTAAATATAAAACTTATATTTTTTTGGTTTTTATTTACAATTTTTTTATTTTATATTTTTTTGGAAAAGAGTGACGTAATCAATTTATTCTTTTGTGGGTTTGTTTTAACAACAGGTAAAGGAAAACTTTAAAAGTTTTAACACTTGATACAGTCATTCATATTTGTGCATACTTGCTAAATATGACTCCTGTTTACATCATGTGCCAGTGAAGTTAATTGGTTCTCTATACTAGCAGCCTGGAACACCATATCTGAATTATTGCATGTATTATGTGGTAATATAGTTGAGAGAGATTCACCTCAAAACTTGCAAAATGCTAGCTTGCCTGGATTTCAGCTTACACATTGTTGTTTTAACAGTTTCTCATTATCTCTAAGTGACTTACAGTAAGCTTTGAAATAATAATAATAGATGCCAGATGGTAATACGTAATAAATCTCTATCCTATGCTGTTCTATCTAATGCCCCAGATTAGGTTTAAGCTTATAGCTTTCATCACTGAGGAACTTTGAATCTTGCAATAGTGCACCTGTACCTTTGGAGTCTGATGCGCCTGATAGATGTAAATGATAGCAGCTAGACAGGAAACACATTAGATCCTAATGAACTAAATGCACTGATTCGAGATCCAAAGCTCCTCACTGATGAAATTCATCAGCTTGAAACTAATCTGGAAATATTGAACAGGATAGCATGAGATAGGGATTTATTATTATCATCTGGCTTCTATTATTATTTACTAAACGTTACACTAACTGACATAAAGATGGTGGAAAAGTATGCTGCTGAAATAAATTTCATTATATCTTAGCCCACAATGAAACAAAATGCTTGCATAGCATTTCATTTTAAATTAGGCAAAACTCTACTGAACATTTGAAATGATTCAAAGTATATATAGCAATGAATCCATGAGTTGCAAGAATATTTTCCAAATCATTTTCGGATTCAATTGTGGCATAGGAGGTCATTGAAGACAATCTATGAAGTTATAAAACACATTGTCACATTTTATGTCATAATTTTTGATCCAGACATGCTAGAACTTTATAAATTTATTGTCATGAAAAGACTATGTTGCTATGTAAAGCATGCATTGATTCAGAGTTGGCACTGAAGGCATCTTGGAGATCAGTTAAAGTTAAAAATGGGGTGGGATTAAGGCAAGAATGCCATATGTCACCTTTTTTGACTTTGTTGTATTTGAGAGAAATGGAGAGAGTAATAGAAAGACTACGAAGAGGGATAGAGATACCATTAATAGGTGGCAAGGGAGTATGTACATTATCGGGTCTTTTATTTGTGGATGATGTCTTGTGCACAGAAAGTAGGGAAGATATGGAAGTTATGCTGAGGACATGTGCCTTGGGTGGGTAAAGAGATGGGGATTAAATTTAGTGAAGAAAAATCCAAAGTAATGATGATTAATACTGGGGAAAGAGAAGACAAAATTTTTTTATTGGGGGATGTAAAGTAAGTGTGGTGAATAAGTATAACTATTTGGGAATTGTCTTAAGTAACCAGATAAATTGCTTGAATGAATGGGAGAAAAAATTTATAAATGAAGCAAAGAAAAGAAAGGGATTGATAAAGAGATTAACAGTGTCTTCATATAATAAATATGATATAGCTAGAATTTATGGAAGGGAATGACAGTACTAGGATTAACATATGGTAATGATGCATTATGTGTAAGTAAAGGCATATTAGATTACTTAGAAAAAGTAACAAATAGAAGTAGGAGTAAAATAAAAATGTTCAGTAGATTGCAGTTTATGGATAATAAGAGAATAGCCAAAATAGTATTTAATTGGGTTAGGGCAGGCAACAAGATGAATGAGAAAAGATGGTATGGTATGCAGAAAATTTGAATAAAGAATTTATGTCAGTATACTTATCCAAAAGGTGGGATGATTGTGTTAGGAGAATTGTTGAGTGTAATAGTCTTGCAAGGAATGGGATAGAAGAGTAGATGCATTAATATAGAATAGGGATTGGAGAGATGGAAAACTAGTATGGAGAGTAAAAAGAGTTTAAATATATAGAGAAATAAACAGAATATTCAGTGCAAGTTAATTTATGATAATAGAAAGGAAAGTAGTTTACTGTTTAATGCTCAAACAGGATCTATAGCAACAAGGGAATATACACATAAATGGAAAAATATGTGATTTAGTCTGCAAGTTGTGTAAGGAAAGCATAGAAAATATTAGGCATCTGTTAATTGAATGTAAATGCTTGCAAGTAGAAAGGGTACAAATAATGAAGTTGTAGGAAAATAAATATAAACAAAGTGATTATATATAGATGGTGGGTTCTTGGTTTTTATGCTGGGTTGGGGGGGGATTTAGATATAAAGGCCATGGAATTGACAAAGATTATGTTGTGGAAATGGGATAGAGCAGCATGGAGAAGAATATGGAAAAAACTTAGGGTGTGGAATGGAAAGGGTCGGTAAAGAGGCTAATATGTTTCCCTGGGCATGGTAGCTGAGAGATTCCTGATTCTGAAAAAAGAAAAGCCACAGTACATCTCATCTTATCTCATCATCAATGCAGTCATCTTTTCACTGATACACACTTTACAGAAACTACATATGAATTTAGATAAAATTTTGATTAATAAAATAAGCAAAATTTATCATGTTAATGATGATGATTTGTAAATAGATATTATTTTTAAATTAATTAATTTAAAAGGAAAAAATATTTTTTTATTTAATTATGAATGTGTTAATAATTGTTAACCAAAGTTCTTGACAAGTCCAAAATAGTTGACTATGCTTAGATTGGAAAACAGATGTGAATGATGCTAGCTAAGGCTTTTGAAACTTCAATAATTTAGCATAAAAATTATCAATCACATTTTTGTAGATTTCTGATAGAAGATAAATAACTGTAAATAGGAAGCAAAAGTTCATTTTCAGAGCCAACTCAGTCTATTCTACTCCAGTGCTGCCCTCTATTGTAAGAATAGAACACTTTAGTCATGAAAAGGATTACATAAGCTGTGATCATGTGATGCAGAAATATATTGTTTATATAAATAGATTATGACTAGATCACTATTATGGACTCAATGACTCTCAGCAAAAGTAAATTAATTTTATTTATACATTGATGCCACAAAAACTGAGATAAGTAATCAAGAGATTCTTGAAGACCAGTGACTGAAGGATCAATCTTGGAAAGAACTCAAAAATTCCTAAATAAGATCATGTTTTATTAAATAATCATTCTTAGTTAATCGAGATAACACTCTGTAGTTTAGTGCTAAATAGAAGAGTATCAGATTTTAGAATATGTGGTCCTAGGATCTTCAAGTACTGGAATATTAAGAGCCCAAACTTTTTATAAATCTCAAACAATAAACCATTCAATTATATGAATATATAATCCAGCTGATTATACATTATTGTTTAGAAATTGTTATATAGCTAATTTTTGCTGCAAAGTAAAGGTTCCAGGCTAATCAGTATTGACCAAATAAATAAGAAGTCTATTATTGTACAATCAAATTCATTTGAAAGGGTAACATCTTATCCTCATTTGTTTGTATTTACCTTATAGTCTTGAAATACATATCACAACTCTTGTTTTGGCTTGACTGCAATCATATATATAGCACATATGATGCTATGTTCACCAAATGGGGTTCAAATCTGGATCAAGTGATTTTTGCAAAGGCTTAGAATTTAGTTAGCCCAATTAACATTGAACAAAAAAATGGATATATTGCTATTCTTAGCTAGAAAGTAAAACAAACATGGATAATTGCTCATTAACAGATCTCATGGCTAATGCAATTGTTATTTTAGGAATAGTACCTTAGTTCTTCTGCTTTAAATTACTCTTTGTGTGGCTATCTATTTAGATAATTCTGTAGGTTTTTTATAAAATGATAAAACTGTGAACTAGTGAATATTGATCTATTAATTTTAAAAAAACTCTGAAGAGGTCAGTATTTTCCAGACAGTTTGGTAAAGATCAAAATCTATGTCCTTTCTTCAATAGTTTTTATTTTTTGTAATCTGATTTCCACAGCATTTGTGAGATTATTTTGAGAACATTTTTGAAATAATAAAAAAAATGAATTTTTGTATAACTTATTGATTCTTTTTGTACAGAATAATTGCATAATAATTATTTAAAAGTAAAAAAATACACATATACACATGGATTTTATTTGTATATATTTTAATTTTAAGAATAGGAGTTAATAAAGTTGACTGTAATGTTAACAAAGAAACAACAGCTGGTAAGATTACTGTGCCTTGTGAAACTGATCATACAACATTATCTGCCATTACCAAAAAAATGGTTTAGCTGTGAGGAAGGAAAGTGGAGGGAAGAGATTAAAGAGGAGTAAAGTTCTGAGGAAGATTGCAAAGGCAATCGAAACTGTTAACTGTCAAGAAACGATTATATGAGCATTGGTTTAATAATAAAGGAATTTAATATGTAAAAAGAGAATTGCCAATACTGTATTAGATCATTTGAGATATTTAAAAATTATCCAGCAATTTTAATATTTTAAAGCAGAATTTGACAGATTTATCAGAAGTTAATATTTATTTGTTTTAAAAATTAATTTCAAACAAAGAAAATATCATTATTTTTTTGGAATTGCTAACTTAAACTGCGTTTTTGCTCACTGTGAACTTTTATTCTAATTGCAAATTCATTCTTTCAATATGTGCAAAGTTCAAATATGATTTTGTAAAATGTTTTTTTTTATATTTCTAAAGTTAAATTTTTAAGAAATCAAGTCCATTTTCATTGAGTATTAGTGTAGAATAAAATTTTTACACCAAGGCCAAAAATTGAATATTGACAAAAACTGCCATCCTGGTATGGGATTAACATCTCTGATGGGTCCTGCCTTCTTCACTATTTATTTAGAAGTTGTTGGAGTCTTGCATGATTATGGACTATTTATTATAAAATAGTACTTCGCCTTTTTTATATTTATATTTTGATTTTAGTTTTGTTTAATATCATTTTGCTTTGATGTGTTTTATATATATAATTGTCTGATTGCATTTTAATTATTTAAACCCACTTCATTAAGTCCAGCTTAATACAATTAATAATTAAATGCAAGTAAAGTAAATTTTAAAAGGGTATTTATATTCATACAATTTGTATTCATATAAGGCTGTAATTAATTATTCGTTTATCACCATTTTGTTTGTTTTATGATACGATAATGGTTTATTTATTTTCTTTGCTATAGCAATTGGTTTTGTATTCCCAGAGATATTATCAAAGCTTATCATACAACAAACATTCAAACTTAATTTTCCTAATCTAGACTTTTTAAAAAGCTTGCTTTAAAATAACAAACATTTTCTTGTTAGAATTTATTATATATATGAGATAGTCACTTGGACCAACCAATGAGTGTTGGTTCAGCACGAAATGCACCTTAGGGATCATTTGTCTTTTATTGTATATATTTATTTAATACACTGTACGATCTTGCACATATAATGTAATATAGAAGGGATTCGAACTCAGACTTTCACTCAACCCTCAACTCTCCAAGCTACCTCATATTGCTGACACACCTGATCACACACATGTTGAAAAGATAAATAATCACCAATATTTATATTACTGCTTGGTCCAGATTACTATCTTCACACATATATACAATCAGTGCTCAGCTTTGTATTAAGATAGCCAATCTTCATACTTTAATGGACATGCTTCAAACTACTCCAACCCACAATTCTTCAGTCATCTATTTCTTTGAATATCTGATGATGAAACATCCAAAGCGCATGTTAGTGCCAAGGTTGTCATCCTACTCATGTTGACCATTAGTCTTTCTGACCCCTCATGTAATGGAGAATAATCCATTTACATACATATGCAAGGGATGGGCAGATCTTTAATGCACTATGTTTCAATAGGTAATTTAATACACTGTACAGTCTTACACACACCTGCACATATAGTGTAATATATAAGGGATTCAAACTCAGACTTGAGTCATGTGACTCAACTTTCCAAGCCATCTTATATTGCTGACCCACCTGATCACACACATGTTGAAAAGATAAATAATCACCAATAGTATTTTATGCTAACCAGTAATTATCAGTTGGTCCACATTACTATCTCCACATATATTCAATCAGTGCTCAGCTTGTATTAAGATAGCCAATCTTCATATTTTAATGGACACCAACTGATGAGTGCTGGTTCAGCATGAAATGCATCTTGGGGATCATTTGTCTTTTATTGTATCTATTTATAGCATATAAAAGTGATTTACCCACTGCAGAAGAAGCTATAAGTATCAACCAAAAAAAAAAAATCAAATCAATTTAGGCCTAGTACTTTCGAGGTTTTCCCTCATATTCATAGCCAAAATAAGTTATAAACATTGCTGTGATGTTATAAAATAATAAAATATGCAAATGTGAATTAATTTGTCCATTTTCTCGAAATAGAAAAACATGTATCGCGTCTATTTATGGCATTGTTATCACTGACAATAAAATACGCCTCCTTGATTTTTCTTTTGCAATCATTGGCTTCAGAACATACTATCTTGGGGTTGCAGGGTTCAAACACATGGCCAGCCTGCTTCTCATGTTCAAAAATATTGAGAAGTTATCATTATTCTTTTTTGCTCTTCTATACATATACATGTGTTGAGCAGCTCTATTATAAACAGTGGCCTTGGTTTCCCCGTAGTATATGGCACTGCATCCAGCCTGAGGGCATGAAATACTGTATACAATCTGGGATGTCTGAGATGTATCCATTCTGTCCTTTGAATTATTAATTAGTCTGTTAGTATTAGGGGGAGTGCAGAAGCCAACCTTAAATTCACCAGCTAAAGTCTTTATAAACTGTTGTGATAATTTGGGGATATAAGGGAGGGTAATTTGAGGTTTATCTTTAATTATTTGGTTAGTTATTGTTTTTTGTAAAATTGATCTATTTTCTTTGTAATTAATCTGTAGCTGAAGCCGACACTTAATAAATCTTTGATATAGCCTGCAATATTTGTCTTCTTATCAGCTTCAAATTTACACAAATTTTGATTCATAAATAAAAACGCGTTCAAACCTGCAAATTTATGTGCTTAGGTGAATTGGAGTTTGGTGGGCAAAACCTCTGACCTCAAGAGGCTTAACAATCATGCTATAATGCAGAGCTCTGCCTTCTCTATGGACAAGCAAATCCAAATATTTTAGCTTTTGCAATTCGTTTTCCCAAGTGGTGTTTATAATTAATTTAGTTTGCAGTTGTAATTCATTTTTAATGTTGGTGATTACATCTTTTGGAGCTGCAATAAACACATCATCCACATAACGCGCGAGTAAATTAATCCAGAAGTGTTAAAGATGTATTTAGAAATGATTTGTTTTTCGAAAAAGTTTTATATATGCTAAAAATTACTCCACTTAAGGGAAGACCCATCGGCCAACCGTCTCTCGTATTATACCATCCACCCTCAAAAGTTGTAAAAATGTTATTGTCTAACCAATTAAAGAAAGCTAATATAAAGTTCATGCGCTCATTTGGACAGTGATTATTTATTAATTCTTTACGAAGGATATCAATCGACCACTTCCTGTTAATCGGTCCGTATAATTCTGAATTTAAAAGAATATATGGTAATGTTGAGGTTATTTAATATATTTATAACGATATTACACGTGGGGGAAAAGAAATGTGAATAATTCCATGTGTTTGCGTGTTTAATTTAAAAAAATCAGATAATTAATCTTTAATTGAGTTTTACAATTTATATCTGTGCCAGAGATAATCTCTAGTTTAATAAGTGATTAATAATAGTCATTACTATATTTATCTAAAGTGGATGGTGTCAAAGATGTGGGTTGAACTAATTTGACACTTGTAATTCAAAATGTAATTATTTTATTATACTTATCCTAACTTTATTTGATACGGCATAATTATAAATTTTATTAATATATATATTGTAAGTACCAAGATGTTGAAAGGTTATATGAATTTTAGATGTGAAACTTCTACTACGAGAGTTCAGGAGGCAATGTTTGAAAGATAAAGTGATGACGGTGAAATATTAAAAGATAATCTAGTAAAAGTTACAAATGACATTTAAAAATGGGGAATAAAGAATTAGTAAACTTTAAAACCAAATTCATACTAGGTTCCCGTATTTGCGTTTCTACAATGATTTCAATTATCTGTGACAAAAAAAGTTAGGCGGGAAAATAATAAATTAACAACAAAAGAAATTTCGCTTTAGTTTTATAAATTATAACGTTCTAGTTCACAATGCAAACGCAATTTGTATATGTACCTACACTGTTACTGGCTCTGATAGGCTGCTAAATTTATAAAATTGTAGACTTATGTAACTGTCATGTCAGTAAAAGTGGATGTTGTTTAATACTTCTTTCCTGATCATCAGTAATATACTATTAAATCGAATTCACCTCATCATTGATCATCAATCATTATCAACAATGATCACACTTCTCTCATTATGTCTACATATACTTTTGAAAAGTTAATCATGTGGTTAATAGACTTTTACACTTAAAATTTCTTTCCCACAATTGTTTTTTCTATCTTTTTCTCTCTTTCTTACTAACCTTTTAAAATTAAACTTCACATTATACATGCATGAACAAGCATGTAACATATTTCCCTACATGAATGAACCCTTGAATAGATTGCTTGGGAAATTCAAATGCCAGAAATGCGACAACTGGAATCATTCTGAAGACCTTATACTCCTGAATCTAATACTTTACCACCGCACCAATCCAAGCTGGTTTTTTTTTATATTTTATATTCACATTTCTCTTGTATTTTTGAGTCTGGGTATTAATTATATTAAATGAATATTAATTTATCAACTTAATAAAATAATAATAATAATAATAATAATAATAATAATAATAATAATGATGATGATGATAGTAATATTATTATTAAATAAAATTTAGTTATAAAATCCAC
Source organism: Epiperipatus broadwayi (assembly GCA_028023455.1). NCBI lineage: Eukaryota > Metazoa > Onychophora > Udeonychophora > Euonychophora > Peripatidae > Epiperipatus > Epiperipatus broadwayi. Next base: position 26,532,592 of record JAQFVV010012394.1, on the reverse strand, counting down.
ACTCCTACATTAATCTTTATCGCTCCAATAATCTTAGTAATATTGATGTAAATATTTATACTAATCTCCTGTTTTGTCATCATCCTCACTCATTTCATTGTTATACCACTGTTATGACTACCTTGCATATATATAGTAAATCCTAGTGAAAAGGTGAATTAATCTCCCTCCCAGTCACCTACAATGCCATCTGATCAGCAAAAAAACTTTAAGGTACTAGCAGATCTGGATCATGAGCTATGATATGAAATGTGACAGCATATTTTGTACTTTTATTGATTATCTTCTATACTCTTTCTCCCATTCCTGCTATGCACAATTTGAATCATTTACAAATGATTCAGTAGTTTGACTTATTCAAAAGATATTTTAATATTAGTATGTTGTTCCTTTGTGGATTAAGATATGAAACACACTGTCCATTTCATATCACTACCTGTGATTTATGTGGTGAATAATCACGACATAACACATGTTAATTCAGATATATATGCACTATAAATAAATGTTAAAAACAATGTGTACATTATCATTACTATCCATGAGTTACATTATAAACACTGAGATTTGAAAACAGATATTACGGGCACTAGGACTATTGTATAACATTTTTACACCAAAGAAAGTGCAAATCCATTACTAATATAATTTGTACACTAATTATCATACTTTGTGCAACCAGCATTTCTGTAATCTATTTCAACTGATAGAGATAAATAAAGCAATATTAAATAATTGTCTATCAAATAGCATGATAATTTTATGCACCTTATGTGTTCAATTACATATGAAAATAAATTTATGCAGGACTTTATATCTGCATTTATTGGTGCTTCATTGTCATCCTCATCAGATGACTCATATCATATTATAAAGTTTATTTTCATTTTGATCATCATTGTCATCCCCATAGCCTTCAAAATCATCATCATAATTGATAGAAACCTCTTTTACTTCAGTTGTTTTACTATTATTATGCCTGATATTCTGTTAATTTGAAATGCCTGACCACTATAGTGTTTTACTTGAGGTCGTTGAAGTTTTGATTCCTGGTTAGAACTTATTAAAGACAAAGAACTATTTTGTTCTTTCACACTGTTAAGCTGAGTAGGTGCAGTGGATGGCTGCTATCTTTTCCAGCACTATGCTTTTGTAATAACTTTTGCTGGTTAGGAACTTGTCTAGTGGATTGTTTTTCTTTATTAACATCTACTTCAGACATTATTTGCTGCATTTTTTTTGTCAAAAATAGACATTGATAGGAGGCACTAAACCATCCCGGGTTTCTTGATGTTTTTGACTAATCCTCTTTATTCTTTAAAAAAGTTTGCAACTAAATCTTTGCCACTTTTTCTACTGACCTTATTGTAAATCTTTTTTATTGAATTTGTTATAGGTAAGAGCTTTTAATGGAGGATTTACCATTTTGATTTTTTATTGATATTTTTCATTACTGGAATTTTAGACTGAGAGCTGAATGTTCCATTATTTTCAACTTGGACTTGAACCAATGTTATTTCAATTGATAGAAATGAATATCACAATATTAAATAATTGTCTGTCAAATGGCATGATAATTTCGTGTATCTTATGGCTGCAATTACATGTAAAAATGTCTATACAGAACTTTTTATTTGTATTAGTTCTGATTTTTCAATATCCGCTAATCTTGATTCATCAACTTTTTTTTGTCTTTTGCAATTTATTTTATTCAGTGGTATTATATTGAAGCCTGCTATCATTGTCAATAATATCTGCTATTTGAAAAGAAAAATGCATTTAATCATTATATGGACTTTTAAAGTTGAAAATATTCATTGGAAGCAACTGGGATCAATAAACTTTTTTGCATTTTCAGTAGCTAAGATTCAACAATAAATAAATGGATTTTCTAGAAAAGATTCCAGAAATAAAAATGTTGGTCACTACAAAAATGTACTCATATTTTTAGTATTAGAATATCAATTAAATTAAGATGTGTTTCCATTGCATACTGAATTAATATTAATTTAATATGAATAGAGATTGATTTAATAATTTGGATAATTAATATAGGTTATATTTATTTTAAACTAGTGGATGAAAAAAATTAGATGTCTTATATTTGTAGTTGTCAATATTTAAGGCAATATAGCATTTAATCTAATGTCTATTTTTATTATATTGTGTATGTTAGCAACCCCTATTTGTTATTGGTTATGTTTTTTTGTTATTATAATATATTAATTCTTTGATCTTGATTTCTTTATTTTTCTAAGTATATATCCGATTAATTATATTGTGATTATTTAATAATTGAACTCATGTTTTCATAAATTGAGGGAATCTATTTCCATCGAGTGAGTTTTAAATTCATGTTGGAACACATATAAACCTATATGCAGTAATTCTCACAGTTTTTTTTTTAATTTTTTTCTTAAGCTATTTGTTATAGAGATGTACCTCCATTTTTAAATGTTGGCTTAAGAAATGATTATTCAATATCAATTTCTTAATACTTTCTAAGAGTGCAGGATGTGTTATGGTATTTAAATGGGAACTGATTATATAAATTGCTGATTTAAATATTTCACTTTTTAGATAGTTGAACACTATTCTCTTTCTTATTGATTGCATGGGGACTACTAGAAATAAACCATGCTACTTTTGTCTTTCACTTTCTGTCATCATGTTCAGGTCAGACAATGTTGACCTTTACTGGGTCAAACATGTGGTCAAACTCTTGCTTGTGTTCTAAAAAGATCAATTTATATTCAGGGCTGTTTTTAGCATGTTTGTATAAGTACTTGTGCTGTGTAACATGAGTAAAAGTTTGGCCATATGTTTGATCCAGTAACAATATGATGACAGAAAGTGAAAGATAAAAGATATGGGCTAATATTCTCCATGCAATCATTTAAGAAAGAGAAAAGCATTTTCCTGTCTAAAAAATTTAAATATTTAAATCAATGATTTACATAATCAGTTTCCCATTTAAATACCATGCCAAATCCTACTGTTTATGATTACTATGAATCTGGTTTCACCGGTTGAAAGCATGCTTAGAAAGTATTAAGAAATGGACATTGAATAATCTTTTCTTAAGTCAACATTTAAAACCAGTAGTATATTATATCTGTAACTATATACAGATTTACAAATTAGTTGCTGGGCCCATTATAGTATACAGTATACATATTTTTACCAGTCATATATGTTGAAAAATATTTTAAATCTTTCCTATTTGTATATGCATGCAAATTCCTAAAGCATTTTTTCTGTTGTGCTAGATTTGATATACCAAGAGAATTGATCATACATGATCATCATCATCATCACTAGTGTGATATTTAATTTTTACAATTATATTTTTAACATCCAAAGTGGGTATTTGGATAGAATAATCATGGTTACATAAATCTCTATATCATTACCTACTCAGAACACAATATATGACTATATAAGTATAAGCATTTACATATTTTATTTACTACTTCGCTACAAATATATATAGAAAGAATTATTATATATGCACATTTTAATCTAAAATTAAAATTAAGCCAACTTAAAATCATTGTTAACTCAGCATTTTTGGTCATGTTCCAATACTCACATATTACAAAACACCATTTTCATCTCTTGACCAGAAATAAAAACATTGATCAGAAATTAATTGTAAAGTTGAATTCTGACATTGTAATAAACAATTGAAGGTTAATCTTACGATTTTAAAATTTTAATGCTTGTATTTTATAATTGATAGTGATGAATTTCTAATCAGAGAAGAGGGATTTTATTTAAAGTGCTGCCAGTTATTCTATATGGTTAAGTAAATCACTAATATCGATGTCATTACAATCATATTACCAATGTAATTAGACACAAGCAGGCATGGATTGCCCACTCTATGTCTAGATAAATTTCACAATAACCTGCAAATTCATTGCTTTTGCACTTATCATAGGAAATCCAAATTTTCAAAACTTGAATAGGCTTATGTTTGGGGTTTGTAATGGTGGCATTTTAGTTGTATTAATATGTTAGAATATTTTCATACACCTAATATCAAATATTAAATGTCTTTAAAAAAACTTTGATTTATTTACATTTTTAAATTACATTCAACTATTAGTAATTGCATACAGATTAGTATGTAACATTTTGAAGGTCTTCTCTCTTCTTCAGATAGCAGCAGAATCAAACCTAATACTTTTATAATTGCAAAAATTGTTTGAATGATGCTTTAACCAACTAGGTTATTCTGTTGAAAGCAAATTCTCTTGATTTCTATTTTTTTTTTTTAAAGGCAGGGTCAATGAATGTTTTCTTGAAGGTTTGTGATGATGGTGTTCTAGTTGTTTTTTATATTGGACTATTTCAGGATGGCTCAGTTGGTTAGAGCATTACCTTAAAATTTAATACTCATGAATCTAAAGGTCCAGGTTCGAATACTATGCTAGGGTCAGGCCAGAAACACCTGGAAAAAAGAGGAGAATAATACCCCTCGAAATATTGTGCATATACTAACCTGTTTGATGTGCTATTATTAACAGTTGAATGTATTTGAAATAATTAAATAAAATTAAATTTTTTTAAAAACATTCAATATGCATATTAGATGATGGAAATAGTCCAATATAAAACTACAAACAGGGTTAACGAGTGTTTCCAAACATTATGAATTGTCACATCACGTTAATTTGTGTAATGATTTATTATTGCTTGCATGAAAATGGCAAATAATCCCTAAATCAGCACTGTATAATAATTTAAAATATATTCATTAACCTTGCACTTAATAAAAAATAAATGGAGATATCGGAAAGACTGTCAGAAAGACATTCATAAATAGTGTATGAAATTTCTGTTGATAAAATAGCTTTAGTTAGTTACAGTATCACCTTAAATTCAGTCTTCACAAATCTGTAAAGGTTCCAGATATGATTCTCATGCTGTCACTAGTCAGAACAACAACAACAACCCCCAAAAAGAGGTAAATAATACCACTAAGAACATTCTTATGTACTAACCTGCATACTATTAATATATTTGGAAAGTTTATGTAAAGTTTTAATTATTCTAAAGACTTTTAACAGTGAATTGTGTATGCTGGAAATAATCAACATATAACTACCAATGCTATCATTATAGAGTTTCAGACAAACAAAAATGACATGTAGTGAAAATGACATTACAGAAATATTATTCATTATTAGATAATCTCTAGTCTAATGGATTAATAAAAATTATTAATATACTTTCATATAGTGGTTTGTGTCAAAGTTGTGAGGGCAGCACATTTGACACTTATTCAACATGTGTGTGATCAAGTGTATCAGTGATATGAGATAGCATGGATGGTTGAGGGTCATGTGAAAGTAGTTCAAACCCCCTATATATTACATATATAAGTGCAGGTATGTAAAAGCCTGTACTGTAGAAAAAATAATTATATTTCAAATAAAGTATAGTAATTGGCTATCTATATGTATTGAACAATGATAAAAATATGTAAAAGAGATTGTGATGTAGACTAATTGATGAATGCTGGTTCAGTATAATATATGCATTTTGGGAATCATACATCATTTTCATTAGACTTTGGTCATCTATATATATTGTTACATCCCTCACCAAGATGATAAAAGTCAACAGAAACCAGTCCCAATCTTTTGTGAGAGTGATGTAGTGAAAATTGCACTACAGAAGACTAATGAATGACTAATAAAAAATATTAATATATTGTGGGTTGTGTCAAAGTTGTGAGAACAGTAAGTTTGACACATCATTTAAACTTTAGTAATTGGCTATCTATATATATATTGAATAATGATAAAAATATGTGTAAGAGATTATGATCTGGGCCAACTGATGAGTACTGATTAAGCATAATATGTGCATCTTGGGGATCATACATCTTTTTCACACATCTTTGTTCAGAAACCAATAATTTGGAAAAATAAAAGATCTATATAGAACAAGCTCTTATGAAAAATGGTTACCCATCAGCTGTTATTAAGAAAATGTTAAATAGACAACAAAAAGAACCATCAAGAGAAAAGACATATTGATACTGTAGTGTACCCATACATTCAAAAAATAGACAAATTAAGGAAAATCTGTAATCAGAATCAGTATAACATCAGAACAGCTTTCCAGAATTATACTACCCTACAAGGAATTCTAGCATCTACAAAGCCTAAACTTGAAATGCGGAAAAGAAAAAATTGCATATATGAAATACTATGTGAATGTGGAAGAATATATATTGGTGAGACTAGTCATCCCATTGAAAAGTTCTTGTAAGAACATAAACTGATGATTAGAAGAGAAAACATGTGTCTAAGATAGCAGACTATGTATGCACCAATGAAAATATGTTCAATTGGGAAAACAGAAAAATATTGGATAGAGAAGAAAAGGTACATATGACAATGGCGAACAACTCCATAAGTCAACCTAGTGTGGCTATACATAATGTACAGAAATCACTAATCAACTTTGCTCTTAAGAAAAAATGGAGAAATCAAGAGGAACCTCATTGATAAGTATATGAAATTTCTACTGACTGTTGCCTTTGGCAGGATGGCTCAGTTAGTTAAGGTGTTACCTTAAAATTCAAGAACATAAGGACCAAGATTCAAATCCCATGCTAGTACTGTCACTGGTCATATCAGCAACACCTGAAGAAGAGGGGAGAATAATACCTCTTGAAACTTTGTGCATATACTAACCTGTTTGATGTGCTATTACTAACAGTTGAATGTATTTGGAATATTTGAATAAAGTTAAATTTTTCTAAAGACCTTCAATACGCATATTAGAACACCGTCATCACAAACTTTCAGGAAAACATCTTTGGTAATATGTTTATGATGACATCTTTCACCAAGGTATTAAAAGCAGATAGAAACCAATTCCTATCTTGCTTGAGAGTGGTGTAATAAAATTACATTACAGAAATATTATTCATTGTGGATAAACTCTAGTCTAACGAATGTCTAATAAAAAGTATTAATATACTTTCATCAAATAGTTTGTGTCAAAATTATGAGGGCAGTAAGTTTGACACTTCAATCGAACTAATAATTGGCTATATATATATATATTGAACAATAATAAAGATATGTGTAAGAGATTGTGATCTGGGACAGCTTAACTGATAAGTGCCAGTTCAGAATGAAAGGTGCATCTTGGGGGATCGTACATTCTTTTCACATGTCTTTGGTCATATGCTTCTGATTACAGCCCTCATAAGGTGTTAAAAGGGGATACATCCTTTTTGCATGTTTTTGGTCATATGCTTCTGATTACAGCCCTGCCTAGGTGTTAAAAGGGAATATAGAAACCAGACCTTGTTTTCCATGAGAATGGTGTAGTGAAAATTACACTACAGAAATATTAATTATTAAATACAAATGACTGTTTATTTATTTGTTTTGATTGAATATAGTCATTCATGCAGTAAAGTCCAGGATGTTCAACCTTTTGGTATCTCTAGCTAAATTGGAAGAGGATTGGCTATCCTAATATATACCTGAGCACTTATAACATATATGTGTAGAGATGGTAATCTGGATCAATTGATGATTGCTGGTTTAGCATGAAATATATATATATTAGTGATTATTTATCTTTTCAACATATATGTGTTCAAGTGTATCAGTGTTGTGAGATAGTGTGGAGAGGGGTGGAGCATGTGAAAGTCTGTGCTCATATACCCTATATATTAAAAAGAAGAGTTGTAAAAAAAGTCTCTAAATAATAATCCTAACAATGCAGTGACCCATTTGAAAAGTCTTTTAAAATTGTCATTTTTCAAATTTTTTTTTATATGTCATAGCATCGGCCGGGACGCGAACCCACCAGTCTGCAACCAACTACTTGCTTGCAAGGCGGGTGCGATGAGCTCTCGGTTAACAACGCTTGACGTCATTTTTCAAATTTGTGATCATTAATATCAAAAATGTTTAAATCTAAGTGCTAAAACACTATAGGTGTTTTTATATATGTATATTTGTATTATAAAACAAAAAGAAAATACAAGTTGGATATTTGACATTTCTATTTGAGGGTGTATTTACATTTATTTAAATCACATTGTGACATGTAATCACAAAACAATCCCACAATGTTTTAAATAATTTCATGACTTTGCTTTGGGCTGTATTCATAATCATCCTGGACCGGTTGTGACCCTCAGGCTACAGGTTGGATACCTCTGGATTAAATAATCAACAGTTTCTTAGACTGGTGTTTCTGATAAACAGACACTAATAGTATAGCCTGTTTTCAAACTCAGGTTTGACATTCTTCTCATAAACTATTAAACTGATATCAGATTTCTCTTAAATATTTTTTGTCAACTCCTTGGGTATTCGGTTTGTAAAGTATAAAAAATATCTAGTCTAAGTAATATCAAAAAATGTAATTCAATATCAAAAGAGTTTTCGGTATTTTGTTCATCCGTTGTGTGAATGTGCATAAATCTCTCTGTACAGTATAAATGTATAATACACCATCTGCCTTGCATGGTAAAGCGCAGTAGTAGTAATAAGACGGACTTTTAAAATGCATGGAGTTCCAGTTCTGGTATTTCCGATGCTTGAAATTTTAAAATTCCGAGCAATAAAATGTTTGATATATATAAAGCCTCAACTGACGCACTAATCGAAATAATGATAGATTTTTATTTAAAATTATAATTCGATGCTTTTTCCTCCCAATTTCTTTTCGATTTTCTTCTTCAGAGGTGTTCTTAGTTTTTGTTTATGCAATTTAATTTCGCTTTTATTCGTTTTATCTTACTTTATTGCGATGTAACAGACTGAATAAAAATGACTTTTCATTCTTATCAATATCAATTTATTCAGCTTATCTTGCTTTTTGATAAGCATTGATATTATAAATGACTGAATAAAGCTTTATATATTATCTCTTGATTGAAAATATGAAAGATCTTTCTTTTATAATTAAAGAATGCGAATTTTGATTTATTAAAAATATTACAGAGTTTAGTCAGTAAATATACGATTATGTTTATATATACAAAATATGCCGACATGTAAAACAGCAGCATATATATACAGTTGTGGGCTGCAGAAAGGAGTGTACTATTAACTGAAAGAAAACCCTCTTTGAGACCTTAAAGGAACCAAGCAGAGCAAATTCTTAATGTTCATTCCATACGTTGTCATTGCAGTTATTATTACTATTTTATTATTCATATAGTATGCAACATACATGGGTTGCTTACCAACATGCACTAGCCTTGAGTTTATTGGCTTTTTACCTCTGAGTTTAATATCAAGAAACACTATGGTCTTTTTTCTTGTTTGCCTGTTGGTTATTGAAATGTCAGTTGAAGTTCTTGAAGGCAAAATATATGTATAAATGAATATGCACAATCATGACAGACAAAACTAAATCATGGTCCTTATTACCAGGATGTTGTAAAGTCACCAGCCAAGGCAGTGATTAGAAGCCGAAGGCAGGAATGCTAAGAATCTCCTGATTGCTGGATCAGATTGTCATTTGATGATGATCTCTTGTTTAGGTACTTAGAACTGCAGAACACACTTAAGTGAAGGAAGATTTCAAGAATTTGAAGAACTATCTAATATTAAACAGAACATTATTGGACTTTGTGAAGTTAGAAGAAAATGTGAAAAGACAATTGATTTGAAAAGTGGATATATACTGTACAATAAAAGTCCAAACATTGGAAGTACAAGTGGAGTAGGATTTTTATAATTAAAAAATGGAAGAACAACATTGTGGAGATTAATGGTGTATCATAACAGTATTGCAAGATTAGTTATTTGACTTAATGGTAGATGCCAAATGCAGACAATTCAGGTTTATGCCCCAACAAGTTTTCATAGTGATAAAGTAGTAGAGGATTTTTATATGGCTCAGACCAAACAATACCCAATATTTTAAAATTGTTAAGGAGAGACTTCAATGCTAGAATTGATAAACAATTGAAGATGAAAATATTGTGGATAAATTTGTTTAAGGTGATAGAAATGAGTCAGGATATAGACTTGTGGAGTTTGAGAGAAGACAAAAAAGGTTATATTGTGAATTCATTTTTAGAAAAAAATGTTAAATGGAAATGAATATGGAAGCATTCAAATAAAGGTACAGCAGAGTTGAATTATATTTTGACTAACAGAAAGTATGTATTTCAAGTACTGTTCTTAATAAATTTCAACACAAAAAGTGGTCATCAATTAGTGAGATGTAAGATAAATGTTAATGCAAAACTAGGGAGATAAAAAATTATTTAGAAAAAACAATATTCCCAGCTGATATTCTTAATCTTCAGAAACATTCTAATGAATTTAAATTCGAACTTACAAAACGTTTTCAAATATCAGATTTTTAACATGATTCAGATTTGAATGAAAACAATAGGAAAATAACTGATACACTTTGAAAAAAACTGCAACAAAGATAGCTCGTAGAAAAAAGTAGCAATTGACCAATAAAATTTTTACTGAGAAGACAGTTTATGAAGAAAAGACAGAATGTGAAAATATATAAAAGTGATGCATTAAGGACTGAATTCATGTGAAAAAGATTTAATAACTATATAAAAAACAATAATTGTGAATTAACAAGGAAAGCTATAGAAAAGAATAAGTCTCAAGAGTGTAAACAATGGTAGAGAACTTATTTCTGCAATAAGAAGAAAAGATTGAAGTATTACTAAAAAGAGAGATGACATTATGAAATATGTAGAAGAGTTCTATCAAGAATTATACAATAATAAAGAAGGAGGACACATGTCTCCTACAACTACTATTTTTTGTGAATTGCCTAGAATCTTAAATGAAGAAGTGAGACATGCAATTAAATCCACGAAAAAGGGAAAAACTCCAGGTAATGATATAAAGAAGGGGAAAACTCCAGGTAATGATGGAGTTATAGTTGATATCTTGAAAGAACCAAGTGTTTTTGGCAAAGTTATATTACAATTATGTAAATGATAAAGTTATACCAGATAATTGGAATAATGCATTATTAGTATTAATATTTAAAAAAAAAGTGGTAAAGAACATATTGGAAATTATTAACCAATCCGTCTTTTATCAATTCTTTACAAAAAAATTTATTAAGATAATTACAACTTGTCTACAGTGAACTTTGGATTTTAACCAATGAAAAGAACAAGCTGGACTTAAAAGTGGTTTTAATACAGTGGATCATATCCAAATATTGAGAGAAGTTATAGAAAGAACCAATTATCAACACACTCATAAAAGGTTTTGCTTATGGGGATTTTGCAATTATAAGAAGTGCAACTTTTATCACTTTCTGTCTATGGTTTGTCAGATGCTTCCTAATCTTCAAGTCTGTTATACCTGATCCAACATTAATTTTTTAAAAAAAATTAAAAGATATCAAAGAAAGAGATTTGAAGTTAGCTCCTCACCTAATAGAAAATTCCACATGGAATCTTATTAATATTGGACATTAAGTAATTTAATGGTTTATAAATGTATTGCCAAATTTAATGTTATTTTATAATTTTTTCTTTATTGTAAACATAGTTCAATAAACCTGTTTTTGATACTAAGAACCAATGAATATGAGTTGCCATTATGCTTTGGATTTGTAGATATTATGAAAAGGCATTTGATTCTATAAGGATTTCTTCAGTGATTAAAACATTGGATCATTTATAGACTCAGGATATTGTCATATTTTGAAGAATATTTATAAAAATATAACAGCATCAATTAGATGATATAATGATACTAGAAAGGTTAATATTGAGAAGGATTTATGACAAGGTGACTCCATATCTCCAAATCTTTTTACAGTAGTTTTGAAGAAGTACTTTGTGGATTAAAATAGGAACCTAAAGCGGTAAAAGTAAATGGGGATTACTTAAAAATCAAGATTTTGCAGATGAGATGTAGTTATATTTACAACTAATGCTTTAGAACTTCAGGAAATATTGCAAGATTTATCAAATGAAGTAGGATTAAAGGTAAATGTTAAAAAGACTAAAATAATATTCAACGGATTTTTTCAAAAGAAGAAAGTAAAGATTGATAATGGTGAGTTATAAGAAGTTAACAATTACAAATACCTTGGTCAGATTATTATTGCAGATGGAAATATGATAGATTAAATTAATCATAGAATTAAACTTGGAATGCTTTTGATAGAAATAACATTTAAATGAAATATATCTATGTGTTTGGAAAGGAAGGTTTTAATAAATGTATTTTACCAGTTCTTACTTATGGTTCTGAGACTTGAACAATTAACAGAAGACCAATATAGACTTCAAACCATTGAATGAAATATGAAGAGATGCATGTTAGGACCAACAAGAACAAATCAAAAATAAAATTCATAGATATTGCTGACATCATTGAAGAAATTTAAGAGATTGAACTGGTGTTGGGATGGACATATTGATAGAAGAAATGATAATAGATGGACAGTTGAAATCAAACTTAATTCCAAGAAATCATAAGTGTACTGGGATAGTGTGAAGAGAGACTAAAGATCTAAGAAGATGTATTGAACCTGGAAAGATCTTTATCCTGTAGTGGATCAATAATGGTCAAAATGATGATAATAATGAATGGAGTCATTCAAACTATAATATTTTCTAGATTGAATCTAATATAATACAACTAAGCAATGAAATAACAATAATGTAAACAAACAGCAAAGAATACAAACAGGCCAATCCAATAAATAGGTCAATAATATATTATGCTCCTATTTAAGTTTGTGAATATACAAAGCTGAACTGTGTTATGATAACCTATTTTTAACACTCCTTTTTATAGATCAGAGTAAATTGAATCTTAATGAAAGAGTTAAAGTTCACAAAACTTAGCTTTGTAAATTCAGAAATTTAATATGAGTCATAATATGTTATGGGACAATGTGGAAATTATCTTTCATGAAAAAAAAACAAATTAAAAAGAAGAATTAAAGAAACTTTGATGATTTATTTGCTTGTTTTTGAGGCCATCAATCTTATGAAGACTTCCTTTGATATTAAGGGTAGTTGGTATTTGAAATGAATTATAGGAATAGGTGTTCTGATATTAGACAATCATCAAAAACAGAAAGATGTTTAATCCATTATAGTGTTTTTTTTTTATTGAAATAGTTAAGGCTTACTTCATCAGTGTTTGAAATCAATAAATATATATATATATATGTGCTTTGTGCACAGATAATGAAGCTCTTAATGATGCTTGAAAATAAATATCCAAATGTTACTGCCAAGCCCTTTGGGATAGTTCATAGTCCCTTATTCATGTTTTTATATATTTAAATAAATTATACAATATAATATAAAATACCTTTATGTAATAGCAAGAATTGAGACAAAACTCTCCATACTATAATGCTACCCAGTGCAAGTCAGAGTAATCAATGAATGCAAGAAAGTTTGTGCATAAAATCATCTATCTAGTGCACATACCTTCTTGTATCCATTTATTACTCTGGTTTACACTGGGTGGTACTGCTGTATGGAGAGTTTTGCTTCTCATAATAGTTTGTGTAACCATAGAGAATAATGATCATATGATGTTTAGTTGTTTATCAATAATATATATATATATTAACAATACAAAAAAGCTCTTTTCTGAAAATATGATTTTTGCCCTTTTCAATGTGTTGGAAGAAGGGGTGAGCATTCTAATTATTAAATAAATAAAAGAAATATTAGAATTTTTATATACATTTTTTACAATTTTTTTTAGAAAAGTGAATAGCTAAATTTGTTTAAAATTTATACATATGATTACCTGAGCTAAAGCAAAAATGAAAGCTTAGGAAAGTAAAACTGAGACTCACGATAGTGAGTTTAAGAATATGGTCATGAACATATTCACAGAATTGGATAAAAAATTTGAAAAATAAAATAAAGAGAATATAGAAAGTATGTTTAAAACTAATGGAAGAACAAAACACAGAATTGAGTAGAAAGTTTGAAAAATAAAGTGAAGATTTAAAACACAAAATAAAGAAATTAAAGAAAACATGGAGGAAGCATTTTCATAAAAATGAAAAACCAAATTGAGAATCAGACAAAAGAAAACAAACAAAAGAGCAATTAAGTGAACAAATAATAGGTAGGTTGGAAAATTATTTTGTAGAGTTAGAAAGCAAAATTGTGAAGTAAGTCTCGAAGTTCACTTGAATAAGGGTGATCAGGATAAGAAATTTGATCAATTGCATGGAATAGATGAAGAGGTAAAAATATAGAATAAGCAAGGGTTGACCTAAGTAAAGGTAGAACTCAATTACATGATTCAGGCAATTGAAAATATTCAAATGAAAGGTGAAAATCAAATTAAAATTCAATTAGAGATAACAGAGAGGGTAGTAAAAATAGAGCTAGGTATAAAATAAAATAAAATCTCATCTAAGATAGACTTTGCTATAGAAAAATTAAGTATTTCACATGAAAATAGTCAACCAGATATTAGTAAAAATGCATTCACAGATATTGATACCCACGTATATAATTCTAATCCCAGTATTGTCAATCAACTATTAAAAATTAGGATTTTTTCAGGACATGCAGGAAGTCACCAACTGAGTATTTTAGCAGTTTAGAAACATATTTTAATTTAGATAAATTAATTGAAGAAACAAAAATTGTGATTGTTTGTAGCTATCTCCAAGATGCATCCCAAATGTGGCGAGAGTCATTGTTTGACAAACCTGTAAATTTTGACCAGTTTAAATAGGCTCTGTTAAATTCCTACTGGAGTGTGGATTGCCAGGAAGGGATCAAACTTCATATTTCCCAAGAGAAATGCAGACCTGGAGAAGCATTCACTTTGTTTTTGATGGCAAGTAGCCCACGTTCAGTGCCTTGACTGCCACATATCTGAAAGCCAGATTATATGCATAGTTAGGCATAGTTTCCCTAATCACATTGAACAGATGCTAATAGACACTGATAGAAAAACTATAAAACAGGTTGCTAAACTACTCAGTGCAATTTAACCATAAATATAACTCCATTTTATTTCTACATAAAAAAAAAACAATTTCATTCAATTTTACAATAATATCATGCTTACCCACAAGCTGATATGGTATTTATAATTTGTCATAACAAATAATGTCATCCTTACAAATCCAGTACATTATTAAAAAAATTGTTTTATTAATTCAATTAAAATTATTTATTGGACCTATCATCTGCTTGCAATGTTGAGATGAATACCAAAAGACTTATCTCGAGCACAGATAATATCAACCAAACCATACAATGAACAATCCATTTAAATAAAGCCTTTCTGTACTATGAGACTTAGAGGCTGACAATATAAAAATATGCCTGGCTCACTTTTGAGATTTAGATGCTGACAAATATATGATTATGCCTAGCTCACTCTTGAGACTTAGAGGTTAATAAATATAAAAATATGCCTGGCTCCATTTTGGGACCTAGAGTCTGACAAATATAAATATAATATAATTGGGAACTATGCAGAGATAAGAACTCTAAAAATAACCTCAAAACATTGAAGCATTCTCCATTCATCACCAATACAGAATATAACATGATCGATCATTGATAAACTCATAAAATTAATTTCGGCTTCAAACGTAGTGCTTTCTTTTACATGCTTAATCAACGAGGAAAAGAATAGATTGATATCATTTAAATACTGAAACCTATTATAACAATAATCAATATGTACAAGGAAGACAGGAAAAGCCTGTGTAAATGTATGCTATGTAATTTTCTACTCATTTATCATTAGCCAAGAATTAGTTAAATTTATTGATTTTCTGTTATATGTAATGCTTATGATTTGTTGATTTTTTATCATGAGAAACCATGACCATAACAAAATATTAATATTAGTTGGATGTTTAGTAGTATTTTAATGTTACATGAGAGTTTTGATTTTTTAACGTTCAAGATCATCATCAACCATTATCAATCCACTGCAGGATGAAGGTCTCCCCAAGTTCAATCCATCTTTTCCTATCTTTAGCTTCTCTTCTCCACATCACCCCTGCATACTTTGTTATTTCAGCCTTCCATCTCACAAGTGGTCTCTTTCTGGGTCTTTTACATTCTCTTAGAATTCAGTTTAAAATTTCAATTGTCCATCTATTATCATCTCTTCTAGCAATATGTCCAGCCCAACTCCACTTCAATCTTTTAATTTTTTCAATGAGAAAAAATTAAACGACTGAAGTTTTTTTTTTTTTTTTAACGTTACGTATATTAACATACTTTTTATTCATGAAGACAGTATTTATGTTTTAATTAAATCATTAATGTAATTTAACAACTCTTGTTGTTGTTCAAATAGGAAACTAATAACTAAGCCATAACTATAAAACCATCAGATAAGCAATTATTATAAAAGCGCTTTTATGACTTCAATATCTCAAAGTGATTTTAGATTTTAGTAGAGGATTGTAGTCGCTGAACCAGCAATAACATTTTTATAGATTGAATAATATTTTAACTTATTGCTGGAACACCATTTTTAGCAGCTTTTAAATACAAAATTGTATTGTAATATATTAAAAAGAAAAACATATAAAGATTTTAAATATTGGCAGCAAATACTAAAGGATTGATATTAAAATATAATTGTTTTCATTTTATTTGGTTTGTATAATTATATTAATATTAAATATTTAATACATATTATACTAAGGGGATTGCACTTGATTAAACGCCAAATCTTTATATAAAAATTTTTGGAATCCTGACAATTTTTACTATTTCTAAATAAAACTATAAATAAAAAATAATTTATTAAAAATACATTGTCATCATCATCATCATCATCATTTTCAATTCACTGCTGGATAAATCCAGTTTCTCCGATCTCTAGTCTTTTTTTTTTCACATCACACCAGCAAACTTTCTTAATTTATCTACCCATCTCACATGTGGTCTTTTTCTAGATCTTTTACAACCTTTTGGGATCCAGTTAAAACTTCTACTGCCTAGTTATTATTATCTCTTACAGAAATATTTCCAGCCCAGTTTTCTTTATTTTTTCAATGATGTCAATAATACATTTTATGTTCTCTCACTCAAGTATTTCTTTTTTTATTTCTTTTTTTTTTTGCCTCTAATATACATTACTCCATGCTTCATTGAGTGATGTGTAGTTTCTATATTGCCTTTTTGTTAAGTGTCCAAGTCTGAGATTAATAATTATTATTTAAAACCACCCTTTTCAAGCATATATGATATTTCTTCTTTTTTTTCAATATTTTTTCATAATTTGATTTAATTGCAGACAGCTAAGTTCTAATATCAGAAATAGCTCCCAGCATACTTCTGTATTTTTTTGTTGCTGTTATTATCATAGTGTAGATGAATATTTTTGTATTTATTTTAAACTATTAATTAAATCTTACAAGCTAATATTACTATGGGATCCTCATCTTTGTCCATCTGATGCTTAGAATCCTGTAGAATACAAATAGGATATTCTGTTTAGTATTGTAACTGAAACTCACATTTATTCTAATGATAAAACCTATAAACAATACTAATGCAGCAACATTGTTTTATGAATAGTAATATTCCTTTGTTGGATGGACCAAATGTAAAGAAAGATCATACTCAACTAATGAATAAAAATAAGATAAAAAATAAATAAAATGGACTTGACTGTTTTGAATAGCTTGTTGATTCGGGTGCTATCTCATAAATAGAATATGTCCTTTTGACAAGCCAAATCTTTACAAATAATATACTGCTCACCATGCTGGACAACTAATATCATAAATGGAATTGACTATCAGTAAATTCCCTTAGATTGGATAATTCCAAATATGCTAGTTGGCGTGCAAACTAAATGCATTACATATTTGGGCAACTACCTATGATAAACATAACTATGAACCAAATGGTTTTCTCCACTTAGATATTATATATCTGGACAATCTAAATATGCTGAGTAAATGTCATACTCAGGCAATTTAAAATATAATGAGTAAATAAATAAATAAATAGATTACAAATGGCTTTATAATAGTTCATATCTGCATGTACAATGGACTTATAAATTTATAATTAATCCATGTGTGTGCTCTTGACTGGCAAAGAAAATAAAATGTATTAACTGTTTTATTGGATAGTGAAACATCACCTGGAATATACTATAGGATAAGATAAAATAATTATATAGTGGTTCATGCAGTAGTAGTTTAAAACATCTATTGTTAATAACAACAACATAAATCTATTAAGATAAAATGTTAATTTATTTGTGGTGGTTAAAATAAAGAACAATTTATAATAACAGTTTAACATCCTATAATATGCATTTATAATTCATTTACAGTTCACCCTTGTTATAATATAATTAGATATGGTATATAATTGATACTTAAAATTACAAATTCATATAGTCAAGAAAGAGTTAACTATAGATTTTTTTTCATGCAAATAAAAATATATAGAGAATTCTTAATATTATTATAAAAAAATATAATGATTAAGTAATATTTTATAAAATTATTTATAATTTTAAAATTTAAGTTATGCAAATATTATTTTTTTATCGATCTTTACTTTTACCTGATTATTATTATTTAAATTATCTAAATTATCAGATGATAGACCTAAATTGCATGGTAATTAATATTATTAATTTTAGAAGAAACATTTTTTTATAAACATTTATAAATATTACCATTATAATCTCAACTGTTGTTAATAAGTAAGATTTTTCTCTAAGCTTCTGTTAATATTAATCCATATAAAACTTCACTTTAATTTTTTATCTTGCAGCATTTCCTTTGGCATTTTTATACTAGCACACATATATGTAAGGTTCCATGGGCATTTTAATCCTTAAATGTTACCCAATTGTTTTTTTGTTCAATATTAAGTTCCAAGTAGATTTTGCTGTTTTAGGCCCATAGCAATTAGCATAACATTTTATTGCTAATCATTTCATTTTAAATTCTAGACACCAAATAAAGAGGGCATCATGCCCTTCTTCTTTCTATTCATTCTGAAAATTGCCTCTCTCTCTATAATAACATAAACAAGGCTGTCTAGATTTTTAAACACTGGTTTTTTGTGAACATGTGATTTCTTCCAATTTTAATAAAGCATTGTTGTCAGTCAATATAAAAACAAAATAATTTTTAAAAATTAATAAATAAATGACTCATTTGTTCAAAAACAAAATTAAAAAACATATTTTTATTAAACATTTGACCTTGAATTGTCTTTATTTAATAGCTTACATATTACTGAAAAATGACAAATGAAGAAATGTGTTTACCACAGTATATTATTAAACGAAGAGGTTGATAGGAAAAGCTATTATTTAAATTTTTTATACATAACATGTATACGTTTACCCACATGCACACACATATATATTAAAACAAATTTCCAAGAGCTAGCTGTCTTCCTAATGTAATTTACATGATAACAGCCAAATAGTAAATAGAATCAACAAATCTTTTGTGCAGGCAACCTCTATCCATCTTTTATCTACAGTGATTGCCTTGTCAATAGATTGTAGACTCTAATGGCTTATTAAGCTTTGGCTATTCTAGTCACTGTGAATTATACATACAAGCTCAAATTTGAACATTATTGCTTTTCTTCACGTTATTCTTTGGAATTTTTTTTTAGCAATTTTATTTTTTTTAAAAACTATATCGCCATCATAATGTTTTGGAATATTTGAGAGATAAATATGACATTTAAGATTGCTTTCCACTTGAAGTCTTAAGTGGTTTTCAAGAATCGCTTCTAATGATTGCCTACGTCATCAACAACGATTGAATACGATCATAGATCACTGTTAAAATGTTAAAGCGTATGTGCAGTAGAAATATATTTGCTTTTCAAACGTAAATACAAAATAACGTGTGTCAATTTATATATGCATTATGAAATTAAAAGAAAAATTGTAACAAAAGTTGAGTATTAGAAATAAATGTAAGTAAATTATCATACATGCTTGAAATGTTTTTTATATTTTTAGACTATTATGTAATTGGAAGGACTTGTACTGAGACTTTCAACCACCTCGTAGCTATCCACTTCATCTTTTACAACTGATACACGTGACCATATACATTTGAAAAAGATATATGTATTTCATGTTGTCAGTTTGTCCAGATCACCATCTCCACAAATACATACAATCAGGGCTCAGTTTATATTAAGATAGCAAATCTTCAAACTTTAATGGACAAGCTTCAATCTTCTCTACCCTCCAACTCTTCAGCCATCCATATCAGTGAAAATCTGAGGATGGAACACTCAAAGCCCTTGTTATTTCCAATATTATATCATACCCATGTTGACATATAGGATCTTAATATGTCCATTTAAATATACAGAAGAGAAATGGACAGAAAGCAGGCTGATTACGTAATATTTAAATACATGCATATTATGTATATTAAACTTAATATAATTAGAAGGACTTGAACTCAGACTTTCAAGCTCCCCTTAGCTATTCACTCTATCTTGTACAACTGACCACATACATGTGAAAAAAGATAAATGATCTTCAATATATGTATTTCATGCTGAACCAGCACTCATCAGCTGGTCTAGATCAGAGTTGAAAGTTGCCAACATTTTAATTACCATTAAATACAGAAGTAAATTTTGTGATTACCTTGTGATTACCAGTAATTACAGACAATACATTTATTTTTAATTAGGATATTTAAAAAAATGTAAAAAATAAAAAATTCTTTATTTAGCAGAAAAAATATATAGGAAAATTTCCATTTATTGAACAAAAAAAAAAGGATTTTTTTTAAGAAAACAAAAATGATTTTGTAAAAAAATAAAAGTTCTTTAATGTTATGGAAAAAAAATAGCACTATACCACCTTTAGTGAAATAAAATTTTAAAAAGCTTAAACTATCTAATGTTTTGGTGATAAGTATGACCTTATATTTGAAACAAAGTATCCATGCTTGAAAAAGCTCTTTCTAATTCAACACTGGTCACTCTGATAATATTTGAACTTTGATAGTTTTTCTAGATGCACAGATCACTCTGCAATAGCCTCAAAAAGCTTCTTTTCATTGTTTAAAGAAAAGCTATGAAAGATGATGATTAGCTTTTTTTGGAACCTCTTAGATGAATCATTGAATCACCTTCTTTAACTGCAGATTCTAGATCTGAAACTTCATCTTTAGCAATTTCTTCTTGGATTTCTTCCTCTGCATCTGGCTGAAAAAGTTTGTTGTATGTTTCTTAAGCCAGTTTCTTAATGCTTGTATGATTTGACAATAAGAAGAGGTGTTCAGATTCTGAAGCACTCAGGATGTATAACTTATTAACCCAATGACATTCATCATCCTATGTGAAGAGCATCTTTCATGATGCAAGATTCTCTTAAATTTCATAGCTTTTCTAATTCTTTTAAAATGAATTTTCATGGAATTTTCAGCTTTCAACCATGAAGCATCTTCACAAGAAAATCCATTGACAACTATTTGAAAGGGTCATAGTACATCCACAAGATTTTCTAAACTCTTCCATTCTTTATCGGAAACTACCTCACTAATTCTGCTAACTCTTAAAGCATTTGGAATACATTCTTTTAATTCAGTAAGCCTTGAAATCATATTTAGAGTGCTGTTGTATTGTGTATGAGTATTTAGAATATGTTTAAATTCTTTCCCCTTCAAAGTACTTTTAACGATTTCTCATAGATAAATGTTTTTCAAAGATTTTCTAAATATCTTTCAAATTTTTCTAACTTTTAAAATCAATTCAATAGAAATTTCTGAAGCAACACATTCACTATTGTAATCAATTGTCTCAATAGAGGCAATATCTGTCTAAAGTCAGAGAAATATTACAATCATCCTAGTCTTGAATCTTCATCAAGCATGAGTTCCTCTTCTATTTCCCTTTGCAGTTGCTTTTTTTTTTTGGAAAGAATATCATAAACACTTAGATGGGTTTTATGTGAAAGACATAATTCATGAATGAAGCTATTTTCCTTGCCAAATTTTATTATTATTGAAACATCATCTGTCATCACTCCTACAATGTGACATTCTAGATCTAAATGAAATTAATTATTTTTTGACAACTGTGATTTTCTTGCTAGTTAATGGGCCTTGAATGGGAATTAAACCCAGAGACCACTGCTTTGTTACATCATGTACATTGATGTTCATATATCTATAATTCTGTGAAGATGTATATTCATCAATAGAAATTGAGTAATGAAATCCAGCTTCAATTTGACTCCCAAAATATTCAGATAGCTGTTTTCTTGGTTAGATAATAATTGTAAGCTAAATTTTTTACACCATTGTCTATAGTTGGTGGCATGTCATAAATGCTTGTTGCCAAGTTATTTTGAATAAATTCACAAGTTGCAATTTGATTAAAACTAAATCCATCTTTGCAAGCAATTTTTGCAATAGGCAAAAATTGCATTCAAGTTGCCTGTTTCTTGCTTGAAGGAGCACCAGCATTAACAGCATCTTGAAGTCAATCCACCAATAGTTTTCAAACTTTTACTGCACTTTAAGCACTCAGCTTCTTTATTTATTTATTTTTAAAGTATTGCCACCCATTTGATTTTTTTTGAGACATTATGAAGGGAAATGTTGAAAAATAATTGATAAAATGAAGAAGGTAACAGCACTTTTTAGAAACGTTCAAATCAAAACATGTTCCGAACTTTGTAACAGTGATGCAATACTTACATACCTATGCATTACGCAGACTTGAGCATCAAATTTTAAATGGAGTTTAATTTGGCGATTTAGTAAAGAAAATACATATTTGAAAATATTGGAGAGGAAAAGATTGGGATTTTAACGATGTTCAACTTTGAATATAGTCCTAGATTATTATAATTTACATAAAATAGTTAGTAATATTTACTGAGGCTGTAACCTCGAAAATATGGGTGTAAAATGCGATAGTAAGGACCTCTACAGGTGTTTAACCACAAGCTGGGGTGAAATAGAATTTAATTGCTTTTCATAAACTTAAAATGACTTTAAAATTAATTTTCTTTTTTTCTAAAAAAAATTAAATGTTTGAAAGAAAATTTTTTTTGGCAGTCTTAAATAAATTAAAATTTTGTTTTTAAAGCCGGTAATAGCAGCAATAGTTATTGCGATAATTGTAATTTTCATTATTTTTAGAAATAGGTAATTAATTACAGGTAAAAAATACCAAATTTCGAACCCTAGTCCAGATCACCATCTATCCCTCTTCTATTTCGCACCCCTTTTCTATTTAAATGGACATATTAAGGTCCTATATGTGAGGTGTCAGAGTGACTTAATGTCAACATGGGTATGATAGTAATATTGGCATCAACAAGAGTTTTGAGTGTTCCATCCTCAGATTTTCAATGAGAAGATTGAAGTTTATCCATTAAAGTTTGAAGATATGCTGTCTTAATATAAACTGAGCACTGATTGTATATATGTATAGGAGATGGTGATCAGGACTAATTGATGAGTGCTGGTTCAGCATGAAATACGTATAATGGAGATCATTTATCTTTTTTACATGTATGCACTCATACATATCACTTGTATAAGATAGATTGGATAGCTATGGGGAGCTTTAAAGTCTGAATTCAAGTCTTTCTAATTATATTGAGTTTAATATAGATAATATACATACATTTAAATATTTTAGACTATAAGTAAAAAAACTTTTACACTATTTATAAACTTTACATGAATTCTTTGTCCATTTTGTGAACTTACTATGTAAGTACTTAAAAAACAAGTTTGTGATAATTCTATAAAATGTAAAGGTAAAAATAACAGTGCCATAAATCTTTTAGATGTCTTAAAATTTACATCTAAATAGTAAAGACAGAAAAGTTCACATATATTCTTTCAGAGATATTGAAGTGAATAATTGTAGACTTATCATTGGGGTCTCTCTGTTTTTTTATAACATTAATAGAAGAGGATGGATCATTTTGAGCATTATCATTGTAACAAAGGTTAATGATAAATTTAGCCTATATTCCAAAAGTAATGTTATATCAAAGGAGGAAAAAATGTTTTAGAGTTGAGTTATGCAATGATTATGCAAAACCAATTGTGAACCATAAATACGTTCACATATAGAATATACAGATCAATTTTTGTGTTCTTTAGTGGAAAACTTTTCTTTTTGAAATACTTTAATATCATATCCAATTGCAGCTCTCCAATGTGTTTTATTCTCTACTATATTTTCCCAACAGAAATAATCAACATTGCATTTCTTAGGTAATTCTTATAACATAAATAGGATCTCTTCCAAGAAAACCATACTCAAGTTCACTATAAAGCACCCTTTTAGGAAGCTTTGCATTGTTTACTTGTTTTACATATCCAATCCAACAAAGGTATTATTTTACAATAGTGGATTGTATTGTATCCTATTCAGCAAATTGAAAATTGTAATTATTTTTATGATATCATTGTATTTTTAAAATTTTATTGAGTATCTTTAAATGGAACTTGTCTAATGGTGTCCAAGTTTTACTTCCATACAATAAATTAAGTGAAATGACTACTCTATATATCTAACTTAACTGCAATAATTATTTCTCTGTGATGAAATATCGCTTTTAAGTTTTTAAAAGGAGCAGCGGGTCATTGGAATATCTATGTTGTATCTCAATGTCGAAATCCACCTTTCTCTTATAAAATTACCATGGTATTTAAACTGGTTTACATTCACAAATTAATAATCATCCAAGTTGAAAGTTGCTGATGATTTTTCTTTTCTCACTGGCTGATAAAGAAATTGAGGTTGTTTTTTTTTACATTAATTATTAAACCAAAGTCTTTGTATGTTGCAGTTAAATCATTAAGTACAATCGGTAGATCTTTATTTAACTGGTAAAAATAGCACAGTCATCAACATACTATAAATCCAGAATTCATGGAAGGTGAAGTTTGTGTTTTTCTTTTAATCAATTCAAATTAAAATTCTACCATCAAACTTGCATTACAGTTGATTCTTGTTTCATTAAACTGCCTTTAAATAGTTTCCCTGACAACTGTCATAAAAATTGTAAGCAGTAAATAGGTCTGTAGTAACAATACAAATAGACACTGGTGGTCAACCAATTAATTTCAAACAATGCCATAAACTTGATTGATTAATTAAGTCAAATGCTTTGTCCAAATCAATAAAAGCAGTATATAAATTACTCTTTTGTTCTCAACATTTTTCTTGTATTCACCTGGTAACAAAAATCATCTGTACTGTGCTTTATTGTTATCTAAAACCACACTGAGTCTCTGGTAATTATTCAATTATAACTGAAAACAACTGATTCAACAAAATTCTTGAATAAGTTGGAAGAATAGAAGCATTTTTAAGATCAGGTAACTTAACTTCATGAGTCCATATTTTTATAAAAAATTTCAAAATGTTTTGAAACTTTTTCAAGTATTTTATCAGGGTTATTTTGACATCACTAAACTGGATGTTTTTGTCCAAATTAAAATGAGTAGATAAAATGGCCGTATCCTTAAAAGTCATAATTTCAATTCTTGTTTTATTAATCCAAAGATAATCAAAATACTCTTTCCACCTGACAAAATAACATTATCATCATATAAGAGAGTGCCATTACTGGATTTAATAGGATTGTGAAAATGTTTTTCAGGATATGTTGTTTTAAGTAGATAAAATAATCTTGATAACCGCAATCAGCAAATATCTGTAATTTGTGTGCAATTTTAATCCACCAATCATTTTTAAGCCTTCCAGTGAGTTCTGAACTTTTGCCTCCCTATCACTATATTTTTGGTTATGACAGTCCACATTTTATTTATTCTTCTATCATATTTCATTTTAATCAAATCACTAATAATAATATTGTTATCAGAAAACCAATCTTGATTTTTCTTGTGTGTGTGTGCGTGTGTATGAATGCAATAATCGATTTCTTGAATTCATAATACATTTCTTAAGGGAATTCCACATCTCAATAATAAAGTGATCCCAAAGGTCCTAATAATCAATTTTAATGTTTAATAGATATTGGAATTTAGACTTATGAAGAACAAACATTAGTTTTCCTGTGAATATGATTGAAATAATATCTGTTTAATGCAATTTGTTGTGTTTGGCTGAATTGCAAGTTTCAGACCTAAACCAACAGTAATATTAAAAAATATGAACACTCACCAAGCTAATATGTATAATTTATTAGAACAAATATACATACATGTTATACCATTAGTAAATACAATTTTGCAGTGAAAAGTAAATACAATTTTTTATATAACATAGTCAATAATGAGCTGGTCATGCCAGAATGATTGAATTTACTTCCAACTGTATATATTAGCTTGCCTCTTGAGTTCTAGTCAAGTCTCTTCCAGCTGTACTGGACTGCTTACTTTGAATCAATTTAGTCATAACTGTTTCCAGTCCTATCACAGACTTGTCTCACTGCATAGATGTGTCAGTAATGACTATGGTAGAAACACCACAGTTGAAAGTGGTTTCATTTGAGAGCACATTCAATCATTCAGGTTAGACAGACATTCTCTTTCTATCTTGCCTCCAAAAAGGCTGACTATTTATTGGCAGATCCTCTACCTTACTGGCAGCAATCGGATTTAGAAACTATCATTGCCTATTGACCCATACTAATCAATGGTAGGATTTTATATACATGTTTACACATTGGCCACACTTATGTTTTACCCTTTGGCCATGTTTATACATTGGTTATCCAACTGTTTACACATTATTTAGCAGCAGTGAATGCTCAATACAATTAGACAAGGAAGGAATCTGGACTAGTCCACCTCTGAAGGCAAGGTCTGATATGACATCCCTCCTCCTGGCTAAATTTAGGCCCAGAGAATGTAATCATCAAGATTAGTTGGACAGTGTGTTGTCTGCTTTGTTGGTTTCTCAGGTTTATTGCTGTTTTTGTCTTGTTCATCATCCTTGTTTGATGGTCTTGTACTTGGGTGTTCTCCTGGGTTGTTGCTGTCTTTGGTTTGGTAGTCATCATTTTCACTTGATGTACTTGATTCTGTGTGACTTGGTTTAGGTGGAAATGGTATTGATAACCATATGCTGTTTGAACTACTACAATGTAGAATCCTTTTAGTTCTGTAACCACTGCTGTTATCCATTTTGTGGATCCATTGTATATTGTGCTTAGCACTTGATTCAACATTTTTATATTGTCTTCCTTTTTTACCACAGTTTGGATTAGCTTTCAGGGCTGACGGGTTAGGTTTAGACCATTGAGGTGTTTTGTCTTTTTCTGGCATGTTTTGATTAATTTTGCACTGTCAGCAGTGATGGACTTTTGGCCTCAATATCAGAAATTAAGGTAGGCCACCACCCATATGATCTTGCTAGCAACTTCATTCAGATTATCCTCAGATGGCCATTATGCAACAGATTGAGCACCTGGGAAGGTGCAGCTGGGGGAATAACTACTCTGGATCCACAGATAATGCAGCCATTTTCAGTTGAGTAGGCTGAATGCAATTCTTCTGATTTTTTATTTGGCCAATCCTCTTGGATCCATTTTTTTACCTTTTTAAATCCAGGATCATTAGTGGTCCATACAGCCACTTTATTGAATATGTCTTGAGTAATCAGATTTCAATTTAGTTAATATTGTGACCTGGTTCACCTTTGTCACTCCAAAGCCTAAGTGACTGAACCAGTCACGGCCTAATAAGTTACTATTATCACTGATACCACCACCAGTGGTAGATGTATAGTCTTGTTAGGCATAGTAATTTTATCTGTTGTTTGACTTAACAGTTTTATTTTATTGTCCTGATAGTCTGTGATAGACTTGCTGCTAGAGTGCAGCTTATATTTTTTATTTTTATTAATGATAGCTCAAGTTTTTCTTGAAACAATGGACACTGCAGACCCTGTGTCCAGTTCCATTGTAACTGGAGTATTATTAATTATAATACTGTGTATAAATCCAGACTAATCATCTTTAATATGATTTACATAGGCAACTTGTTTATTTTTTTTATAATTGCCTTTGCTGTTTTTTAGAATGGATTTTTCCATCCCCATATCAGCTCTGTCTTTTTAATTAGACATGGAGCCTTTATATGTCCAACCCACTTGCAAAACATATAGGTCATATAGTGGTGTGGGCATTCTATATTTGTGTGCATTTGTTCATTGAATCTATAGCAATGCATTAGACTATTTGATGCTGAATTATCGGTCTGACACAGTACTATGCTCGATTTTGTTGCACATCATACTTTGTAATATTTTTTAATGGGTTTGCCTGACTGTCTATTTGATTCTGCTAGTACTGTTTGAGCCACAGCTGTTTCAAAATCTAAATCTGACATCATCAGCATTTTTAGTCTTAAATTATGATCATTAATGCCAATCACAAAGTGCTTCATTCAGGAAGTCTTTGAATTTGCACTTTAATGCCAATGATTCGATTCTTCTTGTGAACTCTCTGGCTTTTTCTCCCTGTACTTGCATGCAGAGGTTGAAATAATATCTTTGCATTATTATCAAGGGTTTTGGGGGGAAATAATCTGTGAGAATTGTTAACGTTTTGTCAAAATCTAGGTCAGCTGATGTTTCTGTCACAGATTGAGACTTGAGTATCTTATAAGTTTGAGGACCTATTACAGTTATTAATGTGGCTAATTTTACATCAGACTTCTGATTTGATTAGCCTGTAGGTAAAAAATTACTCACTCTTTATAGCTTGACCAGCCCTTAGGATAGGCTGGATTAAAAGCTACCATGAAGTCAATATAATTAGACATTTTTAAATTTTCCCTCATTTCTTCATAAGAGAAACAAAGTACTGATTTTTATTTTTGTGAGTTACCATTCATAATTTTTAAATTTTGACAGCTGCTGTTTGTAACTGTCCCAATGAAGCCAACAATCCACTAGGGAGAGCTTCTGTTTCTTTATTACGAGTTACACATTCATGATTGGTTTATGATTTTAATTGACATGTCTGTTATGTTTGTGGTCAACTTTTCTTCTGAATCTGCCGAATCTGTTTTCTATTTGAGCAGATCTAAGTGATAGAATTTTATCACCATTTTGTAAGTATGACAAATCTAGTTTCTTTGCATATTATTCAGGCAGAATAGTGATTTTAATATGACGAATGTCTCACTGCATACTCGGATATTTACTGTATTTTTCCAGTCATGGGGAACAATAATTCTTTTGTCTGACCACCAAATCTGTTGGCTTTATCACTGTATTGTACAACAAATATCTTTAACTGTGCCCTTATATATTTACTATATTTTTTTCCAGTCATGGGAAAAAATATTTCTTTTGTCACACTGTGCCAAATCTGTTATGCTTTTTATTAAAGTAATGACTATTATTATTACAAATGTTTATAAGAGGGATACATTGCTATAAAAGTAGTTATAAAGGTTGTTCTCCAATGTCTAAAAATAGTCTTGACATCTTTCCTATGTCACAATTGTATTTTCATAAAAGTTCAATTTTGCAATCTGTTATGTTGGGCATATTTTATAGTATTTTTACAGTCAATGGGGAAAAATATTCCTTTTGTCTGACTGCATCAAATGTTATGTTTGACTGAATTGCAGGTTTCAGACCTAAACCAACAGAAATATCAAAAAATATAAACACTCACGAAGTTAATATGTATAATTTATTAGAACAAATATACATGTTATAACATTAATAAATACAATTTTTCATATAACGTAGTCGATATCATTATGAGCTGATCATGTCCGAATAACTGAACTTCCAGCTGTATATATTAGCTTGCCTTGTGAGTTCTAGTTAAGACTCTTACAGCTGTACTGGACAGCTTACCTCAAGTCAGCCATATTCATAGCAGCTTCCAGTCCTATCGGGGACTTGCCTCACTGCATAGACATCCGTAATGACTATAGTAGAAACACCTTTGCAGTTGAAAGTGGTTTTTTCAATTGAGAGCATGTTCAATCATTCAGGTTAGATAGATGTTGTCTCCAAAAAGGCTGACTATTTATTGCCAGATGCCCTACCTTAATGGTAGCAATCGAATTCGGAGAGCATCATTGCCTATTGGCTTATATCAACCAATGATAGAATTTTGTACACATGTTTATACATTGGTTATGCTTATGTTTTCCACCTGTTTACACATTGATTAATGGTAATGAGTGCTCAATCCGATTAGATAAAGAAGGAATCTGGACTAGTCCACTTCTGAAGACAAATTCAGATGACACAATGAATATTTAACCATGTGATCTGGCCAATAATCTGTGCTCATGAGAGCTAGTAATGGGAACTTCTCTTGTATTAGGAGTCCTAATTATAATATAACTTATGTTTTGAATCTTTTATTACAATTTTTCTTTCTACTTTATAACTAATTTTGATTTAAAAAAATAATATAGTTTGAAATAAATATTTTCTTTATGACAAGTTCAAGTGACTTAAGGAATCTATTTTTAAGAGATGTCACCATATTGAATAAACTAATTTGAAGTCTTTTTTAAAAAAAATAAATTTAATTAATTTAGCCGTTTAAAAAAAATTATATTCACGTTTAAAAAATATATCTTAATTGATTGATGAATGAATTATTTTTGATTGATGAGCGCATTATTTTTGATAGAGTTTGATTAATGTAAGAAAATAATCAATAACCTGATAGTTTATCTTTTTGATAATCTCATTTTTAACCGAATGGTTTTAGTACCTTTAAAATAAAACGTCAAATGCAATGTTTATAATATCCATCATTATTAATGAATAAATACATTCTTCTTTGTATGGTTTAATTTATAGCTGTCAAATTTTATATATTAGTTTTATATAAATCTATATAATTTTGTCTTTTGACTTATAACAAAGATAATTAATGACTTAAATTTTTATGAATAAAAAATTGTAATTTTTAAAAATATATTATATACTGCATATAGTTTATATCATTGTCAGTATATATAAATTATTTTTATGTAGTATATGAATAAATGTGGTGTGTATGTGGATGTATATAATCTGTCATAGAGGAAACAAGTCTGACTATATTACTAAGACAATTTACACGCAACACCTCCCAAAATGATTTAAATAAACCTACAAATAATATCCACCTTTTATCATATTAATGTCAAATAAATGATGTGATAAAATAGATTGATAGTGAAAGAACAAAAGATGGGATCCCAGGGTCATAAGAAGCGCCTTTGTGCAAAATGAATTCCAGCGTTTTCAATCCCATATAATAAAATTTGTAAATTAATCAAAATGAATTTTATACGATTTAATTTAACAAAGGATACAGAAACAACAGAACATTAAAAAAATAGAATTATTTACACCATTACCTTTTTATTTCCTCATTAACTCTTATTTTGGTGACCATAAAAATTTCTATATGATAAATAACAATTAGTTTTAACTAGATCAACTCTAACCAACATCCTAATTAGTTTGTTAAAAATAATTTTATTTGTTACTTTTAATTTCATTCAGAATTTCTCATGCATAACTTATTTACATTTGTTATTAACCAAGTTAAATTCTTACACTGTCAGGTCGCCATCTTGAATTTAAAAAAATTATAATAAATATAATTTATAATATCTTCTGTTTGAATACAATAAATATAAAAATATATACATTGTTAGAAAGAGCAAATATGAAAGAATGTAATAAAACTGATAAAATAATCATTACCTAAAATGAAAAAAAGTAAAAAAAGAAAGATTTTTAATATGTTTATTTTTACATTGGTTCACAAATTCTAAAGTTTGAAAGTTATATGTTAAAATGACAATTTCATAGACAGCTTCATCATATTTGCCATAAAATGCTGAAAAAATATTATATAATATGACTTACCTGAGGTAATTTTTCAGTGTAAAAAATTACAAAAAAAAAATGCGATCGGTGACTTCCATTTTTACTAACTGACCTAGATCCTGTTCTTCCATATCAGGGTATCTGCTAGAAATGTTTGGTTGTCCTTCCATGCAGGATATCTGTTAGAAATATGTTTGGTTTTTAGTGGGGGAAAAAATAACAGGAATAGTTTATGAGATATTATGCAAAGAGAACTTTAGTAAATTGTAATGTATTATTATATATTAGTTATTATATTATTGAGAAATGGGATGTGATCTAAAATGTGTATTCTTTTCAAGTAAAAAGTGTGTTCAAAAAAATAAATATCAAACAGTAAGAACAGTTTATGAGATATTAAGCAAAGAGAACTTTAGTAAATTGTAATGTATTATATATTAATTATTATATTATTGAAAATGGGGTGTGACCTAAAATATGTATTCTTTTCAAGTAAAAAGTGTACTCAAAAAAAAAAAGTCAAACAAAAATTTCTCTAAAATAAAATGAATAAAAACTGTAACTAAATCAATTAAATATTAAAATAAACACATTTATTATGAGCACTGTGTGTGGGAAATGATATATGATAGTGGTTAGCTGAAGGGTCCTTGAAAGTCTGTGTTCAAGAGATTATTACAAAAATATAACAAATGAATACAATGCTACTGTAATCATGTGATAAATGATGATCATATAAATAAAATCATGATGTATGTTGGCTATTGCACTAACCAGGTATATGATTCTCTGAATGTGGATGTGCATGTTTTTATTGTCATTAAAATGTAAATTGCCTACAATTCTACAGCATATTTATTGATTTTCTACATATATTTCATTATATAAAAATATAATAATAAAAAATAAGTAATAAAAAACACTATTTACTGACGGGGAAATTGATTCCTAGTGGTGTGACTCATAAATATTCAAACTCAAGTTCAAATTCTGGTTATGAAGAAGTGCTAGATGCATTTTCCATGCTTGTACTGCAGATAAAATGATTTCAACCATTTTTTTTTTTTTGGTCAATGCGATTTCTACATCTGAATTATCACTAAAATTAGCGTCTACAAAGAGATGGCTTAGAAATACATACATCAGTTTCAGAGCAAGCCATAAGAGAGTTCATACATTTTATGAATGCTAAATCTAAAAAAAATGAGAGAAAAAATTAAGAATTGCATTTCAAAAAGAAAATCATAAAAAAAATACATATATCTTTTTGAATAAAGAGAAAGCTCACAAATACATACATTGGCAATTGATATAATCTCAGCATGTGGTGAGAGTATCCATTTTAGTGGGAAAAACATTTTATGAATGCTACATTTAAAAAAAGAAAGAAAATAAATTAAAAATTGCATCTCAAAAAAAAAAAAAATCATTGTAGAAAAAAATTTATACATCATTTTAAATGTAACAAAATGGTGGATCAAATGGTCTGAGACCTATAAGTGTAAGATGTATTGATTCTGCACAAACTCAATTTAAAATCTAAACTTATGAAAAGGGGTACAAAAGGGGTTTTGGAAGTGAAAGAGACTTTTCAAATATTCATTCTACAATTGAATATTTACACTATTTCATGATTTAATTTTTTATATACTCATTATTGCAGTATATTAATTTAGTTATATTGCAGATATGATGCATTATTATATAAACATTATGCAGTTTGATATCTAGGGGTTAAGAAATGTGTGCAATCTGTTTTTTGAAATTTTTTTTTACTAATTCTGTTTTCTTTGTATTTTGTATTTTTGGGTAATATTATGGATCAATTACAAATTCCACACTCCATGACAGTCTAAATTCAAACAAAAGCAGATTAGTAAAATATACAAAAAAATTATATCAATATTAATTTGATAAATCTCGTATTAGTTGGGAATTTCTCAGATTACTGTTGTAATGTTATGATAAATCATTTTAGTATAGATTTTTTTAAATAACATAGATTCTCTCTTACTGCTTTTATTGATATTTTAATGACAAAAATAATCTGAATAGGTCAGTATTTTATGGACAATCGGATAAGGTCTAGCATCTTTATTCTATTGTTTATGACAAAAAAATGCCCAAAAGGTGTTCACTTCTTTCTGCTCTAGTTTTCCTAATTTTTTACTTGTTTATAAAATATTTTATATTATTTAAAAAACTAATTGGTTGATAATTATTTAAAACAAAAACAAATGCACATGTATATTTTCAGTGTATTTATTTTATATTTTTAGAAATAGAAGTTAATAAACTTGGACCATAATATAAACAAAGAAAATTATAGTATGTCCAACATCATTATCTGTGAAAATGGTCATGGTGTTAAATTTTTTTCAAATATTATAATAATTATAAAACAAACATCAGATTTGAAAGCAGAGTTTGGTATTTATCATAAATACACATTCATTTGTTGGCATTTAAAGAAAAAAAACGTAAAAATGAATTTGTTTATTTTTGAGAGAGTTTGCTTTCACACTGATGTATGATCAATGTGGATGTAATTATGTCGTTTGTTCCCATATTTATAAGTCAATTTTAAGTATTTAAAAAAGTCAAATGTGATTTTTAGAATATTATCCATTTATAAAATTAAACTAATACATTGTACAGGCTTAAACCTGCATTTATATATGTAATATATGCGGGATTCGAACTCAGACTTTCACACGACCTACCAATCTCAGTGCCATCTCATTAAATTAAAAAAAGTTCAATTTAGTGAGTTTTAGTATAAAATAAAGATTTTATATACTTCTGTAGCAATAAAAAATGGTAGAATTTGAAAGGATTAAAAATATATATATCGGTATTAAAAAAAAAACTTTTTTAAGACAGCACTAAAATCATCCCTGAGAATTCATATTTCAAAAACTCTATCTCTACAACACACTGAACACATTACATTGGTAAATATGACTGATAAATAGAATCACCTACTATATAACTGTTGTCCAATAAGGTTACAGAATTGACATAATTATTATGAATAATATTCTTTAAAGAAGTTTATTTTTAAAGAAATTATTAATAGTAATGTGCCATTTTTTTTTATATAAATGAGAATATTTAAACAAACATGATTCGGAAATCTAAATATTTTCATTTACATATGGATGGCAACTGTAATATTCTTATATTTAAACAAAATATATTTTCAATCAGAATTATAATAATGGAGTGATTCAGAAATCTAAACATTTTCATTTACGTATAAATTTCATTAATTATGATGGCAATCTGTTCAATTCAGCATAGTTGTGGGATATATATGTAGTATATTTTGAATAACTGTCACAAGAGTAAGTAGAAGAGCAATCCTTTTATATTTAAATAAGAAATATTTACAATTAGACTGTTTCTAACTATAGGGTGATTAGGAAATCTAAACATTTTCATTTACACACAAATTTTATTAATTATCATTGAAACATGGGATCTCATTGATGAGTGCCTTTGTGCCCTGCTCATCTACATGTGGTGGCCCTATGGGTGTTATTTACAGGTTTATTTAAATGATTCTTTGGGAATTTTGTTTGTAACTTATATTAATTACTATTGGAACTTGTTTTTTCTATGAAATAGGTTTAATTCTTAGCATTACATGTATGATAAATTGTAAATTCATTTACATTCTCATTAAAATCCTTAGTGTATCAATTTTAAGTATTACTAGTGTGATTATTAAATCTTTAAAAAAAAATGAATATCTTTCTCATTGGCTTTCAAAAACATTTTTAAAATTATAAATGCCAATAAACTAACCTACACAATACCTTCACATTATAATTATCAAAATCTTTGTAAATTAAAACAGTAGCAAACTCTTCATACAGTAGCGCCATCCAGTGCAAGCCATATTAATCAATGCGTGCAAGGTTTGTGCTTCAATATTCTCAGACTAGTTTCTAGCTTGTGACTTTCATCAGTGAGGAGCCTTAGATCTGAGAGCACTGCACCTAGATCTGCATTCTTGCATCCATTGATTACTATGGTTTGTACTAGGTGGCACTACTGTATAGAGTGTTACTATAATCTTTTTGTGTGCAGAAAGAAGAGAAGATATGAAAATTATGTTGAAGACATGTGCAAGGGTGGGTAAAGAGATGGGGTTTAAATTTAGTGAAGAAAAATCAAATACAATGATGGTTAATACTGGGAAAACAGAAGATGTAGAATTTTTATTGGTGGATATAATGTTAAGTGTGGTGGATAGATATAGGTATTTGGGAATCATCTTATGTAATCAGGAAAATTGCTTGGATGAATGGGAGAAAAAATTGGTAAATGAAGCAAAGAAAAGAAAGGGTTTGGTAAAGAAACTAACAGTATTTTCATATAATAAATATGATGTAGCTAGAATAGTATGGAAGGGAGTTGCAGTAGCAGGGTTAACATATGGTAATGATGCATTATGTGTTAGTAAAAGGGTTTTAGATTATTTAGAGAAAGTACAAAGGGAAGTAGGAAGACATGCATTAGATGCAGAGATGTGGACAGCAAAGGAGGCAATTCAAGGAGAAATGGGATGGTCAAGTTTTTATATGAGAGATGCAAAAAGTAAAATGAAAATGTTTGGTAGGTTGCAGTTTATGGATAGTAAAAGAATAGCAAAAATAGTGTTCAATTGGGTTATGAGTAAAGGGCAGGTAACAAGATGGGTGAGAAAGGTAATGCGGTATGCAAAAGATTTGGATAAAGAATTTATATCAGTATACTTATATAAAAGGTGGGATGATTGTGTTAGGAGGATTGTTGAGTGTTAAAGTGGTAAGGAATGGGTTAAAAGAATAGAAGCATTAATAAAAAATAGGGAGTTGGAGAGATGGAGAACTAGTATGGAGGGTAAGAAGAGTTTAAATATATATAGAAGTAAACAGAATATTGGATGCGAGTTAATTTATGATAATAGTAAGGAAAGTAGTTTATTATTTAAGGCTCGAATGGGATCCTTAGCAACAGGAGAATATACATGTAAATGGAAAACTATGGATGATTTAGTGTGCAAATTGTGTAAGGAAGGTATAGAAAATATTAGGCATCTGTTGATTGAATGCAAATGCTTGAAAGCAGAAAGGGTACAGATAATGAAGTTATGGGAGAATAGACATGAACAAAGTGACTATACAGAAAGTGAGTTATTAGTTTTTATGTTGGGTTTGCGAAGAGAAAAGGGGGATTTAGATATAAAGGCTATAGAGTTGACAAAGACTATGTTGTAGAAATGGGATGGGGCAGAATATGGGAAGACTTAAGAGTGGGGAATGGAAAATAAAGTGGCTAACAGGTTTATCTGGGCATAATTGCTGAGATATTCTTGACTTCATTTAAGGAGAAGCCAAATACATCACATCACATAATTACTATATGTATCAATTAGGGAATATACACTCAGTTAAAGTGGAAAATTGGGTGGGATTAAGGCAAGGATGCCTTATGTCACCTATTTTGTTTTTATTATTTTTGAGAGAAATGGAGAGAGCAATAGAAAGACAAGGAAGCAGGATCAAGGTACCATTAATAGATGGCAAGGGAGTATATACATTATCGTGTCTTTTATTTGCAGATGATGTCTTTTTGTGCACAGAAAGAAGGGAAGATATGGAAGTTATGCTAAGGACATGCACAAGGGTGGGTAAAGAGATGGGGATTAAGTTTAATGAAGAAAATAAAAAGTAATGATGATTAATACTGGGAAAAGAAAAGACAATGAATTTTTATTGGAGGATATAAAGTTAAGTATGGTGAATAGATATAACTATGTGGGAATCGTCTTAAGTAATCAGAGAAATTGCTTGAATGAATGGAGAAAAAATTGATAAATGAAGCAAAGACAAAGGGGATTGATAAAGAAATTCAGTGTTTTTATATAGTAAATATGACATAGCTAGAATTGTATTGAAGAGAGTGGTGGTAGCAGAGTTAACATGTGGTAACAATGCAAATGGGTGGATGACAAAGGAGGCATTTCAAGGAGAAATGGGATGGTCAAGTTTTTATATGAGAGATGCGAAAAGCAAAATGAAAATGTTCAGTAGATTGCATGTTATAGATAATAAGACAATAGCCAAAATAGTATTTAATTGGGTTATGAATAAAGGGCAGTTAACAAGATGAGTGAGAAAAGTAATGCAGTATGCAGAAGATTTGGACAAAGAATTTGTGTCAGTATACTTGTACAAAAGGTGGGATGATTGTGGTAGGAGAATTGTTGAGTGTTATAGTGGTAAGGAATGGGATAGAAGAATATATGCAGTAATAAATAATAGGGAGTTGGAGAGATGGGGAACTAATACAGAGAGTAAGAAGAGTTAGAAGTAAACAATACTGGGTGTGAGTTAATTTATGATAATAGCAAGGAAAGTAGTTAACTGTTTAAGGCTTGAATGGGATCTTTAGCAACAGGGGATTATCCATGTAAATGTAAAAATGTGGGTGATATAGTCTGCAAGTTGTGCAAGGAAGGCATAGAAAGTATTAGGCATCTATTAATTGAATGTAAATTCCTGAAAGCAGAAAGGTTACAAATAATAAAGTTGTGGAAGAGTAAATATAAGCAAAGTGATTATACAGAAAGTGGGCTGGGTTTGGGAAAAGATAGGGGGGATTTAGATATAAAAGCCATGGAGTTGACAAAGATTATGTTGTGGAAATGGGATGGAGCAGGATATGGAAAAACATAGAGTAGGGAATGGAAAGGGAAGATAAAGTGGGTAATAGGTTTCTCTGGGCATAGTTTCTGAGAGTTTCCTGACTCTGTATAAGAAGACACAGTCATCACATCACATGACATGCACTGGATGGCACTACTGTATGGAGTGTTTGTTACTGTTTTAACAGCTTGTGTAAGCATAGAAAATATTGGTCATGTAATGTTTATAAATTACTAATAGGTAAATGTAAATTTCTTAAATTGTAAGGCCTTTATGTATAAATAAAGTGTAGGGGATCCCAAAAATTTTGAGAAGTTCTCATGTTGGATAATAAATTTTTATTTGAAAAAACAGAAACCTAAACACTTAAAAATACATCAAAACTGCTCAACTCATTGTTGTGTGTCTGATCCCTTCTGTGTTTAAACACTTCCTATAATTAAATAATAACCTGTGTGCTATTACCAACAGTTGAATGTATTTGGAATATTTAAATAAAGTTAAATTTTTCTAAAGATATTCAATTCTCATATTGGATGATGGAAATAATCCAATATATAAACACAACTAAAACACCTTTATTACAAACTTTCAGGAAAACACAAATAATAGAATGCTTTGTTTCTCTAAAGGTCATGTGACATTCAAGAACTGGACATGATATTTTGAGCTGTGATTCACAAACTATAACTTCTTATATCCACTGATCTACCATTACCCTAAACCATGCAGTGCAAAATTAATTTTTTTTTTATAATTCATTAACTGAATGGTTAGTCACTTGGGAGGTCATATGACATTTGAGCACTGGAAGTCTTATAATGAACTACCACATCCACAATCCTATTACTGCATTAAATCATGCAGGGAAAAATTTAAATAGTTACTATAATTAAATAATTGGTTTGTTACACTGGAGGTTAAGTGACATTCAAACACTGGAATTGACCTATTGAGTTGTGATTTATAAACCTTAGGTTCCCATGCCTACTACTCTACCATTGCACTAAACCATGAAGGTTAAAATTTAAATCATTATCAAAATTAACCGTATTTACATATTAGACCTGCTATGTCTTTTCACATCCGTGTCAATCCGCCGATAACTTTCTAATTTTGTGATCTGACTAAATAATGTGTACACTGGAACTTCTACAAAATTAAATGATAAATTCATCAGAACAGATCACGTGTACATAACATTTTTGCAATATTTACAAAGTTAGCGGCAGATTG
Organism: Epiperipatus broadwayi; assembly: GCA_028023455.1. Classification (NCBI taxonomy): domain Eukaryota; kingdom Metazoa; phylum Onychophora; class Udeonychophora; order Euonychophora; family Peripatidae; genus Epiperipatus; species Epiperipatus broadwayi. Next base: position 26,492,872 of record JAQFVV010012394.1, on the reverse strand, counting down.
AGTATATATGTGAAAAAGCATAGCAGCTCTAATACGTAACACTAATTGTACCAGACTAAATCTGAAGAAGTACATTTTTAAATTTCACATAAAAAGTAATAAATATGACATGGCATTATGCAATTCCTAAATGTTACTTAAAATTTAAAAAAAAATTATTTAAGCCTGTAATGGAATTACAAAACAATTTCTAAAGCAAAATTTGCAAAAAAATAATAATACTAAAGTATTACTATATCTATATCTGGCATGAAATCACAAAGTGGACACTAAACCAAGCAGATACTAAACCAAAATTTGGGGGAAAAAACACTACATAATAGATAAACACAATTGCTTAAAATGAAAATATACTTAGCGTGTAATATGTAATAGGAATTGTCACCATGAAACAATCATCTGTATTTCCAGAGAAGTTCTCAGGAGGAGGACATTTTTACTTTATTTTAAGAGGATGAAATTTTGTTCCCAAAATGGAGGCTTTAAAGTAATTTTTTTTTCAAAATGAAGACTTACTTAACGTGATTGTGTGATATAATGCCTGCACAGAATCTTTATTGAGAAATGTTAATAAGTAAATGTATTTCATTCAAAACCAAAAAAAAAAAGACACTTAAATTATTATACTTTTGTTAAAAATTAACAAAAAAGGAAAATTACTGAATTTTTTTGTTAATCAATGTGGTGGACTGATTTTTTTGATTTTATCCATTAAAAAAATGAATGCAATCGTCTTTATGCAGTCTCTGTCACATAAATTTCAACAAATATGAATTTAAGTGCTGGCTTGCTTTTCCTCAGTGTTGTTTATTATGCCATTTCACTGAATCCTAAAGTCTTTCAATGTTCTTTGAACCCCAGTTGCTGGATTCACAAAATTTATATTTGTGGTTCACACGAAAATGATCATAACTGGCAGCTCATAATTCAGCAGTTGTATATGCTTTCCGACAGTCCAAATAAGTTGTTGATTCTGCTTCCACATTTTGTTTGATAGCTTCCAGCAGAGTTGCCACTATTCTGTCATGAATTCTTATGATGAAACACTCATTGTTTTCCCTGCATAAGCCACCAAACATCCACTGTTCCAGAAGAATTCATCCATCTTGTTTTTTTTTTTGTGAAAAGGCTCTCATCAATTTTAATGATTTTGTTAGGGCCTCCAATTTTATATTTTTCTCACCCTATCATCACAGTGGCACAAAGTTGCCGAATATAGTTATTCCATTCTATTACAGTTTTGTTTGCTAACCATGGCTCTGTTTTTCCCCATTCTATGGATGTTAATATGTGAGCCTAGCTATAAATAAATTGGATTGCTGTCAAAAATGGAATTCTGGAATCCTCCAACCACATTCCCTTATGAAGGCCTATTTTATCATCCTTGAATTTTATAATGCCATCACTTGTTTGATGTGTGTATGTAAAGAGTTATAGTATGTCCCGTTGGACATACTTTTTCAGATGGCAGGATTCCTTTCTCTTAAAAATAGTCTCTCACATTGATCTCAGTAGCAGGTAAACTCCAAAGGTTCATCATTTTGTACTGTTTTAAAAAAAATTGTTGTATTAATCAGAAAATGGAAAAGTAAATCAAAATGAAAGTACATATATTCATTCACTTAAAATCAAAAATAGTATAGTAGGAAATCCAAAAAGTGCAATGACGAAAATTATGAAAGTGTAAATATAGGAAATCCAAAACATCCAATGGATAGCCATATGAAATAAAAACACTTGAAAAATGCAATTGACAGGACTGAAGTAAAAAAAAAAACACTCAGGAAGAACTTTAAATGAAATCTGGACAATAAATGACGAAAATTATGAAAGTGTAAATTTATCACATAACACATTATTGGACGAGATTGGATGAGATTGCAGGGTTTATTTGACAACATTGCAAGGTTAGACATTTATCATGAATGTGAAAAGGTGTAGCAGGTATTCTGCATTGCAGGTCTAATATGTAATTACCAAATTAACTAATTAAATTGCTTGACACTTGTAGGTCATATAATGTTCAAACATCAAAAGTAGTTAAACCATAATCCTTAGATCTTTTAATCCCAAGTCTGCTGCTAACACTGAACTAAACTATTAGGACTATTAGATTTTAAACAGCGGCTAATTTTTCTCCACAATTATTATCCATAAATCTCTCAACTCTGTGATCTTTTATAAGAGATGAGCAGTCAAAAAATGTGTACTTTAGACATTTATTTTTATCTTGTTTACAATTTTGTGTTTACTCTGTTATCAATTATATGTTTTCATACCCCAATAGGTAGCGCCAGCTTGTTACAAGTGCCTGCATCTCTCATTATTAACATCAAAGCTTTTCATTCTGATTTTCTGCTTTAAACTTATAAACATCTTAAATTTTTTTCCTTCATTAGTCATTTTCTTTAGTTTTCTTTTTTTTTCTTCTGTAGTTCAATTTATTTATTTAGCACACAGATTTATTCTTAACAAAATATTCTAACCAAAAGATAGAATCTATAGTGGCTTATTAAATTCTTCAATTCTGCCATTGTTAACATAGATTTGGCAATGACTGACTATGTGATTCATGGTGTAGGTTTTTCTACATATATATATATGTCAGTGACTGCTAAATTCTATTTACAAAGCAGATGAGTACAATGAGCATGAATTGTCCTGAATCTGTTCCATGTTTCTATTGTGGCTTATAATGAGATTCAATCTACAAGTGCTATTTTTTAGCTCATGCTCATTTGATGACATTAGGTTCAGATAAGTATATAAATTTGTTTTTTTATCTAGTGTCTTTGCTTCTTTGTTAGAGTTTTGTGAGAAGTAAAATTAGAAGTATTCAATCAGTCAATAACATTCTATCCTATAGACATAGCCAGAGAGTAATCACATCACAAATTTTATCCAGTTCTCTACTTTGGTCTCTTCGTTGCCCAGCTCTTCAATGTCATCCAGAAAGGTCAATCCTTTCTGTTCCTTCTTCTTGTGTCCATTCATTATTTTCTCCCAAACATCTTTCATTAAACTATTTATCTTCTTAATATATATTTCTCTCTATCTCTAATTTCCTCAATCAATCTTTTTTTTTTCCATTTACTCCTTTAAGAACTTATTCACACATCATTTTATTCATCCAACTAATTTTTTTCATCCTTCTCCATGATTACATTACTATTTTATTAAATATTGTAACAAAAATTTGTTTACTGTTATAACATACTTAATTACACTATTCATTTTTTTCCTGTGAATTTTTGATAATTATTTTGTCTTTTCATAAAAAAGAAAATCCATTTTATTTCTCTTTAAAATCTCTCAATAGCTATTCATACACCCATTTAAACCATATCTTCAAATTTCATTTAATAATCTATTAAATTTTTAAATCATTTTGTTTATATGTTAATAATGTAATGGTTAGTTATTCGGGAAGTCATGTGACATTAAAGCAGTGATGTGCTCTTTTTACACTTACGACCTCTATATTCAGACTGAAATTTTAGCGACCCATTATATGTTTTTACCGTCCTATTATAAAAATATAAGGATAGTAATTGTAAAAGTCGTTTTACCGCATACAAATATATATACTGTATATTGTATTTCAGTACATACGATTTGATATAAGATCTTAGAAAAAACTGCATATTAACAAAAAGGTATAATAATATTTGGTTCTTAATAGTTCTGTTGATTTGTAGCAATTACAACTTTTTTAGCTTTAGAAAATGTATGAATTCAAGAACGTAGTACCACGTATTAATGTTAGGAGGATATTAGCACGAAGAACAAAACTCTGAGAGAATGAACAAGAGAAATGAGAGCAAAATAAGTGAAGTGCCTTTACTATGTTCTGTTTATACAAAGCAGTTTGGAATATAAATGAAATGTTTAAGCACAAAAGTGATCAGATCCACAATAATAAGTTAAGCAAGTTAATTGTATTTTTTAATAGTGTTCAGGGTTTTTTTTATCAAATAAAAATTTGTTATCCAACATGAGAACTTCTCAAAATTTTCATAACCCCCAACAATTTTTCTGAATTGGAACATTGGAAAACACCGTTTATTACCTCATTTGCAAATATTACAAATAAAATTACTTACCGTTGTTAGCCGAGAGGTCAGCGCAGCCGCCTTGGTTGTTGCGGTTTCGCCCGCCGCCGATGCTATGACATATGAAAAAGAAAATTATTTATCTTTTTTTTTTTATGTGTCGTAGCATCGGCCAGGAAGCGAACCCGCTAACCCGGGAAAACTGTTTGCAAAGCTGCTGTTCTGACCTCTCGACCACCAACGCTTGCCTATCTTTCTTGCAACATTTTTATTTCTATCATAAAATTTATTCAAATAGTAAAATACTTTTAACCCAATATTTTTTTTATTTTTAGCTTTAACCTTTTCCCCCATTCATCTACATAAATTAACTATTCTGTAAATTAGTGATGCGAATAAATAATTATGCAATTCTTGTTCTTTTAACATCACATCTTATATAGCTTTGAACTACTGATTACCATTATATTTTAAAGACATTTTGATGATAAATTTAATTTTTATACTTCTTTCCTTCTTTCTACACAAATCTTTAAAAGTAAATCCACATGTTATCTATTAGCTGATATTTTCAACAAATTGTCTGAAAATAATCATAATATTAAAAACAGCTGGCAAAAGATAAAAAAGAACTCTCTTTTAATATGCACATTGTCTACTCCAGTTCTTGAATTATATTTGTGTTGAAGGATATCTTTGTCTTTGAATTTTACATATATATATATATGTTACTCTATATTCTTTAAACAATATATATTGAATAACTTCAATTCACAACATTTTAAGTGCAGTACTTGATGGAAAAAACAACTGATCTCTGCTGGACATATGTTTCTATCATATTGACATTATCACCAGTCTGGAAAACAGTTGTTACTCTGTCAAATAAAACAACGTTCAAATTTTAATATCAAGTTAAATTTTGTTGAGATGTTTAAATAAAGATTACATTGCTATGTTTAATAGAATATTTACTTGTTTTCAGGTGTAGGTGATATTGATTATGACAGAAATGTACATCCAGCAGTTATTGGTTTACTTTGGTATTATTGTTTGAAAGTTTGTAAAAATCTATAGATGGCATAAATTAAATTGATACTTAGTATATGTGGTGCTATAGTTTATATTATATTTTATAAATGTGTAAATGAATCATTGAAAGAATTAAAAGACTGAAATAGAGCTGGTCTGGGCACATTGTTAAAAGATGTGATAATGGATAGACAGTTGATGTCTTAAACTGGATCTTAAGAGATTTCAAATGACCTAGAAAGAGACCACATTTTAGATGGATGAATGAAATAAAGTTTTCTAATATTATTTGAATAGAGGCTAGAGATCAGAGAAATTTGATTAAACTTGGAGAGATCTTTATCTTGTAGTGGATCATATAATGGTTGAAAATGATAATATAAATTCTCATATTGATGAATAATTTATTCCATGTCTTTCAATTTCTAATGCAATATCTTCCTACTTATCATATATTTCCCCTAAACCTAATTGTATTTCATGTCAATTATTACTTACATTATTATGAATGAAATCTGACTTACAATATTTTAAAATCATTTTTAAAAATTTTATTTTTCTTTATTTATATATTGTGATATAAAAATCCTTTTTAAATGATTGATCTTTTTATTCTATATCCAACAATATGCTCATAAAAATTTCCAAAAATGGATAAAATTAGTGCACCTTAAATCGTCTATTCTTTAAAAACAATTATTTGCTGAAAAAAATAAGAAATTAGCTTGTAAATTTATTATACAATTTTAATATGTGATCATATTTTAACAACAATAGAAAATTAACATAAATGGAAATAATATTTATTTTTATAAAGCACAAACAGTATTGAAATTAAATTGAGAGATCTAAGTACTTTAGACTGGCTTGGATATATAGAAAGATAAGTAAAGAATAGGGTGGATCGCCCTTTTCTTGTTAAATTCTCTGTCTTGTATTTATGATCTGATTGGATGTTAGATAGTAATGAGCGCGAGAGGTTTGCAGTCTCTCAATTTGATAAATGGAAATAATGAAATATAATCCATCTTTAAAAATATGTTTAAAATTATATCCCTTTTTAAGCTATAAAATACTAATACATGCACAACAATATAAATAACAATAAAATTGAAATGCTTATATATACACCTAAAACTATTACTTGTTTAAATCACTATAACACTTTCAATCATTCAACAGATTTCCTCAGAGTTCAAATGCTTCTACATTAAAAGATAAATTATAAATTGATATTGTTGAATATCTTGAAATTGAAAAGTAAAGATTGATAGGATATTTGTAGAAGTTCAATATAGTACAAGCTATATTATTGACAGATGTTTGTCTTTTGTAAATTTTTATTAATATATACAATATTTAGATGTATTTTTGTAAAGATTGAATTAATAGAGGCAACAAGAAAATTCCCTGCATTAGCAAATGCTGATGACCCTTCAATATATATGAGTAATGGAAATAAATTTGGCAAACTATTAGGTAAGAAATAATGGAAAAGTGATAACAAAAAAAATGAATAAGATGATTTTAAATATATTTTAAATTTATGTTTTCAATAATGTTTCAGAAATAAATTCATTAATCTAAGATAGTCATTTTAGTTGTCCATTGCCTTCAGGTTAATGAAGAAATGTTGTCCAGTATTGTGTCCACAATTTTATATCAAAGTAATTTACTAGTAATTTTTAATTTCCAAAAGAACTATTTTTGATTTTTTCAAAAATATTTATTACTTCATATCATGAATTGATAATTTATAAAGTGAATTTTTTCAAACTACTATATGTTCTTTTCAATCGAACTCTGTTTATGTTAGAAAGATTATCTGAAAGTTGTTCTAAAGAAGAACATTGCTTAGGGTTTTCATTTGGAAGATATGGTGATGAATAGAATATATTGGAGAGTAGTAATAAGATATGATATTGAAATATTTTAAAAATAAAACTTTTCATAGAAGTTAAAAGACAACATTGCAAAATATCAAGTAAACAGAATAATAGACTCATAGTTTCTATGTGCAGACATATTTGCCATTCACATATTAGTTTTTATAGTCATTGCAAAACTCATCTATAGTATACTACTATTATAACTACCAATAGTACTATTAATATTACTGCTATTATTATTAATTTACTTTACAAAATTATACCATGCATATTATTTTTGGTACACCTAAATAAACTTCTGTGTCTGATATCTATGTTAATTTCTGTGTTGTCTGTTCATAAAATATATAAGTATAGAATTTATTATATGTATATATCATTTTTTTATTGTATTATCATTCCTTATTGTGTCATAAGGTATCTGTTGTAAATGCCCCATTAGCTGAGAATTTTTATTTGACACTGCCAGATTTTTACTGGTCTCAGATTGATTAATTCTTTTGTTACTGACTATTCAATAGATGTTGACCATTTATCTTTTTAGATATTCAAAAAATGTTTGAAACTTTGGTTATTATATATCTGTAATCATATTTATTATTATGATTGTTTTAACATTTGTATGTATTGTACATGATTAGTGTGTATATATTCTTTTTTTTTGTAAGTATGTACTTAATGTTTATATCTGTTCTCTATATCTATAATTTATTCTTTGTATTAATCTTTATAAATTATTCTCTGTGTGATTTTTTTAGTGATTAATGTATATACTTATCTTTTATTTTCATTTTTTTTTGTAATTTATATAATAACTCTTACGAATAACTCCTCACACAAGTTCTGCTTGTTTGAAGTTAGTCTGTCTTTTATATATATATATTGATCATTAATACAAGCGATAGCAGGTTTTTACGTATATAAAACTTGTTTTGTTTTTCATAAATGTACCTTTAAAGTTTTCTTGCAATGATATAGATTGCAGAAGCTTTGATTATGTGGAGAAACTGAACTGATATCAGACCCACATAGCTATCTAGTTTGATAGGCTGAGTTTGAAGACATATAGGTGTCTAAAAAATTCATGCTTGCAAACTGATAGAAACGTTTTGCATAAACGCTTGGAGTTAATATTTAGGTCTAGTTTCTAACTCCTATCTCTTCACTGATGAGAGAAAATCAGCCTGAAATCAGCAAAATGAAAGAGACAGTGAATATTGACTCTGACGTTTATGTAAACAAATACGCTTGTTTGGAGGTCTTGGTAAAGCTCCATCTATTGATCATTAATACAAGTGATAGCAGGTTTTTACGTATATAAAACTTGTTTTGTTTTTCATATATATATATTGTACCATTTACATATATGTGGTACAAGTATATTGGCATTGAGTAAGGTTTAAAAGAAGTAAAATTTTAAAAAATTGTCAACTGATGTAATTTAGGTTTTTTTTATTAGTTAATGTAATTTATATATATTTTTTGGATATGTACAATGAAAGCTGTTAGTGTTTAAAATTATCTATTTTATTAAAATAATGTTAATATCGGAAAGAATGTACGCACATACAGATTACTATTAGAGTAAAACCTTTTACCAGATAATTAAAGGTGGCAGAAATAAGTTATAAAAAAATACAACTTTGTAATTAAAAAGTAATAAGGAATGTTGAAGATTATCAAGTGATAATAACACAAAGGATATGAGGATATGCACAGAATTCTCAAAATGGTCATCAGTATAAAAACAGCACACAAGTTTAGAATTGGTTTTTTACCTTTTGCTGGCTATTTCTTCTATGCAGCATTTCGAAGCTATAGAAAAAGATTCAATCTAGAAATACTGCACTGAACCTAATCATAATGTGTGAGCAGAAATCAGATTGTTCGCCTGCATCTTCTCTCACAAAAGTCACCAAAAACTTCATCTAGCCTTGCCCTAAATACTGATCAGAGATGCCAAGGTGTTATCAGAAAGAAGCCAGAAATAAGTACTACAGTCCTCATCAAAGGAACGTACCAGTAAGTCAATGGCCATATCATAACTTATCTAAATAAATCAAAAAGATTTGTGAACTAGATTTTTAAAAGATAAACTTCTAATTTAGTAAAAAGAAAGTAGAGACATTTATGATTTTATTCTTAAAAGTGAACTATTTGAATTGTTTTATATAATTATTGTTTTATGTATGTGTTCTTTTCAATATTATAATTCTTATTGTTTAAATATTTAATGTGTGTTAATAAAATTTTTATTAATAATATAAACCTTTCATTGTATGTGCTGATTTTTAATTATTTAGATTTTATTATTAAGTTTAGAGAATTGTGCAAATTACCTTTGCCAATATGCTTGATTGAAGCCTGGGGAAATATGGGAAAATGTAATTCCTGCTCTTACTGTTAATTATTTGCTTTATAAGTCTCAACAAAAATGCAATGAGAGTTAGGAGTCTACCAACTCTGGTGCCCTCTTACATAAATTAAACTACTCTGTCATCAATTGGAGTTATAATGAAAATTAGGTCAGTTAGTCAGGAAATATAACTATATTCTTGAAATATCCGCACTCCTATTGGAATGGATCATTGTCATTAAATAGTTTGACTAACTTGCATTTTATAGTGCGTAACAAAAGACCTAAAGCAAAATGTAAAATGCTACAATATATATTGTTTGTTTGATAAGTAAATAGTTATTAATATTATTATCATCATCATCTTTCAAAGAAACTTTATCCATTCTTTGAAGTTTGAATACATTTGTTAAACTTTTTTTCTTTTGTCCACATGCAATATCCAAGGATCCGTACAAAATGCAAAAAAAAATGTCCAGTTATTATGCAGGAGTGTGAAATATGTGAACAAAGCCAGACTTTAAATGTTGTTCACAGCATTTATATATATATACATAAATTTTTGTCAACTAGTTAAGAAGTAATGTCTTTTTGCTAATGAATTATTTTATTCTAAGTTTATCTGAAGTAGGTGTACCATTTTAAAATTTTGATGATGGAAGAATTGGCGAGATTTCAGGGTAATGAAAAGATGCTTACTACTATTACTATTGCTGCTGGTGCTACTACTGCTACAACTAGTAGTAGTATTAATATTTAATTATTGCTACTGTTACTATTATTATTACTAATTATTAGAGCTGTTTTCTTTTTCTCTCAAAGTTGAAATGAATACAGTTGTTTCTGAGTGAGTGATGATGAAATAGTTATTTATATGTGAAACATAAAAAGTAATGAAGCATTGTGAATTTATAATTTTTGGTATTTGAGTATAAATAGTAAATAATTAAGTATAGTTTGATTTTTTTGACTGTAGACTAATCTAATGCATACATTTAATATATTCTTCTATCACAGCAGTTTAACACAGTAATAGAATGATGGACTTATAGCTAAAGTTTCCAGAATGCATTCTTAGCTGAGGTAACAAAAAAAAATTTGGTTCAGATCAACAGAATAGAACCATCCATGCGCTTCATCTGTCATTAGGCAGTTTGAGTATCACATGACTTTTCCAAACAATTAATTGTATTATATATTTAAATATAATAAACCATAAGTGCACATATCTAGTTGGTTATCATCTATAAATCATATCACTTCAGCCAATACTTAAAATTAACCAATAGAATGTCAGCAATCTGTTGTCAATACAATATTTATTATCTGAGTGTTGTCTTGACAACATATTGCTGATATTCTATTGGTTAATTTAAAGCACTGATTGAAATGTGAATTATGTATTTATATTTTTTTTAATTAGATTTGTAATTTAAATATTTATCAGTTGATTTCCTTTTCCTCTTCTAAAATATGCTTGTTAAATATGTACATATTTTGGTATTTTGTTTGTCTATGGTTGGTGACATTTTATTTGTAGTTATATATCAGTGTATTTTCATTATCTAGTTGAATTATTAAATGTTTTAGATAAAATCAAATCTTTATTGCCATTTTTGCAAATAAATGTATTATTATTAATAATGTAAAGATTAGTGTAGAACATAACATTTTGAGTGATATTTGTTTTACTCTCTTCTTCAGGTGTTTCTTACCTGATCAGGGCCACTATTAGCATAGAGTTTCAACGGCTGTTAATTTTGTGACTAGAAAAATTAAGATAATGCTCTAACCAACCAGGCTTTATTTATCTTTGGCCTCTACTTAGTTAGAGAGTCACATTAAATTCAGTATTCATGAAGTTCAAATCCTGTGCCAACACTGTTTCAATAGTTAGGCCTGCAATATTTTAAGAAGAGGAGTAATGCTATTTCAAACATATTTAATATCAACTAGAGTGTTATAAGCAGATGAATACATTTTAAAAACTATAAATAAAATTTCAGTTTTTCTAACAAACTTTTAACACTTCAACTAATTACATATTCCACCAGTATTATATAAAAGCAACAAACACATTATGAAATCTGTACTTCATTTTGTTAATTTTTTTTTCATATAAACCCAAATGAAACTATTATTATTATCATCATCATCGTTATTCATAGTATTGTTGAAAGGGTATATACTTAATCATTAAATAGCTCTCCAAACTCCCATCTAGTGTAAGTTTGAGTAATCAGTTTTTATAAACAGATGCATATAAAATCCCTACTCTTAGTACATAAATCCCCATCCTCAGACAAGACACTAGCTTTTGATAAAGGTAAAAATCCACAAACCATCCTGAGGATGGCAGTTCACATATCAAGGATAGGAATTTCATTTACATTTGGTAATCACTGGTTACTCAGGCTTACACTAGGTGGCAGAAAGTGGATCGAGTTAATTTATGATAATAGTAAGGAAAGTAGTTTATTGTTTAAGGCTCGAACGGGATCTTTAGCAACAAGAGAATATACATGTAAATGGAAAACTATGGGTGATTTAGCGTGCAAATTGTGTAAGGAAGGTGTAGAAAATATTAGGCATCTGTTGATTGAATGTAAATGCTTGAAAGCAGAAAGGGTACAGATAATGAAGTTATGGGAGAATAGGTATGAACAAAGTGACAATACAGAAAGTGAGTTAGTAGTTTTTATGCTGGGTTTGCGAAAAGATAAGGGGGATTTAGATTTAAAGGCCATAGAGTTGACAAAGATTATGTTATGGAAATGGGATGGGGCAGAATATGGGAAGACTTAGATTGGGGAATGAAAAATAAAGTGGCTAACAGGTTTATTTGGGCATAGTTGCTGAGATATTCTTGACTTCGTTTAAGGAGAAGCCAAATACATCACATCACATCACATATGCTGGGTTTGGGAAAAGATAATGGGAATTTAGATATAAAGGTCATAGAGTTGACAAAGATTATGTTGTGGAAATGGGATGGAGCAGAATATGGGAAAACTTAGACTGGGGAATGTAAAATAAAGTAGCTAACAGGTTTCTCTGGGCATAATTGCTGAGAGATTCTTGACTTCGTTTAAGGAGAAGCTACAGTACATCACATCACATTACCTTATATTATTTAAATTGAGTGTTTGACACCTTAAGTCAGAAAAAAAGGCATGTTATCTGTTTGTGATGTCTGATCCATGATTGGTAGTTGTTTTTTCATTATTATTGGCTATCAAAGGGTGTGTGTACCAGCACTCTTTATGTTCTCAATCAGCAGTTCTCCCACATTCACACTTCTGCCATTCTTAGTTGTGTCTGGACAAAATATTTTTTGATTCATACTTAATTTTTATTATTTTATTCTATGATACAATTTTTAATCATCTCACCACATTTATTACATTGTGCATGTGACTACAATTTTTGAGATATTTATAAATATTTTCATTTGATTGTTTTGGATTTTATAAGATTGCGAGAATAAACTAATTATAGTTCATTTTTAGCCACCCGATTATTATTTAAGACTAGCACAGTGTTTCATCTGTGAAAAAAAAAATGGAGTGAAAATTAAATTGTTTTCAAGTGAAAAACTAAGAATTTTCACCTGAAAACAAATTAAGTGAAATCTGAACAGACGTATTTCAAATAGTTTAACTTATTTCTAATTTCCATGAACATAGTTCATTGTTTTACTTTCTTGTCTATTTTTACACACATATATATTAAATCTAAGTGCCAACAACTAACTGGTATATAAATTACATATCATAACTCCCATGCTTAAATAAACCAATAGCAGTCGGCTGTGATTAAGTTTTCATTTACTGTCAAACTGTAATATTGTATTGATAAAAGATTACTATTGGTTTATTTAAGCATAAATTTCTGCTGTGTGATTTACACACAGACAGATAATTATTATAATTGGAAGAGGCCAATATAAATTATTTTATTTTACACTACAGAAATGTTATTCATTATTGGATAATCTCCACTCTAATGAATGACTAATAAAAATTATTAATTAATTTTGTTTGCTAAGCAAAACTGACAACAGAGGGCAGTGCATTAATATTATTAATGCTTGAAAAGTTTATCAATCCAGTGATTACATAATTGATAGTACTGTTTCATCACTGTTCATACATACATTCAAAATGATATTAACTATGATAAAGTTATATCAAACACCAGCATTTAACACTAACTTTGATTTTGATTATCATCTTAATCAATATTAGATGTTAGTTTGCCAGCTTACTTTTTTCTTATACCAGAGCTATGTCACTGTTGTAAACTTTAATAACTAAAAGTGCTTAATATACTTCTATTCATTGCTGCCCTACCCAATACCGCCACATTAGCTTCTAACTTATGGTTTTCATCAGTGAGGATCTCTGGAACTTGGAACAGTGCACCTAGACCATCAAGATTTAATGCACCATCCTTCTAGGAGCCATCATTTACCTCTCTGTCATTTCAAATTGAAAAACATATAACTATTTTTAATCTAAGTCAACTTGTTTGTATAGAAATAAAGATCTAAAACAACATCAGTATCTATATATTAGTTTTTTTTAATTATGTGCATTTTAATCTGTGACCAGGACTGGTATAAAATCAAGAGAATATCATGTGACTCCAGCTTACATATTTCTAGTTCAGCAGTGAGTCAGCAAGGTACCAGCTGGAATTATGTGATGGAATCATGTGATACATTATTGGTTTAAAATGCTGGTGTATGTTATCCTTTGTTAGTATTGATAAGAGTACTTATACATCATTTGCTCTCGTTAGAATACAAGGAAATTACAATCTTAATTAGTATATAGGGCAGCGGTCCCCAACCTTTTTGCACTTAAGAGCACATTCTATAATACTTGGCCAGGTGGCGGGCACCTTTTATTTTTTCAATGTAAATTTATAGTTGGATATTGTTAATAATACACATAATGTACAAAAAAATATTTATTTCAAAAATAAAATTTTAACATTTGATTGCAATATAACACAATAATTTATAAGAAATTTTAAAAATCAAATTTATTTGTATCAGATAAATAATTTTTTATCGTGTTCAGATAGCGGCGGGCACACATAAAATGGTCTGCGGGCGCCATAGTGCCCGCGAGCATAGGATTGGTGACCCCTGATATAGGGTTATGAGCACAGACTTTCAGACTAACCACTACTCTCCACTCTATCTCATAACACTGATACACTTGAACACATATATGTCGAAAAGATAAATAATCATCAATATACATATTTCATGTTAAACCAGCTATCATCAGTTTTAATGTAAATTTTTTTAAAAAAAAAAAGAAAGCACCTAAAATTAAATTAAAACTAGTATTTAAGGACAGTTTTATGAGTTTTAATAATATCTGGATTAAATTGAGTTTTAATATAAAAGAGCATTCTTTTTTGTTAACATTTTGATACGCCCCAATATAATTCCGGATTATTAAAATTGAGTTCTACGTTTAAGATATTGTCACAAATCATTTAAGAAACCTTTTTTAAAAAAACAAAAAAACAATAAGTTATCAAAAAACTTATTGTTTTTTTGTTTTTTAAAAAAAGGTTTCTTAAATAGGTTATTAGTTATATTTATTAAAGTCAACCTATACCGTTAACTTTTATATTCCTAAATATTATCAAGCATATTACATTTCTATAGCTGTAAATTTCTATTGAATATTTTGTTAAATCGATTTAATATCCTTTATATTAATATGCATATTTCCCTTTTTTATTTATTAAACCAGATTCGTCAGCTTCGCCTTATTTGTTTTTTTCACACTTAAATTTAAAATTTATGCAAAGAAACCACTTTTTTTGATAGAAATCAAGTGTGAACTTGGAAAACCCACTGAATTAAACCGCTTACAGTTCACTTTTTCGATCGTTCCAATAAAGGGTAGATTGTCTGTTGTTTTTTTCCTATCAATAGTAGCATGCAAAACGGTTTTTTTTATTTTAAACATCTTATTAGATTCATTTATTATGTAAACACATTATTAATATATATAAATAGTAATCATTATTCTGTTGCGGTTTGGCGCATGGATTTTTTTTAAGTCATCATTGTTAAACCATGATTGGGAAAACTTTCTGCAGTAAATTGTTTTTCTCTTATTACGTTTATGCCACTTAACACAGGCTTTATTAAACGTATCCATGATAATATAAAAAAATGAATTGCTATTGGTCAACATTAGATAAGCTTGGGTCATGTGATTACTTATTGGTATTATTTCATTTAAAGTTTAGCTAGTATTTTTTTCGCTATGATTCAATAAGTGTTGAATGTACAAATATAGGCACATGTACATACATACTCTAATAATTGTTTTCAAATCATGTTACGCTGATATGTTTTGTATTGAAAAGAATGTATAAACAGTTTGTTTTTTATTTTCCATTCTTTGTTTTAACGATTGTTAATCTGTGCATAATAACCAAGAGCCCTTAAGATAAATCATATCGTAATGTGTTTTTCATGTTGTTGGGTTTTTTTATTGTTTATTTTTTATTATATTAAAATGATTTGAGGTTCAATTAGTAACTTAAGTGTGTTTGTATTATTTTCATTTTTTTTTTTTTTTGAGATATTATTAATCTGTTGAAATAAATGAATTGCGTAAAAGCTTTTAGTATTTAAAAATGCTATATACAGTATATATATCAGTATTTTGTTTATGTAATTAATTTACAAAAACAGAATGACTGATTACACAATAATGTATTTCTGTGCTTGTTATGTTTTACATTTTAACTTTATCTTTCTTATTGCATTGCCAAATCCATATAATATTAATATCATTTATGTCCTTTATTACTTTTACAATGCTTTATATAATTACAACCCACTATTGATAGTTTCGATCAGCCCAGCAATCTTCTTCAGAACTTCTACTTATATTTTTAAATCTTAACTGCTAACTATTCAAATGTTTATATAGTTTGAATAGTTAGCAGTTAAGATTTGAAAATATAAGAAGAAATTCTGAAGAAGATTTCTGTAAAGTTTGAATAGTTAGCAGTTAAGATTTGAAAATATAAGTAGAAGTTCTGAAGAAGATTGCTGGGGCAATCAAAACTGTCAATAGTCAGTTGTAATTATTTGAAGCATTGTAAAAATAATAAAGAATGTAAATGATATCAA
This sequence comes from Epiperipatus broadwayi, assembly GCA_028023455.1. Lineage (NCBI taxonomy): Eukaryota > Metazoa > Onychophora > Udeonychophora > Euonychophora > Peripatidae > Epiperipatus > Epiperipatus broadwayi. Next base: position 26,476,366 of record JAQFVV010012394.1, on the reverse strand, counting down.
TATTATATAGTTTTACATTTGTAGTATTGATGTTTAGAAAGTCACACAATAGAGTTTGAATTACACACAGTAAGCGGGCCTTTAGCTCTGCCTGGTTTAGTACAGTGAGAGTATCAGACTCTGTAGTGCAATGTCTTCAGATTGATTCCAATTCTGGTTCTTCCAGGATTCAAACTTCTGATGAACTCCTGAGCAATGAAGCCATAAAGTTATGTAGCCCTGAATAGTTTACTGTAATGGTAACTCTTGATCTAAAGTTCTTCGATCGATTCTAGTTCTGTTACATCTAGCACTCAAACTTTTTAAGAACTCCTAAGCAGTAAAATCATTCAATAATTTATTTTAATTCATTTAGTGGGCCTTAAGATGTTTCAGAGTTATCACATAGGTGAGGTAAAGAAACATATGAGAATATCTAAATTATATGTCTTTGTTCTTATGTTTCAAGAATGTGTGGTGGAGTGTAGATTACTAAGTACATCTATAAAAAATATTATTCATGGAAAAAAAGAAATATGTGTGTGTTTAATTAAAACAGGTACATTGATCTTGAACTGAGGTTTAAAGTATATTTCTGGGCTAGGGATAATCTCTAGTTTAACAAATGATTAATGATAATCATTCATTGTGATTATATAAAGTGGACTGTGTCAAAGTTGTGGGTGGAATAAGTTTGACACTTGTAAATTAAAAATGTAACAACAAGATAAAGATAATTATACAATGTTAATAATACAATATTTTGAAATAGGAAGTGTTATAAAATAGTTGACTTAGAAAATAATTTGTAAATAATAACCAAAATATTTGGAAGAAACAGATCTTAATGCATTACAAAAATGGACTGATAAGCAAATAATAATACTTTAGCTGTATATAAAATTAATGATACTCATAAAGTATATTATAGTCTACCCATTTAATTGACATACATAATCTTCCGCATTGAGCAAAAGAAAAATCATTCGATAAAAAAAAATGGCTGCCTTTACTTTTGAATTTATGGTGATGATTGTATATTAAATAAAGTGAAGAAATAATTTATATTTTTAATAAAAACATGCATTAAAGAAAACAAAAGCAAAATGCATATAAAATAAAAATAAGCAAAAGGTAGTCCATGCACAAAATAAGAATTAAATAAAATAATATAACTGAATTTTTTTGTTACTACCCATAATATTTTTAAGAGTAATCTATTTTGTGGATTTAATTTAGAAATAATTATTATTAATGTAGTATATAGTTCTGAAACTGAAAAATATCAGTGATTTTAAGTACAGTTTTGTTAAGAAAGCAATATAAAAGAATTTTATAAATTTTTAAACACTTCTTCCCTCTTATTGCTTATATATAGTAATTTTTTTCTTGTTCAGTCCAAGCCTTACAAATTATATATGTATTCCAAGATTTACAAACTATATATAATATGCATTCCAAGATTTACAAACTATATATTATATGAATTCCAAGCTTTACAAACTGTATATAATATGCATTCCAAGACTTACAAACTGTATTTAACATGCATTCCAAGAATAAACTGTACATAATATGCATTTTAAGACTTACAAATTGTATATAATGTTTTCTTGAAGATTTGTGATGATGGTATTTTAGTTGCATTTAATATATTGGACTATTTCCATCATCTAATATAAATATTGGATGTCTTTACAAAAATTTAACTTTATTTAAATATTCCGACTAGATTTAACTGTTAGTAATAGCCCACATATTAGTATATGCATATTCTAACCTGTGTACTATTACTAACATTTAAATGTATTTGAAATATTTAAATAAAATTAAATTTTTCTAAAGACATTCAATGCTTACATTAGATGATGGAAATAGTCTGCTATATAAATGTCACTGTATATAATATGCATTCCAAGCCTTTCAAACTGTATTTAATATGCCTTCCAAGACTTACAAACTGTATATAATATGCATTCCAAGACTTAAAAACTCTATATAATATGCATTCCAGGAACTTACAAACTATATATAATATGCATTCCAAGACTCACAAACTCTATATAATACACATTCCAAGTCTTACAACTGTATATAATATGCATTCCAAGACTTACAAACTCTATATAATATGCATTCCAAGCCTTACAAGCTGTATATAATATGCATTTCAAGACTTACAAACTGTATATAATATGCATTCCAAGTCTTACAACTGTATATAATATTCATTTCAAGTCTTATAAACTGTATATAATATGCATTCCAATACTCACAAGCTGTATATAATATGCATTCCAAGCCTTACAAATTACATAATATGCATTAACACATACATATTTATTTATGATACAGATTTTTCAATAGGTATACATAATATATGCATACACTGTTAATAAGAAAATTAATATTCTACAGATTTAAACAGAAAGTTAAAAAAACCCATGAAGTTCAATATTTATAAATAAATAATTGTAATGGCAATGAGCTATCTCTTATTTTTTTCTGTCTTAGTTGAAATCTCTATTTAATTTATGGTTATAAATTAATTAATTCAACTAATAATAATAAATAACTACTCATGAATAAGTATGACCATTCGAACTCCAAAAAGAGAAAAAAAAAAGACGAGAGAAAATAGAACTAAGTCAGAAGCAAGTTTTGTGATGATTATGCAAATCTATGAATTTCAAATACATCCACATGTTTAACATGCTGGTCAATTTTTCTGTTTAGATATTTTACAATGTTTTCTTTTAACTTCTTCAGCAAAACAATATGTCAACACCATATCCACTTGTAACTCTCCAGAGTATTTTTCTTTGATGTATCTTTTCTATGGAAATGACTGATTTTGTATTTCCTTAAAATGTGTTTGAGATAATACTTATAGTATAGACAGATTCTACCTGCTGTACTAAAACCATGTTCAAGTTTATTGTAAAATACCCTTTTAGGAAATCTTGCATTGTTCATTCATTTTTCATGTCCAAGCCCATGAGGATATGATTTTGCAATAGTTGAATCTATAGTATCATCATTGAAGTACATATTAAATTGGTTTTATAATCTTGCCATTGTATTTTTAAAAATGTATAAGATATCCTTAAATAAAACTTTTCTTTATATTGCTCTAATAGGGTATCCAAATTTTATTTTTGAAAATTTAATTGTTAAAATAACATCTTGCCTTGTTTTCATTAGTTATTTTCTTTTAATTTGGTAAAAGCATAAGGATATTAGTCTATGTTATACTTCAGCATTTAACTCCACCTTTCTGCATATAAAACTACCAAAGTATTTGAACTGATTTACCATCCAAACTAAAAGTTGTAAAAAATTTTCTTCTGTCATTGGCTAGTAAAGAAATTGAATTTTATAAACATTAATTAATAAACCAAAGTCATTATATGTTGCATTCAAAACATTGTGAACAATCTGTAAATTCTCTTTGAATTGGCAAAAATAACACAAACGCCAATTGATTCTGTACTGTAGTGACTGAATATATATATATATTAATAAAGTGTATGTGTGTGTATAAGCTGGTCTGTATAATGAGTGTTAAAACATTGCAGAAATAATAATATGCAGAAAAGAAAATTAGTTTCCTGCAAAAAGCAACAGGCTAAAATACATGTCAATAAAGTCTAACCTTATATAAATTAGAAAAATGGATAAAAATGACTGCAAAATGCATTCTGTCAGTTCAATTCAGTTAGTGGTGTCTAGAGAAGTAGTAATGTGAAGAGAGAGAGAAAAAAGCAAGAGCTGAAAACAGATTTGAAAACTCTATAAGTGTAGCGTAAATCAGTATTAGCAGTAAAGAAGAGCTTTAGTCATAATCCAATTAGACTACCTCAAGTTATGAGCAGTAAAGTGCTTATAGAACTGCAATTGGAAAGAGACTTTCATACATGACCTACAGAAATATGAACAGTTACTAGTTGATCTAGATTGATCCTACGTTAAACTAGCAATGAACCAGTTAATTTACTAATCCTATCTACTAATATTATTGTTATTCACAGTAAATAAACTCTTACATTTATTGTCAAACGTTTTGTGTTTGTTTTCTTTGAACAAATTATATAATTATGCAACTGACAGAGTATAGTTTACCTGGATATATTAAGTATTGCAGTCGACAGGATAACCTGTGAAGCCAAAAGTATATTAATGTGGTGTGGTTATTGGAATAACCCATGAAATATTGTATGATGCAGTTAAATAGAGAACTTGTATAATAAGTGATGCCAAAAAAATTGAATAGCTATAAAGTTATTACACCATAGTCTTACAAGTATATATTAGTGATTAGGATAATTCAAGAAGTATGCAGAACAAGGTAACAATGCCCTTTGTTGTAAAAATCTAGAATGGTGACAGATATGCATGAACCATGTGGAGAAATACATATTCATGAGTGGAAAATTGACGATAAATTGAAAGTTGCCAGTTTACCATAGATGTCAGAGCAACATGTCTTAAATTTTGAAAACTGTTTATGTGATCCAAAACCACCTGAAGAAATCTTATACAAGGAGTTATTAATAAAATTAAATGCCTATTGTAAACTGATAATGTCAAAATTCACAGGCATCTTCATTTCCATGGTAGGATGCAGTTGCAAAGTGAAATTTTAAGCGAATATGATTTAATACTATGGACTTTGGTGAAGGATTGCAAATTTAAGGGTTGTATCAATTAAATGTTATTGTTATGGGGCATCAAAGATGTTACACTTAGGCAAATGTTCCTAAGGAAATCAACGCTAATGTATAAGGCTGCTATTGAACAGGGAATAGCATTTGAAGCTATCCTCCAGTGCTTGCAAGAATTTAAAAATGTGAATGAAGAAGTTAAACCAAACATACTATAATGTTGTGAATGCACAGAAGACAGACAAGTTTGGTAAAAAGAAGCCCAATAATTTTTATTGTTGTGGGAGAAAGAAAGTGTTATTTTAAAAGTTATAAATGTTTCAGATGTAGCATGACAGATTGTCAAAATCGGCAATAAAAAATGGCAAATTTATACCAGAGTGGATTAAAAGAAATAAAGAGTATAGTGTCATAAAGAATTGGATAAAAATGGATGGCCATTTAAACAATCAAATAATATACCTCAGCAATTTGGAATGCCCAGGAGAATCTGTCACCCTGCTGTGAATGTATTCTTATGGTGAACTATATAATGATTCCACCTTTAGACAATGTTCTATAGCTGCTACATAAAGGTCATATAGGAATTGTATGTATCAAGGAATTAAATTCATTTGTATATTTGGTGGCCGAATATAAACAATGCTATTGGAAAAACTTGAAGACATTGTTAAGCTTGCCAACAGACAGTGAAGCTACTAGTTAAAGAATGCCAGTAATATATGTATAGTTCTGCAATGAAGAAAACGTTGGCGGAGTTATTAATGAACTGATACATGAAAACACTTATCTACTTTAATTTCTGATAAAATAAGAAACCAAACCATATGAATTAGAGAAGCAATTAAGAAAAAATGGCTACCATGCATAATTAATAAAATTGTGTCTGCACAAATAACATGAAATAAAGCTAGAAGACAAAAGAGTTTTAAAACACCATGTTAACCATATTACAATGACAAACTGAAATATTAGAAGATATAGTTACTTCCTCAAATATAGTTAAGGGTAACAAAATTGATGTTTCCAATAACAAGAATTAGAAGCATCAAATAACTTTAATTCTAGAGGAAGCTATAGTAATAAATAGTGCACAGTAAGAAAGAACTTTAGAGAAAGAAGTGACTCCAAAGAGACCTATTAAACAGGAGAAGATACATAAAAAGCAACAAGATTATATTATAGATGGAGCAAAAGCTGCAAAAGTTTTTTCTGTGTAAATAAAATTCTGCTTATTTCTGGAGTAAGGTGAGGAAGGTTTTATACTGACTGGATGTATATATCATTAAAAGCTAACACTTAGACAATTCCAATATCAATAACAATCAACAATTTCCCACTGTTGTCAAGGCAACCTTCTTTTAACAATAAAAGTGGGATCCCTTTAATAAATACATTAAATATATATATAGGCATTATTAAAGCACTTCAGAATATCCAAAAAAAGAAAATTAGTTTACTGCAAAAAGCAACAGATATTGCATGCCATTAAAGTCTAAGCTTATGCAAATTAGCAAAGTGGATAAAAATGCCTCCAGAACTGAAAATGGCATTCTGTCAGTTCAGTTCAGTCAGTGGTGTCTAGAGAAGTAGTAATGTGAAGAGAGAAGAAAAAAGCAAGATCTGAAAGATTAGTGAAACTCTAAGTATAAAGTAAATGAATATTGGTAAAAAAAAAAAGAGATCTAGTCATATTCCAATTAGACTATTTCAAGAGATGTGTGTGAGCAGTAAAGTGCTTACAGAACTGCAGTTGGAAAGAGACTTTTATATATTACCTACCGAAATATGAACAGTTACTACTTGATTTAGATTGATCCTGTGTTAAGCTAGCAATGAGCCAGTTAATTTACTAATCCTATCTACTAATATTATTGTTATTCAGAGTAAATAAAAGTCTTAAATTTATTGTTAAACCTTTTGTGTTAGTTTCCTTTACTCAAATTCTATAATTATCAATCTTCCAGAATATAATCAGCCTGGAAATATTAGATTCAAATTAAAAATTCCATATTAAACCTGTATTGTATCTTAGTCCCTGTTTGATTAAGTCGCTTATAAACAATTCCAAAGACCATTATCATAAAAATTGAAAACAATGTGGGATCAAATAGGCTTCCTTATTTTACACCAGTTTTCATTTCAAAGGCTGCAGATTTTTCATCTGTAATAATAACACTTCCTCTTATTTCATCATGTAGAAGTTGTATGATATGAATAAGTTTTAACAGACAACAACTATTTTTGAATAATGCCATAGACCTGTCTTATTAACTGAATCAAATAACCTGACCAAATCAATAAAAGCAATATATAAATTGCTTTTTGCCTACCAACAATACCCATATCTATAGTTAGGGATTAAGTCTCTGAGTCCATTCATTTATGATTGGAAACAACTTTTTTAACAAAGTTCTTGAAAGTTGGGGAAGCAAACCATTCTCAGACTATAAACAAATAACACTACATATATCAAATATTGATGACCTGTTGATCTTTAACCATTTGATATTCATAAGCTTATCCTTGTCAATATTGGTAGAAATTTAGAGTGAACTTAAAATACGATTTAAGTGAAAACATATTAATAATTATTAAAGAAACAATAAATTTTCTAAGAATGGAGACATAATCTCATTTAATAATCTTGTTTGGTAATCAAATAGAAGATAATAATTAATATAATAATTTCTGAAATGATCAATAGATTTTCTCATAGCAAGAAAAAGATTGATAATGATGAATTAGAAGAAGTTAACAACCAGAAATACTTTGGTTAGATTATAAAACAGCTGGAACCATAATGGATGAAATTAATCTAATCAAACGTGGATGGAGTGCTTTTGGTGGAAATAAATATTAAAAGAAAATATGTTTCTGTGTTTGAGAAGGAACCTTCTTAATAATTATGTTTTATCAGTTTCTTACTTATGGAATTGAGACTTGGACTTTTAACAGAAACCATTCAATGAAATATGGAGAGATGTATATTAGGAGTAACAAGAAAGAGATTGAAAATGAAATACATGGTAAGAGAACAAACGCATTACTGACATCATTGAAAGAATTAAAGACAGAGGTGAAGTTGGGCTGGATATATTGCTAGAAGAAATGATAATAGATGGATAGTTGAAATCTTAAATGGGATCCGAAGAGATTATAAGATCTAGAAAGGAATCATATATAAGATGGTTGGATGAAATAATAAATTTTTTGGTCTAAGGTGGACAAGAGAGGATAAATATTTGGAGAAACTGGAATAATGTTGGAGAGACCCATTCTCCAATTAATATTTGAAAATGATGATGAATTTATATATATTGATTATTAGTGATAGTAGACCATTATGTGTTATATATATATAACGCAGCTAACCATCCAATATTGGTCAGTAAAAGGACGTTGAGCTATTCTTAGCTAGCGGGTAAGACTGTTAAAAAGTTGCTCAAAATCTCACCAACTGGCAACTGCTGTGAAGGGCTTATGGAGAGGCCTTTACTCTTTGGGAACTATTTATATATAGAGCTGTTTTAATTTTTTTTATGCACCTTTCTCTTGCAATCTGATTTTTTTTATTTTATCTTAAGGCATATCTATTTTTCTCGTTGTATAATAGTATCATTCTTGAATATTTTCCTGGAATGCTAATTGGCTATTTTTACTTGTATCTTTTTTTTAAAGATATAAATAGCTCTAACTAAGGTCTATGACTCTCTATTTATACGTAAAAAAAATACTAACTTAAAAAATACAATTTATTATTTTCAGATTTTCTTCTGAATTTTTTTTGTAATTAATTATAAAGTTTATGCTAATGTATTTAATTATACCATTTAACTAAACATCTTGGCAAAAAAAAAGAGAAAAAGACTTTGAACTTGACATTTGAGAAAATAAAATTCTAGTTTCTATTAATATTCTCTTTGTTGTTCTTTCGTGTGCATCTGGGAATAAAAAAAGAATTGGTATCTTCCATAGTTCCATTAAATTATTTGTTGCATTGGATGTGAAAGTTAGCATACCTTTTAATTAAAAAGAGTTTAATTAACTTATTATATTTACACTTGATAAACAACCAATCACAGTGGAGGCCGGTAGGAACATATTCAATAGTTGTAGGTGGATTATAAGAAGAGTTGGATTAACATTGGCTCAAGTAAGTCGTATCTGAGGGGTGCATATTTAGTATTTTATTACAAGTATAATATAATTAATTTGATTGTTTTTATTAAAATTGCATAATGTTATTTATTTTTTCGCTACTGGTTTTTTTTAAATTTTAATGTTTTTAAAAGAGTTCTAAAATTGATAATACATTGGCCGCAATACTTCAGCTTGTTATATATATATTTTTTCTTTAATGATAGTTGGGTCTGAAAAATCACTTTTATCATTTTATTGATTTTCACTTATTTAAAATATAATTATTTTTTATGTGAATATGATTGATTAGTCGGTATATATTAGTTCTGTTATAAATAGTATAAACGATCTTCAATGTGCGCCTTTTTTTTTTTTAATATCGTATTGAAAAAACAGGCAAAAACTCACTATACGTATTGTCAAGCATTGGTGGTCGAGAGATCAACAGCTGCTTTACAAGCAGTTGTCCCGGATTAGCGGGTTCGCTTCCCGGCTGATGCTATGCCACATGAGAAAAAAAAACTCACTATACGTATTGCCACACACAGCACGCTAGAGTAATCAATGGATGCCAGAAGGCTTGTGCATAAAATCCCCATCTAGATCTAGGGCTCTCAGATCCAAGGCTCCTCACTGACGAAGCCACAAGCCAGAAACTAGTCTGGGGATATTGGATGAGTAGGCACTAGATGGGGGTTTTATGTACAAGGCTTCTGGCATCCATTGATTACTCTAGCTTGCTGTGTGTGGCAATACGTATAGTGAGTTTTGCCTGTTTTAACAACAGTTTAGTTATACGCAAGCTTAAGAGGTGGTGGTCATGTGATGTTTATTGCTTTAATATCGTATTGCCAACAGTACGTTTTTATTAATATTTACAATTAAACACATCAGTATATTAAAAAATTTATATATATCAGTGGCATGTTTATCCAAATATGTGTCTATAGAGTACATATAAAATGTACATAGACAAAAGGTAAAACTGCCCCCTTTTTATATTGCAAATGGCCCATTTCAGGATAAATGGCTTTCCAACAGCTTCTTATAGATAAAAAGTGAAAGATAAAGACTATTTCTAAGCTTTCCAATTGTTAGTTATTGAAGATTTGAGCAATTTTTCATCTTTGTTTTAATAATTATATTTATAAAGCGCATACTCTTTACTTAACATAATATTTATTAAGGCTAAAATCTTAAGAATATGTGCCTGAAAAAACGACAGTAGGGACCTCTGTAAATCTCTTGTCTTTTAAATAAATCTTGTGTTAAAGATTTGCAAAGGTCCCTACTGTCGTTTTTTCAGGCACATATTCTTAAGGTTTTATCTTTGTTTTATAAAGTTAAGGATAGATTAAACACTCATTTTCTGACTAAAAGTTAGATAGTTAACTGAGTTGGTTATGTGTTAACCAGCTCAGAAAAATCTTAACCTTTTTAGAAAGAATTTCACTTAGCTTAGATCTGAATCTTGAATAGTAAGTATGATAGACAGAAGTATTGCCTTATTATAAGACTGTTTGTGACAGGGTTTGTATGTAAATATATATGGTGAACTATTTCCACAATCTAATATTAACTGTCAAATATTTTTAGAATAATTCAAACTTTATTTAAACATTTCAAATACACCTTTATTGTTAAAAGAATTTGCCTCAACAACAGGTTGAGTTGTTGATTGTTATTGATATTGGGATTGTCTAATGTTGACTGATTTTAATGATTCAACTCTTATTCTACTCTCTTCTTCAGATATTGCTGGCCTGAACAGTGAGAGTACTAGCATGAAAATCAAACATGGAGCCTTTAGAACCCTGTTTACTGGTGTAATCACGTAGATCTGAAGCCATTTAAATTTCTTGGTAGTATAACAAAAATGATCAATAGCTGCTGGAGAAAAGGTGCTTCAGATCCAAAAGAAACTGTTCAAAAATTTGAAAGCTCCTCACTGATAAAAATCCATAAGCTAGAAACTAGTTTGGGGGTATTGGATAGGACTGCACATGATAATGGTTTATTAAGCACTACAATCTGGCATTTATTACTTACTAAAGTTTATACTAGATGGCATAATTGTAGTGTGGATAAAAGAATTTGCTAATAAATTCAGTTTTTAAATTATTGTTGTCTGTTATTATTATTATCAAATGTATGATAAATTTTGAAAATTTGTAGTCATCCATCAAAAGTTCAGTATAATTGGATAGATTCGGCCCCCCCCCCTCGAGAAGAAAAAAGCACAGGTCATTATAAGTATATTTTTTGAGAAAAAATCAACTTGCAACATCAATTTTTAAAAATTATACAATAATGCATATTATCAAGTAAAAAAAAAGTTTGAGGTAGTCATGGAGAGATCATACTGCTGCTGTCAGATGGTGCTGTGACACCATCAACAACCAGCCTGAAGCCTGCAAGTGATAAATTTATATACGAAAGTGGCTGAAAATTGACAAATAAAAGTACCTAAAGCAAATTCGGACTACTGCAAAATAATGAAAGGTTTGCATGCAGGTTTTCACATATTATGTGTGAAGTATCCTATACAGTTTGGCTCAGTTGTTAGAGCATCCAATTTGGGATCAGAAGATCCCAGGATTGATTCTGGTGCTCACATGTCTGGCCCTCATAATGCCATATCCCTTTTTGCTCTGCATGATTTGGCCCAGTTGGCAGTGTGTCTGACTTGGCATTGAGAAGTTCTAGAATTGATTCTGGTACTCTCAGATCTCATGCATAAGCTCCTTATGAATTCCCAAGAAATAAAGCCATGTGCTTTTTTTTGTATGTTTGAGGATTCGATACTTATTTAAAAAGAAAATATAATATTATTATTTACTTTCTTTATTACTTTTACAATGCTTCATATAATTACAACCCACAATTGACAGTTTTGACTGCTCCAGCAATCTTCTTCAGAACTATAATAAACAATACAAATACATGAATACAAATATACATGAACATATAATTTTATATATATATTCTATCTTCCAATCATTATTTATATACCCACATATATCTTTATATACCTTTCTATATAACTATTACCTTTTTTATATATAATACATTTTAACTTTTTTTATATTTTATATTTATCAAGGAATACTCCCTACAGTCATATATATAGATTATTTTTATTTCATTTTTTTATTCTATTAAACCACAAAGCATCATATGATTACCATTTCTTATGCTTGCTCATAACTGTTATTAAAACAGGCAAAACTCTGACTTGCACTGAGTGGCACTACTGTATAGAGAGTTTTGCCTGTTTTAATATTCTATTCTTATTTTTTTTAATATTTAACTCTAAAATTATATATTCATATTTTTATATTTTACATTATTATTATTATTATTCATTATATTAACATTCAATATGTATAATTTTCTTTAACCTATAATAATATTTCTTATTATCTTTATTAGTAATTATTTTAATCTACTTTTTATTATTTTTTAAACATATTTTATACCTACGTTCTACTTATATTTTCAAATCTCAACTGCTAACTATTCAAACTTTTAAATTTACACTTGTATTTAATAGCTCCCTCTTTCTATTTTTATATAATTAAATCTATTTTTATTTTAATCCCTACTTATAACAACACCTGGATTATTTTGCTATATACAAATGTTTATATTACTGCTAAGTCCTTCAAGGTGTTGCTTTTGCTTCCTGTGATTCATTGAAGAGGCTTTGTCTATTTTATAGTTGTTGTTCAGGTTGTCAGTTTAGAGTCTTTGTAGGTTGGCTTTAGGAGGTTAGCTTTCTAAGCCTTTATGATTTCACAATATGTTGGATGATGAAGGCTCAGCTTAGAGCATAGAGTTTAACTTAGTGCAGTGCCTAGACACATATTCCATAAAACTCCACCCAGTATCTGGAATATGATCTTGACTAATAGAGTAGGAAAACTGGGACAAACAATCAATGAATGCTTCTAATGAATAGTTTAAATAAAACAATGGATTTTGGGGAGTTTTTATAACCATTCAGTCTGTTGTTCTCCCACACAAATTTTTGTAGAATTTTCTAGATTAATATTTTAAAAAAGCTAGGTTTTTTAATTAATTAATAAGACACATTTTTAATCAATTAATGTAAGACATTTCAATAACTTAGAATAGAACCTTTTTAAATTTTGTATTAATTAATTAATATATATATATAAATTTTATTTTGAAATTAAGCATTGTTCTATAAAGTTTTAAAAATAATCTTATGTAATAAAAGATAAGAAGTTTATAAGGTTTACTTTTTTAACAAAATTGATATTCTAGTAAATACAAATTATTTTAGGATTCTGTTTGCACATATATAGCTGTGATTGCATATTTATAACACTAAAATAAAATAAAATTAGCAAAATTTTTAAATTAATTTGAAGTAGATTTTTTTAAATTGAAACCCCTATTCTTCTACATATATAGGTTTGAGACATAGCAAAGCATCTCTCAATATATATTGTAATGGTATAGAGAATCAGGGGTGAAACTGGTATGATGGCATTCATCATCATAAATGCCATGTTATTACAAAATTTAGATATAAAATTAAATATCAAAGAAGATGATCATGGGAATAATGAGCCTGAGACATCAACACAGCTAACTATCTTTAAGTAACTATAAGTTTACTAGCATTACATAAAAGTAATACTCATCCATCATCATGAATGATCAACAATAAAAATAAATCAGCACTCAATCTTATGGCTGGATTTGAAATTGGTCTACTATAGACCAGAATAATTATTCAGCCCTTGCCAGCTTAGGACAGGTTATTTAAACATTAATTTAGATACACAAACTTAAATGCTAATCCATAAGAATACAACAGTAAAAATAATGCTGGAATACTAAAACATGCTGATCATCATCAATGCTCTGACCATTTAGTACCATTAATGTACTGGTCAATTTTTAATAAATATTAAACTAAATAAAATCTGCATGGACTTTAAAGGTAGCCCCTTTGCACCAATCCAGGATCAAAATCTATTGGATATCTATAAACACTAAATATAACCCTCTTTTATATAATACAATTATGCACAAATCTAACTCGGGAACAAAAGCTCTATAGCTTATATTATGAACATGAGATATAATGTTAACATATAATATTCTAAGATTGTTTAGGATTGAATAAATTCACTGAAATAACTTTAACAATGAAATATCAAATTATGAATAACAAAAATGAAATTAATTCCTGAAGAATATGGTTATACATGTAAATTAAGCCTTCTGATTTGATTAATACAAAAAGAAATCTATTATATTTTAATTTACATGTATGTTTCAATATATTTATTTGAATCACACTCATATATAATCACACAGCTGGGTGGTATAATAATTTATGAACATATTTTAATTGCCATACAATAATAAAGACCTTGAATCAGTTCATACCTCAGTTCCTTTGCCAACTCTGCATTCTGGCAATAGCAAAGGGTAGAGCATGAGACTCAAGGAAATTTAATTAAACTAATACTAATTTATCTAGCCTCTACACTTGTGGCTGTTAGATAATCCCCATATAAAACTTAATTAACATATAAATTTGGAAAGTGATTCAATATGGATTGAAGTGAAAAAGACAATAGACATAATATGTTTAATATCATTCAATTATAGCAAAATAACAATAATAATGACAATTAAGTGCTTTGGGTATTCTACTCACAGGTGGTATTGATGAATAGGTGAATTATAAGTTGTCAGCTTTGACTGCACTTTATCATTTAATTTTAATGTTATTACAAATTAATAATTTTCTCTATGTCTATAATTATGCCTTAATTATGCTCTGCCATCCCTATCAGGTTAGCTAAGAGTTAAATCTTACAAGAATGATAACATTAAATATAACTTATTTGTTAATATTACACAATGGATAATAAATGTGCCCCCTATGCAAATTGTTTATTTAAACTAGATGTGGAGTTCAAATCAATGCTGAACTGAATAATATAATGGAGGATGAACTGGTGATTTGTAGTGTGACATCTGAGATTATGGTGCTACATAAACTAGATAAGGGTTGTGGCTCAAATGTGCAATTACTCATGGGATTCAGTACCAAGTACTCAGTTCCTGTGGACCATATGACTTGCTATCTTAAAATATAAGAACTTTTAGTTTGGGTGATTGGGGTAGCTTAATATACAGTTCTGGACCCTCATGTTCCAATTCTAAAAGATAGCTGTTCAAACTAAGAATAATGGGGTGGCCCTTAGAACCAAAGCCCATTTTAATAAGAAATATATATAGCAAGACATATAGCATGTATGTGCTTCATAAGGACACATTTGCAATGCTTTCAAATATCAAATATTAAAATTAATAAGGTGCTAAATCTAGTATCGATCTGCAAAAGTACTATATGCATGTTCATGCTCATTCATATATTAGCATACATCTGGGTCTTGTTTTATGCGGTAGATAGGTTCTTCAGAAAACACACACAAAAGAAATTGCACAAAAATAGGCCTAACTTACCTTTAAAAATGGGGGATAGAGTCTATCATTTTCAGAAATTACATAAAAGCAAAGCAACAAGGAAAAATTACTTTAAAATTTGCATTAAAAAAAATAAGGAAATAAAGTATGACTAATAAAAAATTTTAAATATTTGAAAAAAATTAATACAAGACAAACTTTTACTTTTTTTTATTAATTACAGTATTTAATTTTATATTTTTTCATACATATTTTAATCATTACCACTATTTGACAATATGTGTTAGTTTGTGAACTGGTAAGAAATCAGATTCGTGACGTGATGTAAAACTAGCGCCAGTTTCAGTCTTGTGTCTGTGTTAATGGTTTTCTGTTTCTATATTAATTAAAAAAATGAGATCGCAGTCAAAACAAAAAGATTATACATTATCATTAGAAAGATTATTTTCAGTTTATAAAATCTTCGTTATTATTTATTTTAAAAATCTAAAAAAATATTTATTCTGTTAATATCTAACAAAATACATTTTAAAAGGTTAAAATTTTTGAATATTCATTGCGATATTTTTATACATACATATAAATCTATTATTATTATTTACTCATTAGTATAAGTAGGTTATTTATATAGAAACTAAGATTATAAGTACAGCTTCAGGTCATATTCATGTTAGCTACTAATATAACGTTATACTGTATTTTTGAAAAAAAAAAAGTATTTCAAGTCAAAATAAGTTATTAATAATTTAAATTTCTTGATATCTAATAAATATAGTGAAATATGAAAGATATTAAGAAGAAACATGAATCGCATAACTTCAAAATCGCATTAAAATAATCGCATAAAACGAGACCCAGGTGTACTTAAAACATGCCAAAAAGGGTTAATTAAAATGATTTAGTTTACTAATTAAATCTATATAGTTTATGATAATAAACTAAGGAGGAGTAAAGCATATTTGGGACTTAACTAGTTACTTATAATATGCTTTAAAATATCATTCTCAATATTACTTAACTAAATATATAAACAAGCATTTATTTTTATATAGCGCTATGTCTACAATTGTATTATATTCAAATATCAGCCTTTCAAGCCACTTGTGCATGCATTTTGCACATGCACAATTGGCTCGAAAGGCTGATATTTGAATGTAATTAACTAAATATAGTTATTTAACATGCAAACCTGAATTACAATAAGCTAAAACATAGTAGCTTAACTAACATGTATAAAAGTAGGTTTTGAGATCAGAGATTTATGTGTGTGCTAAAGAGCAACATAAATTAGCTTCTCAAGAGCATCTAATTGTCTCTCCTCCCTTGATAATATTAGCAATCTCTGCTCTGAAGGCATAGCATAAATTAATGAATACATTACAATAAAATATAGGCATAAGCGTAGATGAGAATAGATAGAATAATAACTGGATACAGTTATTATCTTTATAAATGTTTAATTTAGAGATTTATTTGAACTTTAGATTAGGCAAGAATTTACAAGTTAGCTTTATTAATTTAAAGTTGTTTTTAAAATTTATACAATTAGAAGTAAATTTATTATCAGAGTTTAACTCTTAAGAGTAATTTAAATTTAGTTTGTGCACATTTATTATAGCTAGCTTTAAGAATCATTTAAGATTGATTTAGAATTTAGTTTAAAAGTTCTGCAGAGAGTTTGTTGCCATTTTTTGGCTGTGCTGGCTTGCATGGCAAAGCATGAACATTCAGTCACATAGCTAGTTCATCTGCTATCGTTTCTGGTAGGCTCATGTTTTCAGTCTCCTTCCATTTCCGTAGACTTGTCCATCATGAGGAAATTGGCAAGTGAATGCCTTCTAGCCTCTGACATCCATTGTAAATCTTGGCATAATGCTTGGCTACAATTGATTGTAAAAAATGATGAGAGTATGTTTTTCCCTTAAAACTGGGGTTTTTATATTAACTCTTTCAAACCCCCCCCCCCCATCATAAGCTATTAAGTTGTTTACAACTTTTAATTTTAAGTTTTAATAGCTCTAATAAATTTTAGCAAAGACAAAAGATCCAGCTGAAGCTATTGACAAGTAGTGCCGGTTCAATGATTTTGTCTTTGTTTTTTTTTTTTTGACTTTATTTTTAAATCATCTTTGAAATTTCTTCTCAGTTTACAAATTAACAAGAGGTATTTCTAAGAAACTTATAACCTTTTATTCTCTTTTTTAAAAGAGATTTAACTTCTGTCAACATTCTACTATATGTATAATACAGGTTTCCCTGACTTGAGATTTATAGGCGAAAGCAAACAAATTTATCTACAGAAATTTTAACAAATCAGAATTTAAATAAGTTTAAAATTTCATAATGTTTTTAAAGTCTAATATATTACAGTTTCCTTCACATGTACGTAGGTGCTTCTTTACACATACAACAATGTTTACACAACTTACTTTAATTTAGTATTTTTTAAAATTATAACTGCGTATAGGTTATTGTATGCATACAGATTTGATTAATTAATTAATACACACACATATAGCATTATAGCTGCCTTTATAATAATTTATGATCAATTTCAGTTAATATACATGAACTTGGATGGCTTTAAACTAGAAAAGAATACTACTATAGCATATTGTGCCAGGCCCGTTTGATGTGGCCATGCACAAGATAATGTTAAACAAATTAATGGCTGAAAATATGTAAAAAGCCATTAAATTGGGGGGGGGGTATACAATTTATATAATCAAACTTGTTATAACTTAAGAGAGAGAACTATGGCTATAACATAAACTCACACACATATATGATTAAAGCCAATATTTAAAGGCTTAGAAATATGTATTTGTAATCTTGATTTTTTTTTTTTTTTTGAAAAAAGAAACACCAAAATGTATTTATAGTTTTAAAATTTTTTGGTTGTTAAAGAAACAGCATTTATTTAACATATTGTGATTCTGTATTTATTTTTTGAGTGTTTACAACCAATGTAAAAAGGATAATTTGAAATATTACTATTTAAAAATAAGTTGAAATCAAGATCGAAGTTTTAATGGTTGTTTTTCTCTTCAGTTGCATTTGAGCAAGAGAGGGGGGGACATTGTCTTAAATTTAAAAAAAGCCTAAAGGCATTCTGGTTTCCTGTCCATTCTAAAATAATTTCAACTGGACAAAAAAAACTTGATTAAACTTGCGATAATGCGGGGAAAGAGGAATGTCCAATTTAAGTGAAATATATTTTTTTTAAACTTCGATTGTGATAATGTAATTACTAAAGAAAAATGAAAAAGATGTTCTCATTTATTAAAATTTTCATTAGTGATATTGTGATCTGAATGGAGATAAAAAAACTAATTGGAAATAAAATTCTTAAAAGTACTTAGGCGATTGCATTGGAATGTTTTATGAATCGTTTAAACCAATTAGAGAAAAAAAGATTTAATTAATTGATTTTTCTTTTTTGAAGAGGATACCTGAATTGAGGGGGTATTGAAGAGATATAGATCTGTTCTGAAGTTGCGAGAGGGAAGTTCATTTTTGTTTTTCAAAGGCAAATCTTATTAGGAGCCTAAGTCTAAGTTTATTGTTAAGCTAATGCTGTTAATGGAACCACACGAAGTCTTGAAACTTTTTGAGCAAGCATGCTGATTCTGATTCAACCTAATCCATGGGATTTACTCTAATTAAAAATTCATTCAGTCATTCAAATAACCATTCGAGCAGTTAACCAGTGAGTAGTCAACGATTTAAACATCGGACAATTAAGTGGTGTAGACTTACATCAGTTATCTAGCCAATTATTGGAAAGCTAAATGATGGGCAGATGATTATTCCACCATATACTCAGTTGATGCTGATGGAAGTTTAATTGCAGCATGCTATTGATGCCTGTAATTAACCTAGAATTTGTAAAACAAGAAAAGACTGTTTATAGTGCGTAATATCCATTGTCCAGCCTAAAGGTGCAAATCAAGCACTTTCCTGTATATAGAATGATTATGGGGTAGAAGCCCACTTCAGCACGTCCATCCAGCTCCACTCCTGCTGTCCCAAAAGAATGTAAACACTGAGATTCAAACACCAAAGTGATGATCAATTTTATGAACTTGTGCCACAGTCAAGTCCAGCCCTTGTTGCAGTAGATGAACAGATATATAGCCCACTCAAATCCCATAGAGGGGTGAAGCTTATAGACTTTATTGGGTATACTATTTTTTTTGTGTTTATTTTATTTAAATTTAATACACATTTTGTAAATATATGTCTTATGTACATATGAACACAAACACATCTTTCATGTAACTTGTTAATTTTTTTTGTTTTCTTAATGCACATGTATGAGTTTATAATCCACAGATCACTATCTCTCACGTATTAGTTATTTAATCCATTTTTTTTATTAAGAAAGAAATTTTCCTTTATTTAGTTTAATAATTGCTTTGACAAGTATTTCTTTATGATTATAGTTTTGTTTTATTAAAATGATTTATGTCGTGTGTAATATTCATTTGTATACTTAATCAATCTGGGAATGTTAATTTTGTATTCATATTATAAATGGTATGGGATAATGGGCTAATAAAAGATTTATATTATAATTCTAAAGTGACTACTGCTATATATTTATATTCTCTTTGTCATTTACTTTCTGTAATTATATTATTAATTAATTATGCGAGTTTTTCAATCCCCATTCTTTTAATTGAGCTAGCAAATGGGACATCATCTTACCGAGTCTTAAATCTTTATTTATCACGAGGATACTTGTTTATCAGTTTTGTTTGAATAATTATTTATATTCATATATGCCAATAATATTTGAACTTGCATATCCTTTCAGGAGGAGAATTATTTTTTCTTCTGGGAGTGGTGCGAGGGGTTGGTTTAGAGTCACTCCCCAGAAATATGTAAGAATCAATCTTTTTATAAGTATCTTTTGTGTCTGTAATAGTATTATGGTAAAGTATTTAAATTTCACTTTATTCCAGCATGTCGCCATATTTCTTGTCATGTTCGATTTGTGCGCATGCTTATATTAATGGAATAAGCAGTTGACCAGTACAGACGGAAATTTTGGTGCCGAACGTGTTGGGCCTTATCTAACATGGCCAGTATAGGAAAAACATGGCCGCTAAACATAACTAAAGAAAAGAGAAAATCTCACAAAATCTCAAAAGTATTGGGAATGATTTTTTTTATAGAGTCATTGAAAAAAGAGAAAAGAGTTTACAATTACGAATCTTAATAAATAAGCATTTTAAACTTTATTTTGTTTTTGAAGCGACCTTCGTCACTACAATATTATTGAGTTAGATTGTTTTGCCATACATAAAGGTTTATAGTAAAAATAAATTAAAGAGTTAGATAAATAAAATGTTGTGGTAAGAAATAAATGATAGTATACAAGCGTAAACTACGTATTGTATAAAAACAAGCAGCGGATTTTGTGAATAAAGATTTTATTTAAAAAAAAGAGAAAGTGGAAAGTAAATCTTAATTGAATAATGTAGAATTGTGAAATTGCATGATAGGAATTTTTTTTTTTTTTGACAGCACGTAACAGTTAGAATCATAATGTTATTCACGATCAATTTCTTTTTTGTTTTGTCTTGAAAACAATTCCAATACGTGCACAATTTAATGTTAGCTTGATTTTTATATTTTTTATTATTGTTGTTTGAAGAGCGATCTCGGAATAAGTTTATTATTTATAGTCAATAAATGAGTAAGAGAAATATAACATGGAAGGAGGAAATAAATGATGGTAGTGATAAGGGGAGCTCGGTGCGGTGTGCGCTGAATAATTTTATGAAAAGAAATAAAAAAGGGAAAATCAGTGCATAAAAGTAGCGTTAAACCATAGTCTTAATAAGGAATGGAATAAAAGATAGTTAAAGTGGTGTAATAAAGCAAATATATATAAACAATCAAAAATAATAAAATGGAATAGAGGCAGCAATGGAGCCGCAAAGTGAAGGAAAACCCATTGGGGGAGGAAGAAAACCTGGTGACAATGATGGAAAGGTTTCTCAATACCATGAGACTCGACCTCAACCAAATATCAAGGGAGACAAAAGATACGGAAAGGAAAATGTCCAATGAAGTGTGAGACCTAACTAAAAAGCTCGATGATTTCCGGAAAGAAATGGCATTGGGGATTGAAACAAAATTCCAAAGTGCGGAAAAACAATGTCAGGACCTCCATCAAATTAATAGCAATAGGATAGAGATAGATTTGACTAAAAAAAGTCATGGAATAGAAATGTTAGAGAATACGTACGCTGATGTAATTGAAAATAAAGACGTAAATATTCACAAGGAAGTAGAAAACATAAAAATTAGTGTATACATTGTAACAGTCAGAATCGTCTATCTCGCTAACACACTGCAGAATTCAAACCCCAGACATGAATAAGTTCGAATCTAAAGTCCAAATTTCACACCGTCATCTACGTGATAACGCATCTGATGCCACTACTCATATAACCTTTGACCGGTGCCTGGTGGTCAAGGAGAAACAAAAGACTCTATACTAAAATAAGTTTGGGTGTCTAATTAACGTCTATGGATTTACAAAAGAAATGCAGGAAATATATATATAGACCGAGACAGTGATAGGAATCAAATAAAATAAGAGATCAAATTTAGCTTTAAATAATTTCACAAAATTTATTTATATATATATAATGCCACTGTTTGCTTATATGAGACAGGGACGCGTATTAAATAATTGTTGGCATTATATTCCAATAAATGACAAAAGGGTTTTAAAGCAAAGTGATATATTCTATTTCTCGGGATAATAGCATTATGATAATGTGCTTGATGAGATAGGAACATGTGCGAGGTGCTTTGAGCAATTATACAAGTTTAAGAAAATATTTGAAAATTAAGTGTTCTAAAATATTTATTGATTTCGAGAATAGCATGGACAAAAGCTTACTAAGCAACAAAGTGAGAATGTGATCAAACATTTATTCGATAATAATAATAATAAAGTTACATTGGGAGGTCAGTATTGCTGATAATGAATTTATTAAAGTTGGAGGGTGTGACACATTTAAGTCACAGATGCTTTGTAAAATAAATATAAAAATAAAACCATATTGAATATCCGGAATGATTACGGAGGGCATCTCGCCGCTAACCTGTAGAAAAGTATTTTATGAGCAGCTGAAACTTAGCGACTGTGTGACGATTGCGTTTAATTCCCAGGTGTGTCATTTGTGGACACACTCTGTCTGGAAACTGCAAGTGAAGAAAACGGACTTGGCCGTGTAAAGAATCCTTGGAAAAGTAAAACAAAGCGGTCTCAACAACCAATTCATGTACCAGCAATACGAGACTAGTGTATATAAAACATACTAAATGGGTTTTACTTGGATTAAGAGAAATGCCCAATCAAATTCCCAGAAATTCATTTAAAAGGGTCCGCACATTATCGACATCAATGATGAACTTTGTAATTAAAGTAGAACATGGTAATTAAAATAGGAAAATGCACGCTTGTGGGTTTGAAAAGTAAGTATAGATTTATATACGCAATCATGCATTAGGGGACACATTTAATCATTGACCTCGCACATACTCTCATATTAGATTAAAATCAATAACATGTAGATTTTAAACTATGGGATTATATTATATATTAAAGAAAAAAATCGCCCTCAAATGAGTGATTTGCAAGATAATAAAATTGGAAAATTATTTAGAAATTTAAAATATGCCTTCATAGCGGCATCTTATTTTCAACAAAAGGAATAATTCACTTGGTCAAAGATGATTCTGACACATTATCATAATAAAATAACAGAAAGCTTAATCGATAGAAAATATTAACCCAAGGATAGAGAGCAAAATGTTGAGTATATTTAAACACGTTAAAGAAATACATAATGAAGTTATGTGAAATATAAGAAAAACACTTTAAATAGCTATAGCATGTTAGTTATCACAAGAGCTCTTGGGTTAATTTAGGGTTACCTCTGGAGAAGCATTTTTAGGTAGATTGATGGTCGGCAGGTTTTTATATAATTTAACAGCAAAATCTGGAAATGTTCATATTTTTGGCAGCAGCAGCAGCAGTTTCGGGGTTCCTTGTGTGATAACTTCCGATGGTCTATGGCAGAATATAACCATTCCGGAGAGAAATAGCCTTCTTGTGCTCTACTCTGTCATGTCAAGATTTACAAATTTACTACAATAATTTTGTTTAGAAACATTAGACCTCAGAATGATTTCTCTTAGAAACATTAGAATGGAGAACAAAAGAAAACCCTCCTTTTTATAGTAGAATTTTACAATAGAACTGCCCTGGAGCATTACAAAAATATATGAACTTATCAGCTGTAATTAAATCTATCCGAATGTCCAAAGGAATTCAACATTAATTAATTTCTTTTGTTAATTTCCCTGTTGACATTCGAATTACAAACTAGATTTAATTAAAAATTACTTTTACTAATTAAAGAAAACCTTAAGTGGACATCTGCTGTTTTTAGATAAACTTATATAACATTAACTAATTAAACTATTGTCCCTCATTTATTTTAACAGAAATATTTGCAATGACTTTTATTAAATTAAACAAAAATTATTTTACTTTTAAATTGCAATATTTGAATCTATTTACTAAACGAATATTTACTAAATGAATTTTATTTTAAATCAAAACATATTACGATAGTAATATATATTTGTAAATAGATTCAAACAAAATAACTTTAACAATTTATAATTTTGATATGTTTTAAAATGCATATCATAGTGTGTGCGCAATTATGACTTATATAACCTACTTTTTAATAAATTGAAATTACGTGAACATATACATAATTCATAATATTTTATTTTATTTGGGAATGAGTTATATATATAATACGAGCATTGTGCTCGTGGTTTAAAATTAGGCAGGATTTTTGGTATATAAGCGTATTGCAGACACACTACGATAGATTGGGGTTTAAATTAAAGTATGAGGGTAGGAAATAGGTGAGAAAAGGTGAAACGAAGATCTGCAAAGCAGACCTTACTGTTTCAACATAAAGAAGAACACTTCTAAGATCAATTAAAGTATAAGAGTAAAAATAAGTGCTGAAAGGAAAGTAGTGGAGAGGATGGTTAAATTTATGGAAGTACTAGACAGCACTGGGTTTCAATATGGAACCAAAGAAGAGGGATTTAAGCTCTTTGACAGTGAAGGAAGTAGAAACATTCATGATATTGTAAAGTACAGTGGGAATCGAAATAACTGGGATATAAATAATGGGCAGAGATAATCTGATAGCTCTAAAAGAAAGGAAAGAATTAAATGTGATATTCATGAACCAGAAAATAATTGCCCAGAACACCAACCCAGACATAAAAGTGGGTTAAGGTCCTCTGGTCCGAGCAAGGTTGGTAGAAATAAGAAGGAATGACCTGACCGAAGTTAAAGTAATTAAAAAAATATATACATACTAGGACCGACTGTTAAATAAAAGAAGAAAATGCAAGGGATTTGTAAATGAAATATGAGCTTGAATAGAATTATTTGACGTGGGTGATAAACCTGAATTCGAGTAAAATCAAATATTTTTTTTTAAAGGAATTATTTTTTTGAAATAGAATAAGTGAAGTTGGTCGGTCATGTTATTTGAGGGTCGGATATGTGGACTTCAGTTTTTCGGGTGTTGTATATGTAGGTGAGTCTGTGCTTTCTGTGCCCTGGGGTTAGGGATTGTAACAGTAGCGGGGTTCAAACCCTGTTACAAGAAAGGGAAAAGCGTGTACGCATTACCCTCAAATACCAGCATATATTCAAGTGGGTGATAAAGGGTTAAAATATATATAGTTATTCATATATATATGTGCGTGAAATAAATTTTAAATTCTTTTTCGTTAGTATCTTTTTTTTAAAAAAATAAATGGGGAAGGGATTAATTAGTAAACATTATTTATTTAGAATATTTTACTTTTAAAATAGTACAAATTAACAAAATTACAGTTGTGTGCAAATATGTTATATATTGTTTATTGATTTAAGTTTAACTATATTTAAAATTAACGAGGGTAGCGAAGAAGGAATGTTGATTGTGCCTTCAAGCAGTTTTATGTTGAAATCACAATCGCTAATTACTACGAAAATAAAATTCCAAGAAAAAGCCAGAGAATGTTTGACCAAAACAATGGAAATGAAAATTTAAAGAAAGAAAAGTAATTTAGAAAGGCAAAACTATTCAAAGAAAAAGACTTAGATTGAAGATCCGATAAGAAAAAGAAAATTTCCTTTGTATGAGAAATGAAAATTAATTAGAAAAAGAAATTAATTATTGAGGGGAATTTGGGAAATAAAAAAGAGAGTGATTTCAGTCAGTTAGATCTTGACTGTTGAGAGAGATAGACTTAAAAAGCTATAGAAGATATATCTAACATGATGGGGTAAAAACCTTACGTAAAGGGTTTACTCACCCATAGCCGATGCGAACTGACCAGAAGCCGCCTGCTGCCAAAGAACCTTGGAACCTAGTGAATATTCCAGATAGTGGAACAGAAAAGAAATAGGAAGGACTTGTATGTAGAAAAATATAAATTCAGTTAATTTGAAAGTTACATTAAACAAGACTTCAACTACGACTCCAACAGTACTCATGGCAATTTAAACATCGGACTCGTCAGGAAAAAATTATATCTTCGCGCTTTCATAAAACTACTCCAAATACTACCGGATAGCAGAAATCCATTTGATATGCCTCATTACATTCGGATCCCAGACCCTGGGGTTTTCACCAGGTAAAGTGAACTCTGTTTTATATCTCTGAAAATTGTTTATGGTTGCCCTCGAAAATAATAACTTTCTTAAATCATTTTATAACATAATATTATTGTGCACAATTGTATAGTAAACATTTTTTTTTTCTTATATATAAAAATTAATATGTGTTTATTTTAAATTTACTGTTATATCGTTTCATTCATAATTTGGGGGAACTGTCTACATGTTTTAGAGGGGAGGGATAAGAGTTTATTTCCATAGATGGCAATGAGAAAGTATTAATAAAATTTTAATACAAATTTATCTTTGCGTGAGAATTATTTAATAATTATGGTTTACATATTTTTTTATCACTTCATTCGCTAAATAAATTCCAATAATTCAAATATGTCCGAGGTAAGCGGATATATAATAGTATATTTTCAGTTAACTACAAACCTATATATATATATATATATTAATTGTTAACTTTGTTCATTCGGTAGGTTTTCCTCCCCACCCTGGGAGTGAGTTAGCTTGGGTCGGGCACTCCATTAATCGGGAAATATAATTCTCATTGTAATAGTGGGTTTGGCGCTTGAGGTCATTGATAAAGTGACGCTCATAAATATATTCTCCCATAGACATTTTTTTTTTTAATATTTAGATTTTATTCAAGATACCAGGGCTACCGTAAATTTTATTCATTAGTCTTAAATTCTAACTACACAATACTTAAAATTTGTGTCAAGTAAACAATACTTGCCTAAGAATTCACATCAGAATTCGCTTTGGTGGGTAATAATTAACTATTACCTACAGGTGTTATGGCGACTAAACAGCCATAGAAATTCCATCCAGTCGTCGGTTAGGCTCTTTGGTCCACTTCTTGAAATCTATATCATTTAGTTAAGTTCACCAATGTCGAATAAGACATGGTAAAAGTTGTAGCCCGTTAAAGGATGGTGAGAGTGCAGAGGAGCAGTTGGAGGTCTTTGTGTTGTTTGGAAGTTCTGTGATGCCATGGCAGAGTATGCAGAGATGAAAATTTCTCTGGGATCTATTCCATTGCAGAAGACTCTGCAAGCCTCAATAAGGAACGAGCATGGGTGCAGTGGATGGGTAGAGATGAAAATTCCTCTGGGACAAATTCTTCAATAATGCAAAATACCCTATAAGTCTCCATAGAGAATGAGCAGGGGTGCATTTACTTATTTATATTTCAGTAGGACTCTTGGTTTAAATACCTGCCTTTTTGGTTTTAAGATATAGTCATTTGACTCTCACATTTTACTTTGGGTCGCAGAGTTCTGAATATGACAGAAATCTTTATGCCATGATTCTGTGTCTCTTAGTGTTTCTGGCCTGGTGAGATCGACATAGTCTTGGCCTGTGTGTTTTCAGTGTTTGGGAGTTGGGGCTCTGCATCTCTGAGTTCTGCACATCATGTCTATTGTTCATTAAAGATATATGTTATAGAATTTTAAGTTTTCAGAAAATATGATTAATGAGAAAGACGTTGAATGATAAACTCCATTTAAATATCTTATGTCAGAGGGGGTATTGTGCCAGGCACGTTTGATGTGGCCAAGCACAAGATAATGTTAAACAAATTAATGGCTGAAAATATATAAAAAGCCATTAAATGGGGGGGGGGTATACAATTTATATAATCAAACTTGTTATAACTTAAGAGAGAGAACTATGGCTATAACATAAACTCACACACATATATGATTAAAGCCAATATTTAAAGGCTTAGAAATATGTATTTGTAATTTTGATTTTTTTTTTTTTTTAAAAAAAAAAGAAACACCAAAATGTATTTATAGTTTTAAAATTTTTTGGTTGTTAAAGAAACGGCATTTATTTAACAAATTGTGATTTTGTATTTATTTTTTGAGTGTTTACAACCAATGTAAAAAGGAAAATTTGAAATATTACTATTTAAAAATAAGTTGAAATCAAGATTGAAGTTTTAATGGTTGTTTTTCTCTTCAGTTGCATTTGAGCAAGAGAGGGGGGGGGGTCATTGTCTTAAATTTAAGAAAAGCCTAAAGACATTCTGGTTTCCTGTCCATTCTAAAATAATTTCAACTGGACAAAAAAAACTTGATTAAACTTGCGATAATGCAGGGAGAGAGGAATGTCCAATTTAACTGAAATATATTTTTTTAAAACTTCGATTGTGATAATGTAATTACTAAAGAAAAATGAAAAAGATGTTCTCATTTATTAAAATTTTCATTAGTGATATTGTGATCTGAATGGGGATAAAAAAATTAATTGGAAATAAAATTCTTAAAAGTACTTAGGCGATTGCATTGGAATGTTTTATGAATCGTCTAAACCAATTAGAAAAAAAAGATTTAATTAATTGATTTTTTTTTCTTGGAGGGGATACCTGAATTGAGGGGGTATTGAAGAGATATAGATCTGTTCTGAAGTTGCGAGAAGGAAGTTCATTTTTGTTTTTCAAAGGCAAATCTTATTAGGAGCCTAAGTCTAAGTTTATTGTTAAGCTAATGCTGTTAATGGAACCATGTGAAGTCTTGCAACCTTTTGAGGAAGCATGTTGATTCTGATTCACCCTAATCTGTGGGATTTACTCTAATTAAAAATTCATTCAGTCATTCTGAACCAATGGACACTAATTCATGCAGTCATTAAAATAACAATTCGAGCAGTTAACCATTGAGTACTCAACGATTTAAACATCGGACAATTAAGTGTAGAGTAACGTCAGTTATCTAGCCAATTATTTGAAAGCTAAATGATGGACCGATGATTATTTCACCATATACTCTGTTGATGCCAATGGAAGCCTATAATTAACCAAGAATTTGTAAAACAAGAAAGGACTGTTTATATTGTGTAATATCCATTTTCCAGTCTAAAGATGCAAATCAAGCACTTTCCTGTATATAGAATGATTATGGGGTAGAAGCCCACTTCAGCATGTCCATCCAGCTCCATTCCTGCTATCCCAAAAGAATGTAAATGCTGAGATTCAAACACCAAAGTGATGATGATCAATTCTATGAACTTGTGCCACAGCCAAGTCCAGCACTTGTCACAGTAGATGAACAGATATATACCCACTCAAATCCCATAGAGGGATAAAGCTTAAAGACTTTATCGGGTACATTATTTTTTGTGTTTATTTTATTTAAATTTAATACACATTTTGTAAATATATGTCTTATGTACATACGTACCCAAACACACCTTTCATGTAACTTGTTACATTTTTCTTGTTTGCTTAATGCACGTGTGTGAATTTATAATCCACCGATCACTATCTCTCATGTATTAGTTATTTAATCCATTTTTTTTATTAAGAAAGAAAATTTCCTTTATTTAGTTTAATGATTGCTTTGACAAGTATATTTTATGATTATAGTTTTGTTTATTAAAATTATTTATGTCATGTGTAATGTTCATTTGTATATTTAATTAATCTGGGAATGTTAATTTTGTATTCGTATTATAAATGGTATGGGATAATGAGTTAATAAAAGATTTATATTATAATTCTAAAGTGACTACCACCATATATTTTTATTCTCTCTGTCATTTACTTTCTCTAATTACATTATTAATTAATTATGTGAGTTTTTTGATCCCCATTCTTTTAACTGAGAATAGAGTATGCTGAGCTAGCAAATGGGACATCATTTTACTGGGTCTTAAATCTTTATTTATCATGAGGATATATTTGTTTATTAGTTTTGTTTGAATAATTATTTATATTCATATATGCCCAATAATATTCGAACTTGCATATCCTTTCAGGAGGAGAATTAATTTTTCTTCTGGGAGTGGTGCAACGGGTTAGTTTAGAGTCATCCCCCAAAGATATGTAAGAATCTATCTTTTTATAAGTATCTTTTGTGTCCATAATAATATTATGGTAAAGTATTTAAATAAATTCTTATTCCAGCATGTTGCCATATTTCTTGTCATGTTCGATTTGTGCGCATGCTTAAATTAATGCAATAAGCGGTTGACCTGTACAATATAGTAAATGGAACTGGATGATGAACAAATCCCACTGTTACAATGTGATTATTTTTAACATATAGGTGTCTACCTGACATGCCTCTATATAAGCAAACAGACATGCTGTGACATATCAAAATTGTCATATAATAAAAAAAATAAATCCACATTTTAGTGATACATAAATAATGACTGTTTCCACATATATATATATAGGTACCCCTGGAAATGTTTGTGCACGCTGACATTTATAGCATATATTTTAATTTGTCAAAATAATAGACTTTTTAAAAATATTATATTTTTTACATAAATGCGATCATATGATGTGTGTATACATAAAAATGTAAATGATATGAATTAAAACTATTAAAAAAAGTTTTTTTAAAAAACAAAATTCCCTTTTCTAAACAAAACTAATATTAATTCTTTGACAGTCTTTTATAAAAGTTTTCTTTTTAAACAGGTTACTCTTGATTAATTATAAACATCTTTTAAAATCAATATTCCAGCAAATTCTTTTTTTTCCTAATCTAAAAAGATTTTTGGAGTTTTCTTTTTTTTAATAAAATATATTGGAAACACATCTTATTTTTTTGTCGAATAATGTAATTTACTTAAAAAATTTTTTTTACTAAACAAATTATTTAAAATAACTTACCAGCTGTACTTTATGTACATATGATGCAATGCCTTTATATGTGCTTATATACATAAACACCATATGTGTAAACTAATTCTTCAACAAGCTGATGGATTCTCTGGATAAGCTGGTCCCTTCTAACCAATAGATGGACATCTTATCATTATCAAGAAAGGTATAATCCAGGTAACTGCTGACATGAAGTAAGTTCCCTTCAGTCTTAGCTGTCTAATACACACATATATACAGACCATGGAGAACACAGAAAAGATGATCATTACCTCCACATGAATTCAACATTGAGAATAGTAGCAGTAGCTGGACTTACACTATCTTGCCTTTAGTTATAACTCCATAGTAATTCTCTCATCATAATCTTCCAACTATTTATAGTTAGGGTGGGGAAAAATTACAGTAATTAAAGATACATTTTTTTCTATTTTGATTGAAAAAAGTTAATGACTTTTTAATTCATTTAATACTTTGAAAAACAGCTCTGTAGCATTTTTATCAAAATATGTTATATAACCATTAATTACAAAAAAAAATTGCTAATCAAAATCGATAGTGGAATTTTATAATCAGCAATATATCTATTGTAACATAAAACCATACTTGTTTTAATTTCAAAATCAGAATTAATAAAATATTAATTAGACCTTTTTAAATATTTAATTTATAATAAAAAAATTTTAATTCAATATTATTTAATCCTTAATTGAATAGAAAATATCTACAAAAAAAATTTTTTTTTCTGTTTATTTCTATTTTTCTTGTCAACTTTTATATATATATATACACATACACTACTATGTGGTTGTATGCCATGAGACACATAACCATCCCAATATATATTAATAATAAATCATAATTTGCCAGTAGTTGATTTCCAAATATAATTCACATAATAACAGCCAAAGCTTAATAAATTAGTAGAATATCTGAAAATCTATTGGCAAGGCAATTTCTATAGACAAAAAGTGGATTTCTACTTTTATCCTTTAAGATTTTTAAATACATAGAGAGTGATAATCCTTGAGAGCAATAGATGGGTTTTGCAATCTGCCTAGAAATTTTTTAAATAAACCACATTCTAAAAGTAAAGACAAATTGCTTGAGGATATAATAAATAGCAGTTTTACAATTTTTCAAATTCTTACTTAATATTTTAGATATAATATAACAAAGAATAAATTTGCCATAGCTAATTGGTGCCAACATGTAATTCACATGATAACAGTCAAAGCTTAATAAACCAATAGAATATCTGCAATCTGTTATCAGGGCAACCTCTATAGACAGGAGATGGAGTCCATATTGGGAGTTATAAATGATTGTAAACATGAAGATGGTTAAAATATCAATCAGTTACACTCAAGTATTATCACCCCTTATCTGTTTAAAGATCAGGTAAATGGTGGAATCTTTTATCTACAGAGGTTCCATGGCAACAGATTATAAATATTTTGCTATTATCATGTGAGTATGTATTTATAATGAATTGACTAATACACCTGATAAAAGTATCTAATTGATCAATCTTTAAGATATGTGACATATTGCACCAAAGCTTGTTATAAATCCTGAACTATCTCTTTATTAAATTTCCCACACCAATCTCATCACACACATTTCACAGAAACCCTAGCTTGTAGATGTCCTAGAGACTTAAACACCTGAATATTCATAGAATCTTCAAGTGTTTTATGTGAAATGATACATAACGAAAGAGTTCAATGTGGAAAATTTTACACCAAGAGTGATACCAATCTTTAGAGGAGTATTTGCAAATCTGAATGATTTGGATTGGTTATAGGTATTGATCATATTTTTATATAATCAAATGGCATATTTTGGGGAATTTCATAAGAAGTTTGAGTGCCTAAGTGTTGGGGCTGTAATTAGTCCAAGAACCATAACTACACTTTACCCATAAGATCATATATACTTATTAAGCAAATTAATTTGTTTACTATATATGTTACTATTCTTAGAGAAGGGAATAAAATATAGTAGTTAATTTACTGACACATTTTCAAGCTATGGCACCAG
Organism: Epiperipatus broadwayi; assembly: GCA_028023455.1. Lineage (NCBI taxonomy): Eukaryota > Metazoa > Onychophora > Udeonychophora > Euonychophora > Peripatidae > Epiperipatus > Epiperipatus broadwayi. Next base: position 26,443,695 of record JAQFVV010012394.1, on the reverse strand, counting down.
TGGATAGTCCTTAATACATGATGCCTTTGGTAGGCACAACACTTAACCATAGTTTAAGGCAAATTTCTGCAGTACCTCTGAGAACAAAGGTAAACAGAATAGAATGTGTATAGTTTTTTGTTCATATTTTTTTTATCAGACATTACAAAATACAAATGCAAAATCAAGTTACTATTTAAATAATAATATTTACTAAGGCTGTAACTTTAAGAATATGCGTGTAACAATATAATAGTAGGGACCTCTACAAGTCTTAACCACAAACTTTAAAAGATTGTTAATGAACACTTGATATATTGAAAGCATGCTAGGCAGAAATAAAGCTGAATATGTAAAATCTACCTTCTCTCCATATATGTTCATTAATGGTCATTAACATTAGCTCAGAAAAGGACAAAAATTATAGTTGAATTAATAAGTTTATTGGGGCTTCAAAGTATTAAAAATGATTATTTATTAGTCTGCTTTCAAAACAGATTATATTTTATTAATTAATGGGATTTTTTAAAAATTTTATGAACTTAAAAATCTCAATGTGTTATTGTCACATTATCACCATTTCTTATGCTTGCTTGTAACTGTTGTTAAAACAGGTAAAACTCTCCATACAGTAGTGCTACTCAGTGCAAGAGTGCACAAGTCTTTTAGCATCCATTGATTACTCTGGCTTGCACTACTACTATATGGAGAGTTTTGCCTATTTTAACAACAGTTATGAGCAAGCATAAGAAATGGTGATAATGTGACTATAAAAAGATTGAGATTTTTAAGTTCACAAAATTTTCCATACAGAAGTGCCACTCAGTGCAAACCTGCACAAGCCTATCCGTTGATTACTCTATCTTGCACTGAGTGGCACTACTGTATGGAGAATTTTGCTATTTTAATAGTTATGAGCAAGCATAAGAAACAGTGATAATGTGTCCATAACAGATTGAGATTTTTAAGTTCACAAAATTTTCCATACAGTAGTGCCACTCAGTGCAAGCATGCACGAGCTTTCTGGCATACATTGATTACTCAGGCTTGCACTGAGTGGCACTACTGTATGGAGAGCTTTGCCTATTTTAATCTGTTATAGTCAAAGTATTAATTCTCCTTATATCATAGAATAGAATGAGATATGGATTATTTTCATGACGATTGCCTTTACAACAGATACAAGATTTCTGCTGTTGATAAGTGTAAACTATTATCATATGATATAAATACCCTGTGCAGTTGGTGCAGTTGGTTGTATGTTTGACTTGATCCCATGATCGATTCTGATGGTCCAGTTGTGGTGCTTGATCTTGTTATAAACTCCCAAGCAATAAAGCTATGTGGATTTTTTTAATGTGATTTAAATGATATGTGGATATACGTAATAGACAGAAATAATTTATAACTTTCATCACTTACAATCATTTATAAAGTTTTTGATATTTTTTTTATTAATGCATTGTGTTTCTTTGCCTTGAATTTTTTGTTTGTAGACCTGAATTCTTTTTACTCATTTTCTTTCATCTGTAGTTTTAATTAAAACACATTTTGTTCTTCCTTTTTTCATTATTCATTTTTAATTTGCTATCTGTCAATTTTAAAAGTTTTTTTGTTTAGATTAATGTTAAAATTCTGTTTTAGTTGGAATGTCCTACGTTTTTTTTTCTCTACATAATATTATTAGTTTTAATTTATTATTGTAGTTTATCCCCCCCCCTTTTATAGCATTTTACCTGTTTTTATATTTAAATAATATTAAATCATTTTTGAGGGGGTGGGTAAAGAGTATAGTAATAATAGAATTTGGCAGAAATCCTTTTTTCTTTAAGTTAATTTGACTCACATTTTTAAAAATGGAATTGTATTTTTAAATAACTTCAAAACTATTATTAGATTTTAGGGGGGAGGGGACATTGGTACATGAATTTCATAAATGGCAAAAAGTTGGAAAATAATGAAAATGCTTTTAAATTTATTTTTAAAAAAATTGAATCGTAGTTTATTTATATTGCAGGTGTATTGAAAAAAAAGTTTTTCTCTACCCTTTTATCTTTTTAAATGTAAAATTGCGGCTGTTAAAGTCTTTTTTATGCCTCGTGGTTTCGCACCTTTAAAGTATGGGTTTAACACATTTGAAGTACTGTATATATATATAATGTTTCTGTATGCTTATTTCATCGTTTATCTGCACTGGTGTGACGTAGTGCGGTGATAAATTTGTGAAGTTTGGACGTTAAGGTTCATGAATAGCTTGATCACTGCTGTCGATAAACTATTGAATTATATATTATTGTGATGTGATGTGATGTACTGTGACTTCTCTTTAAACGGAGTCAGGAATCTCTCAGCAACTATGCCCAAAGAAACCTGTTAGGCACTTTACTTTCCCCTTTCATTTCCCAATCTAAGTTTTCCCATAATCTGCTCCATCCCATTTCCACAAACATAATCTTTATCAACTCTATGGCCTTTATATCTAAATCCCTCATCTTTTCCCAAACCCAGCATAAAAACTAATAACCCACTTTCTGTATAATCACTTTGTTCATATTTATTCTTCCATAACTTCATTTTCTATACCCTTTCTGCTTTCAAGCATTTACATTCAATTAACAGATGCCTAATATTTTCTATGCCTTCCTTACACAATTTGCAGACTAAATCACCCATATTTTTCCATTTACATGTATATTCTCTTGTTGCTAAAGATCCCATTTGCGCCTTAAACAATAAACTACTTTCCTTGCTATTCTCATAAATTAACTTGCACCCAATGTTCTGTTTACTTCTGTATATATTTAAACTCTTTTTACTCTCCATACTAGTTCCCCATCTCTCCAAATCCCTATTCTTTATTAATGCATCTATTCTTTTATTTCATTCCTTACCACTATAACACTCAACAATCCTCCTAACCCAATCATCCTACCTTTTATACAAGTATACTGATATAAATTCTTTATTCAAATCTTTTGCATACTGCATTACCTTTCTCACCCATCTTGTTGCCTGTCATTTACTCATAACCTAATTAAATACTATTTTGTTTATTCTTTTATTATCCATAAACTGCAACCTACCAAACATTTTCATTTTACACTTTGCATCTCTCTCTTATAAAACCTTGACCATCCCATTTCTCCTCGAATTGCCTCCTTTGCTGTCCACACATCTGCATCTAATGCATGTCTTCCTACTTCCCTTTGTACTTTTTTTAAGTAATCTAATACCCTTTTACTAACACTTAATGCATCATCACCATATATATATGTTAACCCTGCTATTGCAACTCCCTTTCATACAATTCTGGCTACATCATATTTATTATATGAAAACACTGTTAATTTCTTTATCAAACCTTTTCTTTTCTTTGCTTCATTTATTGATTTTTTCTCCCATTCATCCAAGCAATTTTTCTGATTACTTAAGATGATTTCCAAATACCTATATCAATCCACCACACTTAACTTTGTATCCCCCAATAAAAATTCTACATCTTCTTTATCCCAGTATTAACCATCATTATATTTGATTTTTCTTTACTAAATTTAATCCCCATGTCTTTACCCACCCTTGCAATGTCCTCAACGTAGCTTCCATATCTTCTCTTCTTTCTGCACACAAAAAGATATCATCCTCAAAAAAAGACCCAACAAAGTATATATTCCCTTGCCACCTATTAACGGTATCTCTATCTCTCTTCCTAGTCTTTCTATTGCTTTTTCCATTTCACTCAAATAGAACAAAAACAAAATAAGTGACATAGGGCATCCTTGCCTTAGTCCCACCCTATTTTTAACTAACTGATTCTATATCCCCTAAGTGATAAGTATAATAATTATTTTCATATAATTTTTTTAATAATATTTACTAAAGCTTCATCCATTCCCAAATTTGCTAAACTTACCCATAATCTATTTCTATTTACTCTATCGTATGCCTTCTCTATATCTATAAAACTCATATATAATGATCTACCTAAATTCCTACTCATATCCATAAGTTGCATAATTACAAATAAACTATCTCCTATATGCCTGTCTGACCTAAAATCTTGTATTTCCCTCATTACATTATTCTTTTTTTTCCATTTTACAATTCTTCCAGCCACCATATGTGATAAAAGTTTATATAAAACTGATGTTACCGCTATTGGTCTATAATTATTTAACTTTCTATGATCCTTACCCTTTCCTTTAAATAATAATCTTACTCTTGTATTACTCCAACTATCCAGAAAAACTATCTTCTGTGCCATCTTATTAAAACATGATAATAACTTTACTTTTGCTCTATGCCCTAAATTCATTATCATCTCTGCTGCCCATCCATATAAACCTCTTGCCTTTCCACTTTTCAATTTCTTTCCTGCCTCATTCAGTTCCTTTTTTGTAAACCTAATATTCCCAATACTAAATGCTTTCATGTTTACTTATAGCAATTATACTGTGCTTCAAATGCTCTTTAGTGAAGTTAGAAAAATCATAGTTAAATATCAGGCTTAGCACTTTTGCAGTCTTTTAACCTCATATTCATAAAACATTGTAGTGTTGTTGACATTTGCTAATATATGCAAATTAGTCTTCATATGCAAAATGATTTTGCTATCAAAAAATCAATCAGCTGTACCACTTTTTAGAGATAGAGAAACACATGTCTTTTTTATTAATGGTGTGTGGATCGTTTATGATGTAGTATGCCTACTTTATTTTTTTTTTGCAGTTATTTCTCTCAGTATTCACAATCTGAGGGTTGAAGGGTTCAAACTTGTAAACAGCTGCTTTTTCATGTTCTAAGAATATTAAAGTGTTGTTGCTATTTATTTTGAGCACTCTAATATTGAAATCTCTTCTAAGTTTCATCTTCATCTCTCTAGCAATCTTTTATAAAACAAATTTTATTTTTTAAAACTTTTATTATGTTACTTTTATTTTGATATATTATTGTTGTTGTTGTTGATATTATTTTTTTATCTTGATTATGTTACTTTCATTTTGTCCTATTATTGTTGTTATTATTTACATATATTATTTCTAACAATTAACTTCTATGTAAGAGAGAAATTGTTTGGTTTTTTTTAAAAAAAATAAAAAATTATCTATTATGTTGGAGAGAATATGTAACCAACCAATCAAATTCTCACGAACTCTATAATATTGTAAGCTATTGACCAATAGAAGATTGACTTCCATCACTACAAATATATATATTGTGCCCTTTTGTATGGGTCTCCACAAATTGTTATATTAATTTGTTAAAAAATTTTAAATTTAAGATATATTATAGCTATATGATGTTGATTTTATTTATAATAATCTTTCAAAAGTTTAACTAAAGTAAACTATGAATATTTGATGTGTGAAATTGTGCTAATATTTGAGAGAGATGTTTCAGTAAAAAGAAAAATGATAATATTATATGGTTGGGAAAACTGGCCATGATCAATACTGCATTAGTAAGTTTTGTAAATAAATGTTTGAAGCTAAAAGTTTTTAAAAAAAAGACAAGTTAAAATTAAATGCATATGTATTTATTGTTGATAAAGATTAATATTTAGTAAGTGAATATAAATATTTTTGTTATTAAAAGTATATAATAGAAGAATAATATTTGATTTTATAATATCGAATTATTATTTTAAAGTTGTTATAGTATATTATTTGTTTTAAAAAAATATTTATTTTATAAAATTGAATTGTTAGTTTATTTTTAGATAATTACAAGCGTTTATATCTGTGTTGTAAATCAGGTGACAGATAGACATATGTACACATATGCTTGTAAGTTTTTTTAGTAAAGTTGCAAAACTGTTTTAAAATTCTATTATAAAATTTATAAATATTATATTGGCTATCACGAGATAAAAATAAAAATAATTAGCGTGAAATATTAAATCTGATTTTAAAATACTGTTTAAAAATATAATGAATAAAAATAGACTTAGTTTGTTTAGAAAAATAGTCTTATAAAAGTTAAAAGTGAAATAAAGTAAAACATATCTTTTTAAAAAAATGTTTAATGGATTTAAATAAATGATAAAAATTAATTTAAGAATTAAGTAATGTAATAAATAATAAATATTAAATAAGTCATTATTTATTTTTAATTTCGTATTGTTGGTAAGATATGTAAATAGGCTAGCAAGGTGATTGTTTAATTTACCAATCAAGTGGGTAATTTCTTCCGGTATAAAAACCGAGGTTCAATTGTTCAGAGGGTGATTGTAATTTCTTTTAAGTGAAGTGTGCTATTAAATATAGCTAAGTAAAAAATTATAGACGCTCTCGTAATAGTTTCTTAATTTATAAGAGAGTAGTTTTAAATAATTTTATAAAAAGTTTACCGTTTAATATGCAGTGCTAACTTATTTATAGTTCCCTATTGATCGTCTCTATCAAGGCTCAATTTTACTATCAAATAATCATGAAAATATCGTATATTGATAAAATGTGTTGGAAACTTTATATTAAAAATATAGTGAACGCCGGATTAATTAGGAGAATTACTAGTTGGATAAAAATAATATATTGGACATTATATGAATTTAAAAATTGATTATAATTAATTTTTTATAAACAAATATTTTAAAAAAAAAGATAAATACTTCTTTATGAAGAAAGTATTTTTTAAAATTATATATTTTAATATATCTTTTGGTAAAGATATGGAAGTTAATAATAATTGCAGAAATACTTGCCTTATTAAGTCTTTATTGTTTAAAAGACTAGATTTCGATAATTTTAAAAGGCAGATAAATCCGAAATTTAATTGGTAAACAAATACCTGTAAAAAGAAAAAATATTATATAGTAAAGTCTGGACGCTGGTCGTACAGAAGAATTTGGAGATTGATTTTACCTAAATATTTGTTAAAGAATGCGCAAATAAGTATACGTGGATATCCAAGTCAATTTTTTATAAAACTTAGATTAAACATTTAAATATTGATTAATCCTAGGAAGATAATAACTTTTAAATAAATCCGGATCCTATAAACTGTTTTAATTATTATTTTGTTTCTTTATGGTGGAACTTATTTTATCTTATTTTTTTTTTAAAAAAAAAACGTTTTCCATTTATTTCATAAAAACTGTTTAAACACGTGATGTACCGGAAAAAGGAAGTGGTGTTGGTAAAATGTTGTGCCTAGGAAAAAAAGAACAATTGTGGGGGAAAGAAGACACCGTTGGATTTTATATAACCTATTTTGTTTTCTTAACTAACATAGATATTTAATTATTTATTGATCTATCAAAGATAAGAGAGGTACATTTTAAAAGTAATTACACATTAATATAACACTTAATTTCATAAAGTTTATTTTTTTTATATAATTTTACAACACGTAATATTTTAAGAATAATTGTTGAGTATAAATGTGATTATTTTGTAAAACTATAATCCTGGAGGACATCGTTTGGCTGATTATAAATTGGAGTATCATTTATGGTAATAATTATATAATATTAATAATTTAATGTATTTTGCTTTGTTTTCTTTAGATAAACCAAGTATTATTTGATTGTTGAGTGAATGGATAAATATTTAAAGAATATACACGCATAATACTATCAATAATAGTTTTATTTTAATATGCATACTTTATTTTACAATACAAATTTATTACAACGTAATAAGAGTTATCCAGAAATAATTATATGATTCTTTTATGAATACACTTTAATATTTTCTGTTACAATATTAGGAATTTGATTTATTATATTAGTATGAGTCATTTATATTTATTTTCAAGTTAGTAAGAAGTAAAAAAAAAAGAGAAATATATCTATATTTTTTTATATTTTTTTTTTATTAGACAAGTTACATTAATTTTATATAGAAAGTTATATTTTGTTTGAAGGGTTTATCAGATATAGATGATGAGATATAATAGAGTTTGGATAGTCATTTTTTTTATTTTTTTTTTTAAAAATTGGTAAGCTGATACTGAAGTTAAATAAGATTAGAATGATATTTGAAGATAGGGTTTTATTAAGAGGAAATAGGAATAACAAGTAGAGAAGAATAATAGTTTAAATGGAAAAGAATCATAGAATTTTATTTTAATATAATAACTTTATAAATTGGTAATTTATAAATAAAAATTCCGTCTTCACAAAATTGTTGAATAATTTTAAAATATTATTTTAAGAAAAGAACATATATGTATTGCATATTTTGGTAAGACATATATTATGAAATTACATCAGAATGAAGTAAATAATTATGTAATCAATAAAAGTCACATAATATTATAAAGTTATATCAATCTATACATTAGTTAATATTTAGTTAATGCTAATAATACATGTAATACATAATAGCTACATTATAATAGAAATAGCTAGAATACTTAAATGGAGTAGCATTTTAATTATTAAAGTTTGTTTATTTTACATGTGCTACATAAGTGGTATTTTACATAAAAGCCTTCTATTGTACTAAGTGATTATAAATGATATCTAGTAAAACATAAGTTCATAGACTCAATTACATGTTACTAATAAAACATTTAAGAAATGTATGGATTATTTATTTTGGATTATAGAAATAACAACAATGTAAGAATCTTGTATTATTATTATTTTTCTTATTTTTATTTTCTTGATTTCCACTTATAATGTAAATAATGTATATAAGTTGTTTATTAAAGTTGATGTAAATAAATTTGTTTAAGTTGTTTTAAAAGTGTGTCGAATTCATTATTTTGCACCACAGCATTTGACAACAGATAATTTGAATAAAACATAATATTTGCACAATATGAATTAAATTATTATTATTATTTTTTTTAAAAAAAGAAAATACAGTATTTTCTTAATATAATTTATAAAAATTCATTGATATTAACATATTATGTTATTATGGTCATGAAATAGTTATAATGCATAATATAAAAGTATAATATTATTTATTGCCACATATTATTAGATTATAAGATTTTATTATGTTCTTAATTAAGATACTATATGAAGATGAAAGACATGTAGATGATTTACTTGTTTTCTTAATGATTAGTAGTATAATAAAATAGATAAGGTTAACTTATACACTAGAGATTATTATTATTAGTTATTTATTATTATTATAAGTTAAGTGTAGTTAGGTCTGATATTAAATCCCTTATCATGCCTATCTGCAAGAAGTATTATTACTTTAAGATAATTAAAAGAACCTGAGATTATTTAGTTATATTTCTTTGATAAAAGATTGAGATTTATTTATTACTATTATTGAAGATATTAAAAGATTGAGATTTATTTATTACTATTAGTGAGATAATAAAGAGGTAATAGTATTCTTATGCCATTGAGATTATGTCTTTGAAGACATGGGCTCAATGTAAATTCATATTACCACTTGTAACTTCACTTCATAGTCTCATGATTTAATAAATACTTATTTAATTAGTGCATGATATTGAACCATATTAATTTTCTGTTAGTTATAATAAATCTGATAAGATATAGTATTATAAAAATATATTAATAATAGTTATACATATTTTAGCCGAGTATAACGATTTAATTGAGCTAGTCATATTTTAAGTTATATATTATATTTCTGGAAGTGAGGGTACAATATATATATTGATTGAGAATAGTTCTAAAAATTTGGATGTGTATTTGATTTTAGCTATAATTTTATCTTTTGGCCATGTGATTTTTACCTTTTATTTTCAACCTGGACATTTTCTAAATTTAAATATAATTGATATTTTGAATTCTAGAGGTATTTGATTATTTTTTTGATTGAGTATGGTTCTATAAAATTTATGTTTATTTTTTAAATTTTGATGGAAATTGTGATTTTTTAATGAAGGGTCAAAATATTTGGAACAATAACAATGGTGTCCCATCTTACCTGACTTTGATTAACACTTGGTTGAAGCAGCAGTGATTGGGGATCCCTAAGAAACCAAAATGGTGGAGATCACAGTACTTAAATATTTTTTAGAATATGATGTTTACAACCATTTGATATTATAATGTGGATAAAACTTGTTTTCATCCATTAAGAGAGGTTTATAATGTTACATTAAAAGCTTTAATGTAATTTTTATTTAACATTTGTTTTCACAAAAATAATTTATAATATAAAGGTTTTTTTATCCTGAAAAGTTCACAAGTCTATGATCTTTCTTATATATATTGAAAACATAAGAAAGAATGTTTGCGATCTCAGTGGTAATAATGAGGAGAAGGCCGATAGAAACAGTATGTTGATCATGTGAAGATGCTATGGAGATGGCTGAGTTCAGTAATGCAGAAGTGCGATTATACCTAACTTAACTCAATTTGTACTTCGCTATGCATAGAAGTTTTTATATTTCCACATACTTGTGAATTTGTTTGCTATTATCCAGGTCTCCTTAATCTTTCATTTTCTGTACTCCTCCTTAAAACACATAATTAAAGTTTTTGATAAATCAAATTTATGGCAAATTTTTATAAATATTGAGAAATGTCCATTAGTTCTTAAGTGCTCTACTGCATAGGTATTTATGCTGGGCTAATCTTTGAAAGATTAGCTCTTGATTTTCCATGATATTTCAAAATTTCACATAGATTGCATTGAATTTTGTAGCCAATTTGACATAATGATTCTTCAAGCAGTTTGTTCTTTGAATTGTTAGGCAGTTAGTGAAGGCAGAGTTCGAAAACTAATGTTATAGTTTTCAGTGCATAATTATTCATATATATTGTAAATATTATAAAGATGATACATATCAGTATAATGGTTATATTAATTTTAAATTTTAATGAGCCCATAAATAATTTATGGCTTATCAAATATGTAACACTTAGAATTTAAAACTATTTCTGGAACAAAGAAGTCCAATATATTATTAAGATAATTCACAAGCCCGATCTTTAAGAAATCATTTAAATGATCTTGTAAATAAACCCATTTTTTTATGTCAATGCCAATCTTGTGAAATATTTTAGTAAATATTCGGATTTGTTTATTCCATGAATAGATTTTAATTTCAAATTTATATATAATTAATGCATTATTAAAATTGATATATCATTAAAATGGCTTACTGACTAAGGACAGATATTTTAAGCTTAGTTTTAAAGAAGTATATCATAATTGTTCGCGTAAAAAATGGATAAAATAAAACTCTATGAATTTTACACAGATATAAATATTTTTAATATGGATTTACAAAGTAACGTGGATTTGTTATACTTGATATTATCAATAAAGAAAACCTTGATAAAATGTTGAATGACACATATGAATTTCAAAAATGGCATTTTTTCTTGCAGGTTGGGAAATACTCAAGATATCAGAGAGATGTTCAAACTCAGCTCAATGGAAAATTATTTTAGTAAAATATATTTTCATTCACCATTCTTATAAAGTATATTTTTACTTTCAAAAGGAATTTTATTGATAAAAACTTAGCATATTACAATAGGAATGAAAAAAAGCACACACAATATAAATAACTTTACATATTTACAATTTTGTTAGAATTAGAAAAAATAAAACATCCGATGTTGTTAAATATACAACATTGTAATGAATATACAGTACTCATCTTATAGCTAAAGATGCCGTTCTATGGCGCGGTTTTCATGCTAAAACACATAAAAATGCTGTTTCCGCGGCTGACACGTTCGAACCCGCGTTTTCTATAATACAACTTTTTTTGTTGTGCTACAGAATGCAGGCCGCTATGTCGTGTCGCAGTACAGCATGTATGTCACTAAGCAGCAATTACATTTTCCGAATTTGCACAGTTTATAAAATAATTACGGATTTATGAGAGAGTTTGTATTTGAATTGTGTTGAAATGTTGTTTTCATTGGATTTTTTTTATTATTTTAAACTATTGAAATGTTCAGATTTTTTTAAACAAAAATTATAAGACTTTTTACAACGTACTGTATTGAACTTTTATTTGGATAAATGTTAAATATCTATGTTTTTATTGAGTTGCAATTAGGTAACGTGTCAAGTAACGTGCTATTAGTAACATTCCACGAGACAAAGAAGATTCTACCATCTGTATATTTTTGAAGTAAAAAAGAGCGGTACGAAAAAAATATCCAGTAAGAAAAGTCCAAATATACAGTTTTTTTTGTAAATTTAATAAAAAGCAAATATTATAAACATGTTTAATAAGTAAAGAAGACATTTGTATGTGTTTGTTGTTGTTTAAAAAAGTTTGAGTATCTTTCTTCTGTCCGAGTACGCTTACGATTTTGAATTTTTTTATTTTAGCATTACAAACAAACAGAACACTAACCCTAAAACTAACCCTAACCCTAAAACTAACCTTAAACCTAACCCTAAACTAAACCTAAAACTAACCCTAATACTAACCCTAAACCTAACCCTAAAACTAACTCTAAATCTAACCGTAACAACTTTTACTTTTATTACGATTATTATTTTTTAGTTAAACAACAACAAAAAAAGTCATAACACAAGTAAAAAAATATCCGATAGAAAATTGATAAAAAAAAGCCATAACACAATTAAAAAAATATCCGATAGAAAAACACAAATCAAATTTTAATTTGTTGATTTTATTTTACATTTATTATTATCATTTAAATTGTATACGTTAATAAAAAATAATATTTATAAAAGACGATTTTGTTTAGTTTTTATTTTCGCATTACATAAAAGCACAGAAAAATTATTAAAATCAACGGCCCATGAATGTTCATATTTTATAGTTTTAGCGTGAAAACAGCACCATCCAATGGGATCTTTATCTATAATACAAGCACCGAATATACCAAACTAAAAATAAGATATTGAGAAATTATAGTTAGAATATCTTACTAGAGGTTAGAACACTGATGAATAAGTGAGTAAGTAACTGCAAATATATCTGGCGTAATTTTTTTGTCTGTTTAATTGTATCTAGTTTGTTTTGCAATGTGTTCAGGTGTTGTATGTTATTGTTGTAAAGGAATATGCATCTTATGTAACCACAGGGCATAAAGCATGAATGTGATGGCTCTTATTTCTGCATAGCAAGCTTTTCAAAAAAAAAGTTAATGATTATTTGAATTGTACTAATATTTTTTTTGAGGTATTTTTGTGATGTATGATCAAGTATCTTGTAGGCTACTACACTTAAAAAATAGGTGTTTTTGATCTTCTTCCTTGAAATTAATTGACCTATAGTTACTGTGTTGACAAGATTTCTCTTATACCTCAGAAACTAAAATGTAGGCAAAGACCATATTTATTTTGAGCATAAAATCCAAAAGAGCTCATTACTTAAATCTTTTTATCAGTTGCCTATTATTAATTCGAAGCATTAGAGAATCAATCCCTTCATTTATTAAGTATATTTTTATCATCACACAGACAAAAGTTGTGATGCTTTTTTGAAAAACTTTTATGCTAAGCTTCCTCTGTCTTATCGTTCTTTATATTTTTCAAATTTGTTCACTCTACTACTTCAATGCCCCACCCCTTTTGATTACATTTTTCATTTTGTATATTTATTGAAAATCTTTGTTTTCTTCTTTTTTTTAAAAAAAAAACAAAAAAACAAGTATTAACAACCAATTAACAAACAATAAAGTTAAAATAGAAGAAATTAATCTTTGTTCTTTCATTGTTTTTTAAACTTCGTTTTTTTTTAATTGATTTTTTCTTTAATTAATTAAAATAATCAAGTATTTATTAAAGATTTTTTTTAACAAGAGTAGATTTTAAAATAATATACTGTAATGATCCAGAGTTTTCACCAGAAGAGGGAGGTCGCATCTGACTACAGTCAGCTCTAGGGTCTTCGGGTAGGATGCTGTGAATGACGTGCTGAAGTACCTAACCAATGATCATATCTATCTCCAATAGGCTAGCTGTAAGTGATTAAATTCAGATACAATTTAGGCTAGTTCATCCTTGCTTCACTCTTCTTTTGAATTTTCATTATGCTTCAGTATTCAACCTCAGGGAGAATGTTGCCCCCAGCTCTCTTCAGGGGTGAATTTACTTTGCATAGCAACTATCACACCTTAATACAGGTTCCCATTGATTTAAGATGCATCCAACCCTATTACTGTATCATTATATATATGAAAAAGATGTGTGGGTGTGCATATATATATATATATATATATTATCAAATAAATTGATGAATGGATGTATGAATGATTCCGATAAACTAAAAACCAGTTAAATTTTAAATCAAATTAACAATTTTATTAATAACAAATAAAATTTAAAACTCATTTAACGTAATAAAAGATGTAGTTATATATGTCAAATATGCATTTCTATCATATTGATTAAAAGTATGCATTATTCCAACCTATGTCCATTATAGAGATACATAACTCAGCACTCACTATTTATAAAGCAAACTGAACTAATAAATAAATAAAAAATTATGATTACATCAACTGTGAAGCTGATTAACTAATTTACAATGTTACATGAACATATTGAAACATATATGTTTCCTCATATAAATATTCATAAGATCCCCCCCCCATTCAATAATGTCTAGCGTGATTCAGTCTAATTGGAAACGCAATAAAGTTGTGATTCGTTAAAAATGGAAAATAAAATCATATTTTTGGTTTTTAATATTGATGGATTTGAATAAAATGTTATATCGTCTTATTTTATTTTTTTTTATCTGTCTCAATAAAAAAAAAAGAAATTAATTATCCAATCATTAAAAAGAAAGAAAAAAGATACTTGAGTTAAACTGAGGCAGTATTCAAATTAGACACGTCGTTGGAAGAAAAAGAACTTTTTTTCTTCTCTCGTTTTACACAGAGAGGCAGAACTTATTAAATTTTTTGTTTTAAAAAAAAAAGTGTATTACTTAATTCTTTTGACTCATTAAAAATGGAAAAGGAAACCTTTGCTAGAGGAATTATGACAATAATGGGGTAATTTAACAGCTTCAATCTTTCCACGCTGTGCCATGACTTTCCATCGATGAAATAACCCGCATTCTTTTGAATAAAATGGACTGTAAAACTGGAAGGTAATTTTTATAAAATACTAAAACATATTTATCATACGTTACAAAGTGAAGTTTTGAAATAATTACATAGAATTTGTTTTATAAAATATTAAAATATATTCATCATATGTTATGAAGTGAATTTATGAAACGGTTGCATACGTTTTGTTTAATAAAATATTAAGACACCTTTATTATACTTTTATATTTGACTAAATTATAAATGCTCCACAAGCCAAACAGAGTTTATGCATATGAATATAGCTTTATATTTGACTAAATTATAAATGCTTTAATTACTAAATGATAAGTGCTCCACAAGCCAAACAGAATTTATGTAGATGAATATACCTTTATATTTGACTAAATTATAAATACTTTAATTACTAAATGATAAGTGCTCCACAGGCCAAACAGAATTTATGTAGATGAATATACCTTTATATTTGACTAGATTATAAATGCTTGCTCCACAAGCCAAGAATTGTTGAATTTAAATGTCTACCAATCGGTAATAATTCATAAAATGATGAAATGCTCTATAAATCATAAATACTTAACTGCTTCTAAACTTATTATAATGTAACAAAGTTTATGTGTAAAAATATACTTCTATACTTGGCTAAAGTATAAATGCCTCAATTATCAAATGATAAATGCTCTACAAACCAAGAATTGTTGAGTTCAAATATTTACCAATCAGTAATGATTCATAAAATAATGAAATGTTATATAAATCATAAATGCTTAATTGCTACCAAACTTCTTCTCATAAAGGAATATAAAAATAAACTATTGTTGAATTAGAATATTCACAAGCTTCTTCTCTTAAATGAATTCAAAATGAACTATTAAATGAATTCGAAATGAACTATTGTTGAATCAGAATAATCCCAAGCTTATTCTCATAAAGGAATTAATGAACTATTGTTGAATTAGAATATTCACAAGCTTCTTCCCATAAATGAATTCAAAATGAACTATTATTGAATTAGAATATTTCCAAGCTTATTCTCATAGAGGAATTAATGAACTTTGTTAGAAATTGCTAATTAATTGTTATTTAATAAATTTTTTTTTTGTTGTTACTAAAAATTAAATTGGTTATCCAGTTGTCCAGTTTTGTTTTGTTTTAATGCATCACTCATCAGTTATAACACTGGTTCATGAGAATCTCATGTTCTCTGAGCTACGTCTGACATAACTAGACCCAGGCCAGTCAGGTTGTAGTAAGATGGAACTCTAATGGCGCTGTTTGGAAAACCAAACATATAAATGTTTAGATGTTCCCAGTCTTTATGGTACTACATCCTCTGATGAGCAGGAAATATTGTTGTAGGAGGCATTAACATCTGCATTAGGAATGTCAATTGATAGTTCCTTCCTACAGCATGCTCATCAGAAAATTGTTACAACTGAGGTAATAAAAGGGTTGTATGGCGGTCCGGTTACATTTGGTGCCGTAACGTGAGGCCTTATCTGGCATAGGCACCAGCTACATTTGTCATCCAACTGTGAGACTTTATCCAGCTAGCCTAATCATAGGCACCTATTACATTGTCATCCAACTGTGAGGCCTTATCTGGCTAGCATACTCATAGACCGGTTAATTTGCCACCTTACTGTGAGGCCTTATCTAGCTAGCCTACTCATGGGCATAAGCAGATCACGATTCTATGATATGAACAGTGCATATGATGTAGTGATGTAATTTGTTCAGGAAGGATAAAAAAATAAAAGTTTAAAAGAAAAACAACACAGGAATGAATGGCATAAAGAATGAAACAGGCATTTCAAAGAAGATGGAGTAAAGTCATGGTGTGGATGGAGAGAGAAGCTTATTAAAGTTGAAATTAAAAAAATACCAATAAATTAGAATAAAATATTGATGAAAACCAGATCAAAATCAAAAAAGATGATGAATACAGAAAGCATAGAGGATCCCCCTGAGAAAGAAAATAAACAAGAAGCTAAAGCAGATGAGGAATCAGAGAAAAGAGGGGAGACGTCTACATTAGCCCAGTTATTGGAAATTATGAAAGCAGACCATAAGCAGCTATTCGATATGATCAAAGAACGAAGAGAAGAAGATGAGAAACAAAGAGAAAAAGATATTAAACAGAGAGAAGAAGATAACAAAAAAAGAGACAAACAAAGAGAAGAAGATATCAAACAAAGAGAAGAAGATATCAAACAGAGAGAAGAAGATATCAAACAGAGAGAAGAAGATAACAAAAAAAGAGATAAGCAAAGAGAAGAAGATATCAAACAGAGAGAAGAAGATAAAAAACAAATTATGGAAGCAGTCAAAAATCAGAATGAAAAGTTCAACCAGTTAATGAAAAAAATAACTCAGTCTAAAAAATTGGATGAGGAGGAAACTTTGGAATTTCCAACCAAAGATATTTTAAAGGAATCACAAATTGAATACCCTAATACTGATGAAGTAAAATTTGAGACTGTTAAAAAGGAAGAAATTGAAATTACAAAGAGTGATCTTGAAATTGTCAGTCTACCTTCAGGAAAAAACTTCTGATTGTGGAATATACCTCTAAAATTGAAAATAAAGAAACACTATACACAGAAGCTGAGAATGAAATTGTATCAAATACAGTAAAAGAGTTTCAAATGGATGAAAATGAATCTAATAAAGCAAAATTAAAATCTTCTGATCTTCAAGAAGATGAAAAACGTGAAAATGAACATAATCAAAATATAACAAAGGGACTGTCCAATATAGAAGAAAATGTTTCAGAAAAATTCTCTGATATATGCTATGAAATAGTAAAGGAGATAGAGAAAGAAACCATAAAATGGAAAGAAAAGTGTGTTAGTCCTCAGCCATATATAAAAATTATAAACAAAAGCTTAATAAACTCAAATCAAAAATTGAGTACAGAAAAAAAATATATAAAGACGGTTATTAAAAATATAGTTGCTTACGCAGGAAAAGACACCAAAAGGGAATCTGAAAACTCAGGATTTATAAGTGTGAAAAGAGTTAAGCAACAAGAAACTTTTATAAATACTAAAAAAATAATTATTATGGCAGAAGAACCATTTAAAAATAAACTTTTATGTAAAAATGAAATACCACCATGGAAGAGGAACAGGAGAAAATTCACAGACGGTGTTCATGGTCCATATTGGACGTGTATAATTAGAAGATCAAACAGTAATAAGGATCTCCAAAGAAAATACGGAAATGAAGAAGCAAGACACCACAGTAATGTTAAACATGATAAATTTTCAACAAAGAGACGATCCAGAAGTATGTCGCCTCATAATATGAAAGAGGACTATAGGAGAACTGATCATGATCCTCAGTCTCCCCAAACCAAGTTGCAGTTATAATTCAGAATAAAATAGAGATAGCTGATGGAAAAAGTTTGTGAGTGTGATGTAGTGATGCATGAACTTGTGTTTTTCATGTTGAGATGGTGGATGATTGAGCAGAGCTGCTTGGATGCATTGTGTTATGATGCTCCGAAGTATATGCTCGGCACTATCCAGACCTGGATGTTATGCTTCAAGAGTAGTCCAGCAGTGCGTATATATAGGTCTCATGGATAGACCTTGGTCTCATGGATAGGCCAAATGATAGCCCCTAAGACTCACTGGAGCTGAGCAGGGTTGGCTGAATGCCAAATTGATTTTTTTT
The DNA here is from genome assembly GCA_028023455.1 of Epiperipatus broadwayi. NCBI lineage: Eukaryota > Metazoa > Onychophora > Udeonychophora > Euonychophora > Peripatidae > Epiperipatus > Epiperipatus broadwayi. The sequence goes on along the minus strand of JAQFVV010012394.1, from coordinate 26,425,094 downwards.
TTTCTGGCTCCTATTCTTGGTTGGATGATGCTTCTAGGTACAAGAGAGGTAGTGCTTAAAAATGAGATATTTTCTCATGATGTCATGAGGCGGTGTGTACTGGTAGTTTGTGCTTGGCCATCTATTTGTCCCGGCATTGGAGGCTATGGTTCATGTATTCACTTTTCCAGCTCATCTTACCCATTCATCAGCATATCTAAAACCAGGCAGTACTGAGAAATAATGTGTATAGTATATGGAATGAAATCGTACTTTCAGGCGATTTCATCCCAAAATTGGTGAGGGGTAATGAAACATATATGTTTCCTCATATAAATATTCATAAGATCCCCCCCCCATTCAATAATGTCTAGCGTGATTCAGTCTAATTGGAAACGCAATAAAGTTGTGATTCGTTAAAAATGGAAAATAAAATCATATTTTTGGTTTTTAATATTGATGGATTTGAATAAAATGTTATATCGTCTTATTTTTTTTTTTTTTTTATCTGTCTCAATAAAAAAAAAAGAAATTAATTATCCAATCATTAAAAAGAAAGAAAAAAGATACTTGAGTTAAACTGAGGCAGTATTCAAATTAGACACGTCGTTGGAACTTTACACAGAGAGGCAGAACTTATTAAATTTTTTGTTTTAAAAAAAAAAGTGTATTACTTAATTCTTTTGACTCATTAAAAATGGAAAAGGAAACCTTTGCTAGAGGAATTATGACAATAATAGGGTAATTTAACAGCTTCAATCTTTCCACGCTGTGCCATGACTTTCCATCGATGAAATAACCCGCATTCTTTTGAATAAAATGGACTGTAAAACTGGAAGGTAATTTTTATAAAATACTAAAACATATTTATCATACGTTACAAAGTGAAGTTTTGAAATAATTACATAGAATTTGTTTTATAAAATATTAAAATATATTCATCATATGTTATGAAGTGAATTTATGAAACGGTTGCATACGTTTTGTTTAATAAAATATTAAGACACCTTTATTATACTTTTATATTTGACTAAATTATAAATGCTCCACAAGCCAAACAGAGTTTATGTATATGAATATAGCTTTATGTTTGACCAAATTATAAATGCTCCACAAGCCAAACAGAGTTTATGCATATGAATATAGCTTTATATTTGACTAAATTATAAATGCTTTAATTACTAAATGATAAGTGCTCCACAAGCCAAACAGAATTTATGTAGATGAATATACCTTTATATTTGACTAAATTATAAATACTTTAATTACTAAATGATAAGTGCTCCACAGGCCAAACAGAATTTATGTAGATGAATATACCTTTATATTTGACTAGATTATAAATGCTTTAATTACCAAATGATGAATGCTCCACAAGCCAAGAATTGTTGAATTTAAATGTCTACCAATCGGTAATAATTCATAAAATGATGAAATGCTCTATAAATCATAAATACTTAACTGCTTCTAAACTTATTATAATGTAACAAAGTTTATGTGTAAAAATATACTTCTATACTTGGCTAAAGTATAAATGCCTCAATTATCAAATGATAAATGCTCTACAAACCAAGAATTGTTGAGTTCAAATATTTACCAATCAGTAATGATTCATAAAATAATGAAATGTTATATAAATCATAAATGCTTAATTGCTACCAAACTTCTTCTCATAAAGGAATATAAAAATAAACTATTGTTGAATTAGAATATTCACAAGCTTCTTCTCTTAAATGAATTCGAAATGAACTATTGTTGAATCAGAATAATCCCAAGCTTATTCTCATAAAGGAATTAATGAACTATTGTTGAATTAGAATATTCACAAGCTTCTTCCCATAAATGAATTCAAAATGAACTATTATTGAATTAGAATATTTCCAAGCTTATTCTCATAGAGGAATTAATGAACTTTGTTAGAAATTGCTAATTAATTGTTATTTAATAATTTTTTTTGTTGTTGTTACTAAAAATTAAATTGGTTATCCAGTTGTCCAGTTTTGTTTTGTTTTAATGCATCACTCATCAGTTATAACACTGGTTCATAAGAATCTCATGTTCTCTGAGCTACGTCTGACATAACTAGACCCAGGCCAGTCAGGTTGTAGTAAGATGGAACTCTAATGGCGCTGTTTGGAAAACCAAACATATAAATGTTTAGATGTTCCCAGTCTTTATGGTACTACATCCTCTGATGAGCAGGAAATATTGTTGTAGGAGGCATTAACATCTGCATTAGGAATGTCAATTGATAGTTCCTTCCTACAGCATGCTCATCAGAAAATTGTTACAACTGAGGTAATAAAAGGGTTGTATGGTGGTCCGGTTACAATATATATATATATAATAGCCTCATCATCAAATTCCAATGATTGATGTTCCATCTTCTTTGGGACCCCCTGCCTAAGTATGGTTGATATGGTTGACAGAAAAGAACATCCACACAAGAAGATTGGTCATTCATACTGAATAAAATAAATATAACGACTGTTAGTTAAAATAAACAACATGAAATCTGTCCTGTAATAGTGTATGTAATTAATATGGAATAGTATCAAAACTCTTACCTCATACCATATTACATGTGGTGATCCCAGTCACTATGGAGAGAACTGGTTTAAACTTTACATAAAAAATATTATTTAAGTTAATACCCCCCTCCCCCATACTCTGTTGCTTTTAAACATATGGACTCTTTCAAGTGTAGGCCCGTTGAAATTTCTAAGTGTAGAAATGAAATGATAAGAGAATTTTACAAATGTATAAAAAAAATCTAGCACATAATAAATTAAATTTTATTCAATTATTCAGATTAAAGTTCATGAATCTAGCGATACTATCTGTCATGGATACAGTCTATCACTCTTTTTTTTTATTATACTTTAGGTAAGTTCTTCCTTGATCATTCGAATGCCTCAGCAACATGCTTAGAATGATATTGTTTCCATTTTCTGCATCTGCTTTTCTCCTGTATCTATTCAGACATTTTGTATGGGATGTTTAATATTTCTTTAGGCATTTTATAGATGAGCGGATTAAATCATTATGCTTCTATGGTTGGGAGAATAGCATTTGGGTCCTATGGTGAGTTTATTTAGCCAGAATACATTGCTTAGTACTTTATAATAGATTTAATTTTCTTCAGTTTATTATTTGGCATTTAGCGAATTATATAAAAAAATTTTTTTACTTCATCATTTATCTATATAGGCTGATGATGTATTATTTCCTTTTTTCCTCGTTTGAACAATAGCACTGTCTTTTATTTTTAATTGTCAACTCAAAATCAGTTCAATTCTTTCATTAAACTGCTAGAAATTATCAACTTTTCTTATTTCAAAAGTTGATTATGATTTCTTTCAACTTTTTGCAATGTGAAAATTATATGGCTGATATGGGATTTCTGAACAAATTGTCCATCTTACCTTGCATTGTAAGATTCGATCTTGAGATATTGGTTGTGTGTGGTTATCCTATTCTTCAATAAGTAACAAAAGATTATGGAAATGAACTGGGTTCACTTTTATACCATGCCTAGTTTCCATTGCCTAGTATATGAGCTTTTCCATTTTCTCTTTCATTGCTGTAGTTGTCTATTGTTGCATACACTAAATGTTTGTAGTTAAAATTACATAATGAAATTCAACTCTCATTTTGTAACACTTGGTTGTCTAGGTATTGACTTGACATTAGGTCATCACTATGTCTACTAGGTTGACATAATAAATCATGATGTCTAATAGATGGACAAATACCTTATTGTTAGTATATATATGAAAGATATTATTACATGATCTTTTTACTTTACTTTGAAAAAGATAATTATTCCACTGTGACATTATTTAATCTAATATTTAATAAAATGAACTTTTGTCACACGTGTGTGTATATGTATATTTGCACTATAAAACTATTTGATAGTGCGTATTCAACTACCTATTATCTGGTTTACATTTTAAATGGAGTTGATTTGCTGTTGTGGATAAATAAGGGCTTGTATAGACAGAATTGCAAGTTACCCTTATAACTCATATCAATATGTTTCAGCATTTATAAAAAGTATATATTTATGCAGAAAAGTCTTTTTGGCCCATAATTTTATGCTCTTTTCAATGTTTCAACATTGAAAAGGACATAAAATTATGTGTGAAAAAATAATATTTAACATTGAAAAGGGCATAAAATTATGTGCCAAAAAAGACTTTATCGCTTTTATATATTGATGTTTATATTACTTTATTATAACTTTTTAAGGAAAAAAAACAATATAATAGAATTTCGTTATTTTTATTTTTAATGATGTATAAAATAAATATTTTGTCTTTCATTATCACTATCAGCAGTCTCTTGCCAATAATCATAGTCATTTCAACTTCTCAAAGTAAAAAAAAACTAATAATACAGTAGTATAATGGTTGGGTGGATGGGTCTTTCTCTATCTGCCATACATGATGCCACTAGGCTATTAGAACCTAAAAATTTTTATATAATGGGCAGATATGTATTGGTAAGATCCAACTTTTATAGACCATTATCCCTTGCCACTAGCTCAAAAAGTAGCTGAGATTTATAACATAAGTTTTAAATTCTTTAATTTAATTTAAAAAAAATATCACCAGTTTTAATAACACAAACATTTATTATGTACTTATAGAAAACAAATTTGTGGATTTGATTAACTTAACATTATTTTAACTTTAATTCTGCTATTCTTGGAAACTTGCACAGATGGACATTCTAAGCTTAACACAATTAAATGTTTTGTAATGCTAAGCAAAGGGAGACTACATAGAATACACAATTAAAATCTTTCAAAACATTTAATCTCAGGTTAAAAGTTCGCGGCTAAACCAATGCTAGCTTCCTGATATACAGACATAACCAATGCAACATGAAGACATTAGCATAAAAACATGCTGACAGGAATGTGCGTTTGTGGCATGATTTTATTTAAAAGAATGATATTCATCCAATACAGGAATGTGCATCTGTCTGGTGAAGGAATCATATATATAAAAATAGAATAAACAAAATGCTCCATATGGAGCGAGAGCAGTTGTCGCAACTAATATTCCCAATCCATAGGGAGAAAGGAGATTAATGGTGTGGGAAGTACATCCATGTCCATTGCAGTGCAATAGCTACACCTCTGGGCCATGCGTTCATTTGGGACTGGTACTCTTTATGCCAATGTGCTTTATATTACATCTATATAAATGCCATACACCCCTCCACTAGCCTCAATTCAACTATGAAACAAATGGTCTGAAATTAACCCTATGACCTAACCCAAACTTAATGACTCTATCCAAGCCATCTACACCCCAACTTTAAATTTAATAATTTAGTTAACAAACAAAATAACGAAACCAAAAATAAAAATGAAAAATGGAAATGATTGATTAGTAAACTTAATACATAAATAAAAAGATTATTAACTGATTTAGAGTCCTATTGCTGGTCAGACAAGAGTTTACTTATTAGTTATATGTTCTTACAGATCAAATATTTATTGAAGAGATATATTTAAAAAAAAAGTTCAATTGCTAAGAGTTTATACTTCCCATTCAACCTTGATGGTTCCTCCAGACTTCATCCAGTTTATGGAATTCATCACTGGTTATATTATTTGCTTCTAATTTTATTTGGAGACTCAACTGCAACATGCCATTCTTGTGAGAACTGTGGTCGGGAAGTCCGTTTCGGCCGATGCAAATGAAGGAAAATTAAATCTCTTGTGAAACTCCTATATTGTGGAGTCTGCAATATAGCTACCTATAATTTATAGACTAATAGTCAAATCAAATATTAAATTCAATTTTTTTTCTTTTATAATTTCTGGTCTCTTTATCATTAATTCTCTGAATTGATAGCTCCCGATGTTCTTTGATCTTATTGATCCTGAGGGCATTTGTTGGTACTTGCATTGGTCAGTCTGCTTCAGAGTGGGAAAGACCATAATCTTTAATTATTATATCTTATCTGACCTTTCAATCATTGAAGTGTCCCAAGGGGCAGTTTGCTTTATTTTCAAATATATTTTAATAGAACAATCATTTCCATTTTAAGATTTAAACATGACTTTAAAAATTTAAACTAATTAACTTTTTTTTTTCATTATTTTTAAACAAAAATGCCAATCTTTATTTTTAGATCTTTATCCTTATCTTTTAATTTTAAGTAATTTTTCTTTAAGTTTTCCATCTGTGCGATTATATATATTTATTTAAATAACTTTATTAATTTTTCCCTCCGTATTTAATGCATCAATTTTATTTACTGTCTTTTCCCCACTTTATTATAATTTTAAAATCATGTAATACACATGTATACCATTACACTAGAAATAGGTTTTTCAATATTTAGACAACCCAATCTGTAAATTACAAATACATCCACATATGAGACATGCTAGTTCATTGTTTTTTGGTACCAATTTAAAGTGTGCTCATGGCCATTTTGAATTTTAAGGACTATACAAAACCACCACTGACACATCCAAGTGATAAATGACTTCAAATAATCCACACATGGTTATGATATGACCATTGGTTACAAAATCGCAATTTACATCATTAATTAAAAAATTAAAGTGCAAATTTCGTAAGGATCACATATGAACAAGTGTAGATCCAATATCCACATCAGAAAATCAAATGTGAGCAACACTATTTTTCCTTTTTTCCATTTTTTTAAACTACATGTAACAAAGTATGCAACATCACAGTTTCTTTCTGGTAAGAAAAAATCCGATTAATTATAAAATAAATATGCTTTATTTCAACATGTAGCTATAGGCATTTATTGTAATAAAATCAATATTTTAGAAGTTATAAGCTTTTAGTATTTCAAAAGTATAAGCATACTTTGATCAATTTTACATTATTTCAACATGTGACTATAGGTATATATTGTAATAAAATTCATATTTTAGAAATTATAAGCTTTTAGCATTTCATTATAAGCTTGGTTTGAATACATTATTTCAACATATGGTTATAGGCATATTTTGTAATAAAATTCGTATTTTAGAAGTTATAGATTTTGTATTGTCAAAAACATCCTTTCCCTCACTACATACGTTCATGCTTTGCACCATCATTATTGTAATAAAATTCTTAGTTTAGAAGTTATAAGCTTTTAGTATTTAGACTGTGCTCATCACCATTTTGAATTTTAAGGACCACCCAAAACCACTGTGGACACATTCAAGAGACCTCATGTGAATTATTCTATGACATTTATTGCTTGACTGGATTAGTGGTGGTTTTGAGCGGTCCTTAGAATTTAAAATGGTGGTGAGCATGGTCTAAATCAGCATCATTTTTTTGATATTTTGTGATACTGTCCTATAATTTCTGCAGACCACTTTTTTTTTGTGAAATTCTTCAACAATTGTTGTTCTCCAATATGTCTTATTCTCTCTTCCCACTGGAATCAATCAATACTGCAATATTTTTGAAATGTTTTGACAATAAGCTTTACTATATAGACGAGATCAATCCTATGACAACTATGCCCAAGTTCATTATAAAAGACTCTTCTTCAATCCAATGAAGATATTGTAACAGTATATAATATGCCGTTACATTATTTTAAATTAAAATAAAAAGATTATAAATAAAAATTGATTATTAAAAAGAGAAAAACTGAAAATTAAAAGTTGTTTAATGTATATAATATATCGCACCGATGGAATGAAAACTTTAAAAGTATTATTTTCTTTTTAAAATAAAATAAAAAGTATTTGAACGTACTTTTTTATAATAAAAAAAAGTACAAGATCTAAAGATAAAATATTTTTGTTAAAAGATTCCTATGTTATCTCAGTAAATGGAAATGATTGTTTTATAAATTAAACGAAAAGCAAACTAGCCCTTGGAGCTCTTATATAAAAAAGTCAGATGAAAGATATAGATAAGAGAACAAAAAAAAATTAGATGTTCAATAGAAGCAGCAAACCAATGCTCGGACCATAATGAAAATGATTGGAACAGGAAACTATGTTCAATGAATCCGGAGGATTACTATAAAAAGAAAAATATCCAAATTAAGAACAGTTCCAGTTTGGTTTTTGAGAGGGGTGATAAGACGCACTTGTCACCCTCTCTCACTTATTTAAAAATGAAATGACTGTTGAATTACGAATGATACTGTTGCAGACTCCGAATCATATGGATACTGCAATTAAATAGTACCAGGATTGAACCAGCTAAGGCAGCCTCCGGATTGAGAACTATGGTATGAACAACAGACCAGTCTTCTATGAAATTATAACTAATAAAGTCTTCGCGGGAATTGGCAGCAGGAACTGGGAGCTCTTCTACTGTAAGACATGAACTGAAAAATTAAAAAAATAAAAAATAATTAAGAACTTTTGTTAAGATTTGACAAGCTAAACCTAAATTTTAAAATGAACTTTAATCTGACTTAAGATTTTAAAATCAATTATTGATATTTAATTTTAAATATTTTGAGTTTGCTGATTTAATCATTTCCATTTTTTTTTATTTATTGACTAAATTATTTTAATGCATTAAATTTAAGTTGGGTATAGATGACTGCATAGATTCATTAATGTTTAATTATTTTTTTATTTTCATATTGGTTAAAATATATAGATATTCGGTAAATATGATACTTCACGTTGAGTATCTAAAAATGTATTTATTCAAAAATTTTTTAAAGTTATAGGTGTCAATGCAGCATCTTATGATGAATGCCATTGGGTTTCTTGTAAATTTCCCTCTGCAATTCCATCAATGACATTATATTTTAATCGTTTATCTTTATTTTGAATGGGTTTTAATTTCAGGCTATTTGTCTTACAGTTAGATCGATGCTGGTGGAGGGATATATGGGTGTTTATATCAATGTAATGTGAAGCATGTTTAATATACAGGGCAAAGCCCAATTGAATGCATGACCCAAAAATGTAGTCATTGCATTGTAATGGATGCAGATGTATTTCCTGTGCCATTGACCTCTTTTTAGCTCTATGGATGGGGACTATAAGTCAGCATTAAGTCCGCTCTCCCCCCATACATAGCATTTCTTTTTAATTATTTTATATACATGATTCCTTTGCCAGACAGATGCACATTCCTGTACTGGATGAGGATCATGTCCCTCAAATAATATCACACTGTCAGATGCACATTCCTATCAGCATGGTTTTATGCTAGTTTCTTTATATTGCATTGGTAGCGACTATATACCTGGAAGCAGGCGTTGGTTTGGCTGCAAACTTTTAGTCTGAGATTGAATGCTTGTTTGAAAAGATTTTAACTGTGTAATCTATGTAGCCTATTGAAACAGACAGATCGGAGAACCGATCTTCGTTTCAGGTGTTTTTATGTACGGTAATTCAAACTACTGTTCGCCCGCAGTGAGATTTTGTCTATTTTAATTTATAATAAAAATTAGTTATATATTCTATAGTTTATCAATCAATATGTAAAGATGCCGTATATAAATGTCGCAAACCATGAAATAATATTTGTGTGTGCGTGGTTTGCGAATTTGTAAATTAATTTAAAGTTTCAGTGCGGGCGTATTTGTTTTAAATTTTAGTTTTAAAATTGTATAAAGTCGTTTAAAAATACTGATCAAAAATCACATTCCTTTGATCAGTGTTTTTAATTAAAATCTAATTGCACAAATGAACAGAGCAATTAAGTTGTATTCAAAATTAGTAAGGAATTTTTATATGTAATTATTATGTCAATTTAAAAATAGCGTATTAAATTAAAAGATTGCTAAAAACAGATAATTGATGGTTGGTCAAGCTGCATCGCTAGAGGCTAGAGAAAGTAGGCGGAGCCTAAAACAAAAACAAGTCGGGAAGGTCAGCAGTGGCAAATTCTAGAAAAAACTTACATTCTAACTTGGGTCGTGTGTGAGAGAAGTAGTCTCGAGACAACACAGCAGTTGAGTATAATTCAAACCTTATTATTAAGAAGTTTACCAGTGAATCGCAATGTTGATGGGCTAAGTGCCAGGAGCTGGTCTCTGCCCGCCAATATGGATCCTCGTGCCGCTGTTTGATCATGTTTCATATTCTTCAGAATTTCCAACTTCCAATCTCAAAATTTACTATGCCGTACAAATAACTTTCAAAAATGCGCGCCTACGTTCGTCACAAGCCAAGCTGGATGAAGAAAGAACAGTAACTTTGTTACACGAACTTTAATTTTCTTCCGTGCTTAATGTTATCAATCAAACAAATCACATGTAAGTTTTTATGTCATTTATAATGCTATTATTTAACCCGTCAGTAAATTTTCTTTTCTTTTTTTTAACCCTCTGCTTTAGTCTTTAGAAATCATTTATAAAATTGTAATTAATAGTAATAATATTTCAACTGAATGCATTTATATTTTTCTTATGTTGCTTATTTCATGGACAAACATTGCCAATAGTAATATTTCCAATTCTGTATAAACTAGTGTGTAATAGTGATCAATCTAATTTAAAAGTAATTTCATGTTCTGAATTAAATATTCTTTCACATTCCGAGTTAGTAAATGTTAAATCACTTTATTATTCTATGTTAAGTTGTTATAAAATTACAATCTAAGTTTCAATCTTAAATATATATATAATAGTTTCAAAGTGTTCATTAATGTTATGTATAATATGAGAAATAATTCATTGCATAATTTGATACTATCGCTACCGCCTGTCAACCCGAAGGGTTAGAGTTTCAGAGTAAATTTAACTAATTATTGTTGTCACCGTCAGTTTAAGTCCGCTACGTTTTATTGGGGTAAGGATCTCAGCCTGTGGCGTAGAAACAGACAAATAGTTTCCAGGTTTTATATAATTTCTTTAAAAAAATCCATTTCAAGTTCTCGTCCGGATGTCTGTGGCAATGCCTTCCCTTCGCTGAAGTTAGCGTCTCACCATACTACCATTGGGGAATGAAAGCAGTTTCTTTCCCGGTAATCTCTTGGATCACCGGGGTTCGAAATGACCCCGGCTGGTTGTCGTGTCCCGGAGCTACTTGGGGGCATTAAGCCTTGTCAAAGTACAAGCCGCCCGGTATTCCGTTAATGCACCGCAATTGATTACTGTAGGGCTCTTGAATCCAGGCAACCACCAGTTCATCTATCTTCCATGTTGTATTTATATAAAACCACCAGCACATCTATCCTTTATGTCGTCTTTATATAAACCCATCCTCCAACTGTTCGTCTACGTTCCGGCTCGAGCCTATTCAAATAAAATAAGTAAACAAAAATCTTTAGATAAATATTTTTTCCAATGCTCTAATACTCTGATTCTTTTAACCACCCGTCAATCATTTAACTACCCAGCTATTGGCATAAGTTTGTTTACTAAATAAAACGTTCACTAAAGACTAGTAGCCAAATACAAGAGGATTTATGAAGTCTTACCGTACTGTATAACACTATATTTATATGCTGTATATTTCTATTATATAACATTATATTCATGTGCTTTCTATTTGTCTTATTTAACACTATATTTATATGCTTTATATTTGGCTTATTAAACAATTTACTTAATTAAATTTTTGTGTCCTCCACCTTATTACTCTCTAAGTCTATTTAGCCACTTACTGTCTGTATTGGCAACTTAAATATATATGTTACATGAATGACCGTTCCAATATCTATAGTCTAACAAACCTATATATATCATTAACTGTAAGAATTTAGTCCATGTTCTAAGCTGAGCTAGAAAAGGGATAACCCTGTGCTGGTGTAAAGTCATCATCGGTTGGTCATGCCGGGGTTTGGGTTTGAATTCAGTTGGCGTTTTGGGAATTTATTCTTAAACGTGGACTGGGTTTGAACTCGGGTACTGTGTATGAGTAAGCGTGGTGGATTTATACCGGTACAGTTATTATATTTTTGGCCCCACTCAACATTCTAAAGTAAAATTTATTAAAATGTCCATCTGTGCGAACTGTTTAAAATAATAATTTAAATTTAAAAATTAATATTAGAATCTAAAGAAATTTTATTCCTCAATTTCATTTATATGTGCGTTAATAAATGTTTGTGTGTTAATTACTGGCAGTGGCTTATTTCATTTTTTTTAAAAATATAAATATATTTCTTTTAAGCAAGTTTTATATTAAATCTCTGCGTCTCCATGAGCTAGCAGCATGGGCTGATGGTCGGAATAAAATATATATGTAAAAAAATGTGAATCTTTAACTTATGTATCTGCCTACTATATAAATTTTCCAGGTTCAAATGGCCTGGTGGCGCCCTGTACGGCAGATATGGTAAGACTAACTCCCCGACCGTTATATTTTTTGCAAAAAGTGGATTTAATAATATCACATCAAGCAAATGAAAAATATATCAGTTGGTATTATGGTCTTAACATTGTATTATATCTTTACATATATATAAAAGATCATCTTGACAGCAGATTGAAGATTCTAGATGTTGATAAATATGGATGGCTTTCATGTGATTTACAATCCAGATTTTTATCATAAGAATGAGTAACAGTGGAGTTTGAAAGCTTCAAAATTATTATTTATTAATCAACTTTCAAATCAGATTATATTTTCATGTTTAATGGTGTTTATTTAAACTTCTATGAATTAAAAATCTCAATTTGTTACAGTACAAATGCCAATATTTAGTGTCTATATTAATATCTTAAGGTGGTATTACCTTTGACTTACAAAAAAGTTTGCCTCAATACCTGATTGAAAATTCTTGGTTTGATAAGCATTGACTGTTTTGATTTGCATATATATATATATATATATATTGTGCTGGGTGGTGGATTTATACGATCACTGAGGGAGTAAACAAACTCTATATACTTTAACTCTTTAATACAATAGCTTTATGAAGGCAAAATTATAAGACTTTTACACAAAATATGAGACATAATTTATTCTTAATATATTTGACTTCACCTGATGCAATGTATGTATTGCTCCACCGCGGTCCCTTAGACAGAGAAGAGAGTACTCAAAGAGCAGCTGTATTCAAGCCAGCTGATATATATGTAAAATATATTTAACTGACCACATTTGAAGGAAACAGATTTCTTCTCGACTGTTGAATTCAACAGCTATCATTCAAAGCAATTTTTTTTTCAGAGTAAACCCTGGGTGCTAGTTAATTACCAAAGCAATTAACATGCTTTGAACAATGGCAACTAATTCAACACCTAATCATCCCATACCTAGCTCAGTCAATTGTAATAGAATAAATTGTTGCTTCAATTAGTGGTAAAAAGAATTGACCGACAAAATTAAGCTTAAGATAATTTATTTAAACTAAACATTTACTATTGTAATTTTTAAATACTTTTATAAGGCCTTAATTAATTTAGGCAATTATAATTACATATAATTTAAATAGAAAGTAGATTGAAGTAAAGAAGTTCCCTTCTTTTCTTCCAAAGCGTAAGCTTGTGGTTAAGACCTGTAGAGGTCCCTAATATCACATTTTTACACACATATTCTTGAGGTTAAAGCCTTAGTAAATAATAGCTATGCACATACTCTGAATTCATATAATAAACTAGAATAAAACACAGGCATTAAATAATACAGGGCACTTAAATGAATACATGAAATCAATATAATATATAGAGTTCATTATAATTTGACCCTGGGAGGCTTCAAACTATTTCATTGGCTACTTTACTTAGAAATGGGAATAAGAAAAATATTATTTATTACCTAGGATTTGAATGTGGACTTCTTGCTGGTTGTTACTTCACGTAAAAATTTCTAACCAGTTAGATTTGAGGTTTTCTTGTGGAGATTTAATGCATAGTATTCCATGGCATTATTCTTTAAGACAGTTAGATATTGACAGTGAATTTTCAGGTTGTTAGGCAGGCATTCCTTTTCTCAGGCAGATTGGCTGTTTCATCGGACTCGGGTTGGAGAAAAGTTTTATGATTCTGAGACTTTTAACACTGCATTGTCAACTGATCAATTGACTGATTGACTGAATGGATTGAAGACTGATTTAATCTGAACTCAACTGTAATCTGAACTGTTATCTGACCTGAACTGTTATCTGAACTGTTTGTCCAATGAAAAAACTGGACTATTTATTAGGATGACCTGTTGTCATTTTGATGTCTGCCAGCTATATTTGTTGTTGAAATTCCTTAGATAAGCTTTTAATCCTGTTGTTGGAGATCTTTTAATTAGTGGCCATTGCAACTTGTTGTTTTTGTGGATTTTTAATTAGTAGCCATTGCATGTTTTGTTTTTACATTTTCTTTCTATATCATTTTTTAATATTTAACATGCACATATTTATTTTATCAACACGCACACATTTATTTTATAACAAGCACTCATTTTGCTATGTTTAAATTTACCTTGGCACTTACACACATATATATTTCTAAAATGAAGTTTTAGTTTTTAAGATTTCCCTTTTCTTTAACTTAAATGAAAAAGAGATATTTTTAATTATTTGAAAATCAACTACTTTTTTTTTAATATTTTAAATGAAGAGAGAGAGAGATTTATTCTTGAATGGTCATAACATGCAACTTTTTATTTACTTTCTAATTAATTGTCGAGTAAATCTTCCTCCCTCTTCAAATTAATTACTTGTACTTTTATTTTAAACCACTAATAATAAGAAAAAACTCTTTAGACCGTTGGTTTTAACATTTCTAAAGCAAACTGCATTTTGTTTAATAAAAAAAAACTTTAGATTTTTATAAATTTATTTGATATATTAACCTTCACGTTATTTATGAGCCTTTTATTTTAATAATTGTAAACACAATTTTGATGAATGCTCAATAACGTTACATTACACCATCCTCCGTTTGATAGTAAAATGTGTCATTTTATCTCTGATAACTTTAATTCTTAGCTCTAAAATATTTACTTGAATTTTATTTCTCTAAGTTTACTTTCTATATCTAAACTATACATGCCAAGGGCAATCTGTCTGGTTATACGTTTCTTCTTTTATGCTGATGACATTACTGTCAATGATTCTAAACACTATTTTTGTGGCACAGGGATTTTAAAACGAGGCAGATGCAGAATTTGCTGGTTTACACCGGCTTACACATATGAGATGAAGCTTCATTTGCTGGTTTTTCTACTGGACTTTTGGAAAAAGAAAAGGTTGCTGAGAATCACAGGATTCTTCTTCTGTCCAATTCAACTTATGCTTTGGAAATGAGATACGAGATATGGGGACTCTCCCCCAAAGACGTGATTCATGGCTTACTCTGGTTGTTCCCAGTGTGCATTTTTAAAGAGAATGGGGACTTTCCCCTGAGAAGTAATCCCTGATAGTCCATTATGGGTGCTACTTTCATCCAGCCAACAGCTTTAATTTTTTATTAAACTTATTTCTATGCTTGCTACCCTTCTTTCAATTAATTACAATCTCTTAATACACTCCTAACTTAAACATAGATTTACTTTCATTTATATTATTTTAACCTTACAATATTATTTTAAATTCATACGAACATTATCTCAGCACATTTATTTATTTTAATCTTACAATATTATTCTAAACCATTATGAACATTATTGTAACATATTTATTTATATTAACCTAATCTTACAATATTATTTTTTAAACTATTTATTTAACTTCTTTATTAACATGCGTGTATTCAGAAAAAATAACTATTTTATTCTATTGCACTACATTATTATTTTTCTACAGATATTCTTATCTTAATTACTTTAAACCATTTATTCAACTTTCTTTTATTAACTTGCGTGTATTCAAAAAAAAACTTTTATTTTATTATGCTACTTTATTTATTATTTTCTAGATATATTTTATATTTATTTACCCTGATTTGATTCTATGTATTTCCATTATTTTATTCATCGATTAAAAATCCTGCAAACATTATTTTAAATCATTAATTTGACCCATTTATTTATGAACACTTTTCTTTATTAATATGTGCATGACAGAAAAAAATCTTTTATTCAATGAAGCCTTCTTGTTATTTTACGTAAACAACTCATCATTTCCTTTCTTTTTTTTTTAGTTTTAAATAATGAAATTTTAGATTCAAGTTTATCACCTATGGCAAAAGTTTTATATTTAACTTATAGTCCATTTCCGTTCGTATATTTAACTTGTAGTCCATTTCCGGTCCTTTGTTTATTTCAATTACTTTAACATTCCGTCCATTTACTAACTCCTAAACTTTGTCAGGCGGTTCTTTCTTTCTACCTTCTAACTCTATAATATAAATGAGCTTTCTCCTTTCGTCTAGCTCTCACTTATAATTTGTTGCTTTATATCTTTCCCATTCCATCCTATTTTCAACTTTGTAAATCAGAAAACCTTGATACCCATCAAAACTCCGTAGTTCTTCAAACTGACCTACTTTATCTTTAATAATATCAATAACAGTGGATGAAAAAATTTATTTATTATAGCCTTCTCAAATAAGACTGCCTTTTAAATGACTTCTGTCTCAGCCTTAAAATTGTACACTCTGCTCTTTCTCTTAACTCTTCTCTTTGTTTTACATCTATGTTATGCTTAAAACGAAACCTAACGTTTACTTTAATCTTTTAATTTTTAGTTTCTTGTGACAGCTCATTTAGATTATCTTCTATCTTTATTATTTTCATTTCCAAACTACTATACTTAACACTATCTGGCTCTACTATGACTGATGTACACTTTCTACTTCCGCCTTCCTGTCACTTTCATCTCTTAATACCTCGACTTCCTTCTCTGTATCCTGACTTTAATAAAATCTAACTCTATGGCTTCTTGGTTTTTATCTACATTTCCTGTTGTCTCATGTCTCATTGCCTTCATTTCCCTAATCATTTCTTCCTTTATTGTTTGCTGGCCCTGCTTAACTTCACTAATTTCTTTGTTTGTAG
Source organism: Epiperipatus broadwayi (assembly GCA_028023455.1). Taxonomy (NCBI): domain Eukaryota; kingdom Metazoa; phylum Onychophora; class Udeonychophora; order Euonychophora; family Peripatidae; genus Epiperipatus; species Epiperipatus broadwayi. Next base: position 26,408,257 of record JAQFVV010012394.1, on the reverse strand, counting down.
CCCTCTGGCTCTGCTTGATTTCACTATTTTATTCCTTCATTTCTATTACCAACTTCATCAACATCTTCATCATCATCTGTGTCTCACTCTTTTTTTTTCCCAGTAACTGGGGATTTAAAAAAAAATATCAGGCTTTCCTTTGGTTCCATTTTCGAAAATTTCAATTTCAAAGTTGTTTTCTAGTGCTTACGTTAAAATAAATTTAAATACTACTGTTTATTCATTTATTTTTAAAATGGAACATATGACTGATTCCACCCCCTTGTCCTTTTTCTTTACTTATTCTTAATATTTTAACTCCACCCAAAATATCTAACTATCTCTAATTTAACGGAATAATTTATTTTAACTAACGTAAATATCAAAATTTATTTTCATTTAAAGAATAAAAAAAAGTTTTGGTCAATTATTTTTTTTAAATTATAACATTTTAAAATATGAAATTTAGCGTTTCTTTAAATTTTTATTTTTCAAACAGTAAAACAAATATTTAATTACTGTCATTTATGACTTTCGGCCCTACATTGGGAATAGCCATTTGTGCCGGGTGGTGGGTTTATACAATCACTGAGGGGGTAAACAAACTCTATATACTTTAACTCTTTAGTACAATAACTTTATGAAGGCAAAATTATAAGACTTTTATATAAAATATGAGAAAATTTATTTTTAATATATTTGATCTTCACTTGATGCAATGTACGTATTGCTCCACCACGGCCCCTTAGGCAGAGAAGAGAGTACTCAAAGAGCACCTGTATCCAATCCAGCAGATATATATATATGTGAAATATATCTAACTGACACATTTGAAGGAAACAGATTTTTTCTCGACTGTTGAATTCAACACCTATCATTCAAAGCACTTTTTTGTTTCAGAGTAAACCCCGGGTGCCTGTTAATTACCAAAGCAATTAATGTGCTTTGAACAATGGCAACTAATTCAACACCTAAGCATCCCATAACTAGCTCAGTCAATTGTAATAGAATAAATTGTTGCTTCAATTAGTGGTAAAAAGAATTGACCGACAAAATTAAGTTTAAGATAATTTATTTAAACTAAACATTTATTATTGTAATTTTTAAATACTTTTATAAGGACTTAATTAATTTAGATAATGATAATTACATATACTAACTATGCACATACTCTGAATTCATATAATAAACTAGAATAGAACACAGGCATTAAATAATACAGGGCACTTAAATGAATGCAAAATCAATATAATATAACAGAGAATATTCACATATACAACATTTCAAAACACACACAACAACAGTTCTTTATGCATGCTATAGAGTTCATTATCATTTGACTCTGGGGGGCTTCAAACTATTGCAATGGCTACTTTACTTAGAAATGGGAATAAGAAAAATGTTATTTATTACTTAGGATTTGAATGTGGACTTCTTGCTGGTTGTTACTTCACATGAAATATATCTAACCACTTAGATTTGAGGTTTTCTTGTGGAGATTTAATGCTTACTATTCTATGGCATTATTCTTTAAGACAGTTAGATATTGACAGAGAATTTTCAGGTTGTTAGGCAGGCATTACTTTTCTCGGGCAGGTTGGCTGTTTCATCGGACTGATTGACAGAATTGATTGAAGAATGATTTAATCTGAACTCAACTGTTATCTGAACTGAACTGGACTGTTATTTGAACTGTTTGTCTGATGAAAAAACTGGACTATTTATTAGGATGACCTGTTGTCATTTTTATGTCCACCAGCTATATTTGTTGTTGAAATTCCTTAGATAAGCTTTTAATCCTGTTGTTGGAGATCTTTTAATTAATGGCCATTGCAACTTGTTGTTTTTGTGGATTTTTAATTAGTAGCCATTGCATGTTTTGTTTTTACATTTTCTTTCTATATCATTTTTTAAATATTTAACATGCACATATTTATTTTGTCAACACGCACACATTTATTTTATCAACACACACTCATTTTTCTATGTTTAAAATCACCTTGGCAATTTGAAAATCTGCTGGCTGCAGTGTGCCATTTTATTTACCTCATATATTTTCTCATGAAAATGTGTTTTCACATGACTTCGGCTGAATCATGTTCAGCCCTACCCTTTGCCAATGTTTTGCACATTCCAAGTTATGTAGGGAAGGGTGGGGATGGTGTGACTATTCTTAGTAAGTCAAACTGCATGATTTAAGTAGAAATGAAATTAGTCTGTTATGGAGATTTCTAATGTTGTGGCCACTTGAAATCTAACCACCCTCAGACAATATGTTAGCCAACTGTGAATTGTGCGAATTTCGCATAATGTTGCAAAGAACAAAACAGGTCATAATATTTCCATGCAATGCCATCAAGTGGCCTGCAATGGCTAATGCAAGACAACTATTGTATTAGCCATAAGTCTGGCTGTGTAAACAACATGTTTGTGTGCAACACCATCGAGCAGCCATGCCCAGCTGAGTATCCTTTTAATTACATAAATTAAGCATTTGTTAATCTGTAATTAAGATACCCCTTTCTATAAGAAAAATATATATTTTCATGAGGTAAAATTACTGGATTTGTATTAATCTATCATAATGTATTGGCACAGCATGTCTGGAAATTGGTATCTTTTTTTGTGCTGCTAAATAAATAAAATTGTAATTGATGTCTACAAATAGTGCACACATTCTAGTATTTTATGAATATGATATTTAAGCAAATTGGATTTTTCCTATAATTAAAATACTGCATTTTAACTCTTGAAATCTTCAAATATTAGTAGCATATTTTTTTTTCTTCACATCTTGATGCTACCTAGTGTAAGCTTCAATAACTAAGAGATGTCAAATGATCTCACTTAATAAATGTTTATTCTTTGCTGTCCTATTCAATATTCCCAGACTAGTGTCAAACTTATGGATTATCATCAATGAGGAGCTTTGGATCTTAGAACAGTGCCTTGTCTAATGCATCTTTCCTCTAGTAACCATTGTTTAAATCTCAGATATATTATCAAACTGTCAACTCATCTGAAAAACATGTAAATGTTTTAATCAGCTGATATAATCATATAAATCTGAAAATGCTTACAGTTGTCAAAAAACTAAATACACCATAATATGCTGATACTGAATAGCTTTCAGATCTATGTGACTATACAAGCAAGTTGGCTAAGATTTAAAACATTTATATATTTTTCAGTTTGGGTTGATTATTTGATAGGATAACAGAGAAATAATCATGGTTGCAAGAAGGAAGCTATATTAGTTTCTAAAGTTCTTGGTGGAATGTTCCAAAACTTGTGAAAGTCATAAGCTTCAAACTAGTCTGAAGATGTTGAATAGGGCAGTACTGAATAAACCACTAAACATCACAAGATCATTTCCCATACTTATGCAAGCTGTTAAGACAGCAGCAAATTCTCCATACAGTGGTGCTACCCAATACAGGGCCTTAGTAATCAATAGATGCAAGAAGGTTTGTAAATAAAATCTCTATCTAATATACCCTAGATATCCAATAAACTCAGAATGTTTGTCGCTTGTTACTTTCATTAGTGAAGTAAAAGGTGGATGCTGGAGTGTTGCATTAGATCCTTTAAAGTTCTCTCAGATTCAAGTCTCCTCACTGATGAAAGCCACAAGCTAGAAACTAGTCTGGATATATTTGAGGATATTATGCACAAACCTCCTTGCACTCATTGATTACTATGGCTTGCACTTGGTAGCACTACTATATGGAGAGTTTGCTACTGTTTCAACAATTCTTATTAAGCACTGCCATCTGGTATGTGTTAGTTACTAAAGCTTATACTAGATGGCGTAATTATGGTGAAAGAAGAGTATGTTGCTGAAACAGCAATGAGTAAGCTGAAGTCATGTGAGAGAATCATGTGATATTTTTACTTGTTTTAATTTTATTGTTATAAATTTAAGAACTAATCTGCTTAGGTTTGTTGGTTTCTAATTTTGTACAATATTTTTTTGATTTTTTTTGTAATTGTCAGAAGGATTTTTTTTTTAAAGCTGTTTATTTAGGTTTAGATTACAATTTAATTTTTTAAATTCAGATCAAGTAAACTTAAGAATGGTGTGTAAAATTAGAAATATTTGAGAATGAAACAATAAGATTTGTCATTTGATATGGTTAAGGATATTTGAAGAATTTTTCAAATTAAAAATACTAGCTTTACAATTATTAACACACCCGTATACACATAAATGCAAATGTAAGTGTTTGGTTAAATGTATTTTAATTTTTACTGAAAAATAAACATAATATTAATAGTATCATGTCTTAGAACTTTGATTTAACCATGTATATCCTAGTGAATAAGGACAACCGAAAAAGGCATATGACCTCCCTTCTCCTCCAAACTTTCTAATAGCAATTTTATCTATACAATAGTGCCACCTAATAAATTCTACTAATTATTAGATGCTAGAAGGTTGTGCATGATTGCCTTTCTTTCCAATATCTCTAGATTTGTTTCAGTTTATGGCTTTCATCAGTTAGAATCCCTGGGTACCAGATCCAAAGCTCCTCACTGACGAAAATCATAAGCTAGGAACTAGTTTGGAAATATTGGATAGATAGACTGGATAGGGATTATTATGCACAACTTTCTAGCATCCACTGATTAACAGGACTTACAGTAGATAGCACTAATGTGTGGGGAAAATTGATGTTTTAACAGCTTGTATAACGACATGAGATCATGTGATGGCATGTAATTGTATTTAATAAAATATATATCTTTAATTAAAATTTAAAGTATATTCGTGCTAGAAATAATATAATTTCTAGCCTAATAAATAATTAATAATAATCATTAAAATATTTATCTGGGGAGAATGATGTCATACTTATGCTGGCAGAAATGTCACAATAAATTGTAATAATTTATAAAGCCCTTAAGGATATTTTATTATTATTTAATAATATATTTATAAACAAATGGAAAAATAAATTCTAGAGATAAAAATAATTAAATTTGATATTTTATCTGTAAACTCACCCTCTGATGAAATTATTTAATAGTATATTTATTAATACAGGCTTTGTAGTGCCAGTAATTTATTAAAATTCACTTTACAAGTGTGACATTAATTGAATGCACTTATTTTGACCCCACCATAAATATTAAATATTATTTATTAAATTATTTAATTTTTCAGTGCAGATGCAAACTTTAAACTCATTTAAAAATTAATATAAATTTCAGCATAAAATATTATTCATTTAATACCGCATTTTCTCATTAATGGTGAATTCAGTACATTATAAAACTTCTAAACTCAATACACACTAAAACATATTATTAAAGACATATACAAAAAGGATAGTTCTCAAATGCATTTCTGATATAATCAACCCAGTTGCTTGGCTCCATATGTGTTCATCATCAGCAAATTCTTTTCTTACAAGATTTATGCCACCTAGTGTAAGTTTTAGTAATTCATAAATGCTAAGTTGTAGTACTTAATAAATACCTGTTTAGTGTTGTGATGTCCAATATCCAGACTAATTTTCAACTTTTGGCTTTTGTCAATGAGAAGGAACTTTAGACTTTTGAGCAGTGTGTCTGGATTTTTTTTTTGTATTTAATGCACTTTTCCTCTAGCAGCCATTTTTATTTTACTATCAAGCTACTAACCCAAACTTAAAAACATATAGTTTTCAATCCAAGCCAACATGCTTTTATAGTATATAGTTGTGAAACCAGTTCAGTATCGACATATAATGGCCTCTGTAGTTTTTTTCAACTGGAGACACATTTTTTTTCTAACATGAAAGGTATAAAATCAATTAAACATCACATGACATCTACTTACACTGTGATGTTCAGCAGCACTTTTTTTTGTTTTACCACAATTATGCCACCTAGTGTAAGTTTTAGTAATTAATAGATGACAGATTATAGTGCTTAATATATCCCTTTCCAGCGCTGTTCTGTCCAATATCTGCAGTTTAATTTTGTTTTTTGGCTTTCATCGGGAATCATAGAGCTATGCACCCGAAACTTTTGTATCTAATTTAATTTTCCTTTAACAATCATCTTTTATTTTATTTTTGTTAAGCTACTAGCCAAACTTGAAAACATACTGTGTTCCCCCCAAAATAAGATCTAACCAGAAAATAAGCCATAGCATGATTTTTCAGGATCCCCTTATAATATAAGCCCTACTCCAAATATAAAATTGTCAGTCTGACAGATAGATTTCATTCATCCACTGAAGCACACAATGGATGTATTGGCTTATAAAGTAATGAATGTATAAATAAATATAAATGTAGATTTTTGTACTTGAATAAATGTTACTCAGAATTATTTGGCAAGCGGACTCTTAACTAATCATTTTAATAAACTTGCAAATACAATTTTTCTGTTCTTTTATCTATGCACCTTCACTCAGTCTGGTAAAGAATTCCTATATAATCTGATCCAACCATAAATATTGTAAATAAATCAACATTGATATCAGAAAGGGCTGAAACTTATTAGTGGCGATCTTAATTCACAAATTAATCAAGACAGCTTAACATTTCAGATATTATTTTTAATTAAATATTATTAATTTCAACAGCACAGAAATAACTTTTAATATCCTCATATAGAAGGAGAATATTCTGTGATATGTTTATAATTCTAAACATTACATGCTGTTGAAATTATGGTAGTAATATTGAATAAATATAGATTTTTTGTACATGGAAAAAAAATCCCCTGCAAATAAGCCCTAAGCTGTCTTTTGGATAAAAAAAGTAATATAAGACTTGGTCTTATTTTTACAGTAACATGGTATTAATGTTTTCAATTTATGTCAAATGCTGATATAGTTATATACAATTGAAACTAGTTCAGGATCTGCATATTATGATACTCTTAGTATTTTAAACAACTACAGACATCTCTATTTCATGTCTTTGATTTACATAAAACCAATTAATTAAACATCACATGATGCCTACTTACACTGGGCTGTTTAGCAACAAATTCTATTTTTCACTACATTTCTGTCTGCTAGAGGAAAAATGCACTAAATCCAAAAGATCCCGGTATACTGCTCCAAGAGCTAAAGCTTATCATTGACGAAAGTCAAAAGTTAGAAACTACTCTGGGAATATTGGACAGGAGAGAACTGGATAGGAATTTTAAAAATTACCATCTGGTATCTATTAATTACTAAAACTTACACTAGATGGCATAAATGTAATGAAAAATAGTTCATGGCTTGTAAGAAGATCTTGTGATATGACTTCATGATTGTAGTTTAGTATATATGCATAGCAAACTATTTCAATTCAGTTTACAAGTACAACATTGCTTGATTGCACTCATTTTGGCAATCTAAATGTTAAAGAGTATTTATTAATTCTATTATACTATAAAGTGTTTAATTTGTCAATACATATTTGAACTTAAAATTCAATAATGTATAACTAATAAAGGGAATTAGTGAATGATTTTTAATATTTATCATAGATGATATTGTCAAAATGAAAAAGTAAATGATGGAATTATAAATTAAGTTTGCTATGGATAAATACTAAACTATGATGATGAAGATATGTGATGAAGGCTGGTTCTGCTAGAAATTTATCTGAGAATAATTTGTTGTTTAAATATATTTTTATCTCTATGTTCACAAGTTTCATTACATAGAGAATATACCATGCATGATCAGAAAAAAATTGAAAGTGTTAAATGAATAATGCTCATGCTAGGATTTATTAAACAATATTTCAAAGTGGGGCTGCAGAAAGGAGTTTGCTATTAATGCTATTAACTGAAAGGAGACCCTTTGATTCCTCTTGGAGGCCTTAAAGGAACCGAGAAGGGCAAACTTCTAATGTCCACTCCATACGTTCTTGTCATTGCAGCTGTTATTACTATGTGATTATTCATATAGTATTCAAACATTGATGGGCTGCTCACCAACACGCATTAGCCAGCGTGGTGAGTTTATTGGCTTTTTACCTCTGAATTTAAGATCAAGAAAAACCATGGTCTTTCTTCTCACTTGCCTGATAAGGCAGAATGAATGTTTTTATAAATGATAAATATTTTTCCAATATATAATTATCCACAGACAAAAATAAAGCATGGTCCTTATTCCCAGGAGGCTGTAAAGTCACCAACCGAGGCAGCGGTTGGTGGCCGAAGGCAGAGGGTGCTAAGAATCCCCTGATTGCGGACCCAGGCTGCCATTTGATGATGACTTTTTATTTAGGTACTTACAACTGCAGATCACTTTCAAGTGAAGGAAGATTGCAAGAATTAGAAGAAGAACTGTCTTATCTTAAATGGGACATTATTGGACTTTGTGAAGTTAGAAGAAAAGGTGAAGAAACAATTGATTTAAAAAGTGGACATATACTCTATTATAAAGGCACACATATTGGAAATACAAGTGGAGTAGGATTCATTATAAATAAAAAGTGGAAGAACAATATTGTGGAGATTGATGGTGTATTGAACAGAGTGGCAAGATTAGTTATACAACTTAATAGCAGATACCAAATGCAGATAATTCAGGTTTATGCCTCAACAAGTTCTCATAGTGATGAAGTAGTAGAAGATTTTTATATAGATGTACAAAAGGCTTTTGATCAGAGTAAACAACATTTTAAAATTGTTATGGAAGACTTTAATGCTAGAATTGGTAGACAAATGAAAGATGAAATTGCTGTAGGTAATTTTGGTTATAGTAATAGAAATGAGAGAGGACATAGACTTGTGGAGTTTGCAGAAAAAGAAAAACTTTATATTATGAATTCATTTTTTGAGAAAAATGTTAAAAGGAAATGGACATGGAAGCATCCAAATGAAGGTACAGCAGAATTGGATTATATTTTGACTAACAGAAAATACATATTTCAAGATTGTAATGTTCTTAATAAATTTAACACAGGAAGTGATCATCGATTAGTAAGATGTAAGATACGTGTTAATGCAAAACTAGAGAGACAAAAATTATTAAGAAAAACAATATTTACAGTTGATATTCCTAATCTTCAGAAACATTCTAATGAATTTAAATTAGAACTTACAAATAAGTTTCAAGTCTTAGGAGATTTTGAACATGATTCAGATTTGAATGAAATTAATATGAAAATAACTGATGTACTTTTAAAAACTGCAACAAAGATAGCTGATAGAAAAAAGCAGCAATAGACCAATAAAATTTCTACTGAGACTATAGAATTTATGAAGAAAAGGAGGAATATGAAAATATACAAAAATGATGCATTAAAAAGAATTAAATATTTCGAATTTTATAAAATGGTGCGGAAAAGAGTTGAAAATGATATAAGAAAGTATAATTGTGAACTAGCAAGGAAAGCTGTAGAAGCGAATAAAAGTCTAAAGAGTGTAAAACAACATTTTGGTATTGGTAGAAAATTTATATCTGCAATAAGAAAAAAAGATGGAATTATTACTAAAAAGAGAGATGACATCATGAAATGGGTAGAAGGCTTATTATCAAAAATTATATAGTAATAAAGAACAAGTACCTCCTATATCTATTACAATTTCCGAATTGCCCAGAATTTTACATGAAGAAATGAGACATGCAATTAAATGTATGCAGAAAGGAAAGGCTCCAGATAATGATGGAATTATAATTGATATATTAAAAGAAGCAGGTGAAGAAATATAATTTTTTTAGCAGTTATATACCAAATGTCTAAATGATAAAGATGTGCCAGATGATTGGATGAATGCAGTATTAATATTAATATTTAAAAAAGGTGATAAAGAAGATATTAGAAATTACAGACCTATCAGCCTTTTATCAGTTTTATACAAAATTTTTATCAAGATAATTACAACTCGTCTACAAAGAACATTGGATTTCCACCAACCAAGAGAACAAGCTGGATTTAAAAGTGGTTTTAGTACAGTAGATCATATCCAGGTATTGAGAGAAGTTATAGAAAGGACCAATGAATATGAATGGCCATTATGCTTTGGATTTTTAGATTATGAAAAGAAAAGAATATTTATAAAAATGCAATAGCAACAATTAGATTACATAATGATACTGGGAACGTCAACATTGAGAAAGGTGTAAGACAGGATGACCCCATATCTCCAAAACGTTTTACAGCAGTGCTGCAAGAAGTATTTTGTGGATTAAAATGGGAAGCTAAAGTAGTGAAAGTAAATGAAGATTATTTAAGTCATTTAGATTTTGCAGATGTAGTTGTTTTTGCAAATAATGCTTTAGAGCTGCAGGAAATGTTGCAGGAGTTATCAGATGAAAGTAGGACTAAAGATAAATGTTAAAAAGACTAAAGTAATGTTTAATGAATTTTCTCAAAATATGTATAAGATTGATTCTGATGAGTTAGAAGAAGTTAATAGTTACAAATACCTTGGTCAGATTATTAATACAGATGGAAACATAATGGATGAAATTAATCATACAATTAACCTTGGTTGGAGTGCTTTTGGTAGAAATAACTTGATACTAAAAGGAAATATGCCTATGTGTTTGAAAAGAAAGGTTTTTAATAAATGTGTTTTACCAATTCTTACTTAAGGATCTGAGACTTGGACACTTAATAGAAGAGCAATACAGAGACTTCAGACCACTCAAAAAGTATGGAGAGATGCATGTTGGGAGTAACAAGAAGAGATCGAAAATGCAATATATGGGTAAGAGAACAAACAGGTGTTACTGATCTCATTGAAAAAATTAAAAGACTGAAGTGGAGTTGGGCTGGACATATTCCTAGAAAAGATGATAATAGATGGACAATTGAAATCTTAAACTGGATTCCAAGAGATTGTAAAAGACCCAGAAAGAGACCCTGTGTAAGATGGATGGATGAAATAAGAAAGTGTGCAGGGGTGATATGGAGAAGAGAAGCTAAAGATCAGAGAAGATGAATTGAACTTGGAGAGACCTTCATCTTTCAGTGGATTGATAATGGTTGATGATGATATCAAAGTGGAGTTGAACTGAACATATTGCTAGAAGAAATGATAAGAGGTGGATAGTTGAAATCTTAAATTGGATTCCAAAAGGTTGTAAAAGACCTAAAAAGAGACTGAATGTGGGATGGATGGATGAAATGAGGAAGTGTGTTGGGTAATAAGAAGGGATAGATATTGGAGAAGATGTATTGAACTTGGAGAGATGTTCATCCAGCAGTGGATTGATATTGGTTGAAATGATATCAATGTTTATCTGAGCTTAAGGTTTGAATCTGGGTTGAAAATTTTATAATTACTTATAGCCTAATAAAAATATTATTTAATATGGATCTTAGATGGTATCATCTAAATAAATGCATTCAAATACTGTTGAACTTGAATAGTAGTAGTTTGCTATAGATAATACTTAAATTATGACATCATATATTTTTCTTTCACCATTTTTAAGCCGCATACTGTATATAAAAGATGCACTGATCTGAGATCCTATCCTCACCACTGATGAAAGCCATATGCTTGAAACTAGTCTGGGAATATTGTATTAGACTGCACAACATAAGATTATATCAATCACTCTCATCTAGGGTCTGTTAGTTACTAAGACTTATACTATATGGCTGGTAAATGTATTCTGCTGTAACAGCAATGTATAAGGTGGATTAATGTGATATTTTTTTGGTTTAAACTATGGCAATAAAACCACCTGCAGGCAAGGATTTGGGCTAATTAATGGAAGCCTTGTTTTATCAGACATGCTTATTGGAGATCATTTGCTTTTCTCATATCTTTATGTATAGGAAAGTATTGAGTTTTTTTAAGTTCTATTATGTACCACTAATCTAGTAGTTTGCTTTTTGATTTTTTTTTTCAAATTAGCAGTTTTTTAGTATGATATTAAAATAATTCAGCAATATATCCCTTCCCTTACTTTATAATTAATCTCTGACATGAAAATGATTTAAGCTGTATTATGGAGTAGAAATACAAACCAACAACATAGATTCAAAAAGTCTTTTTATAAAAGTTGATTCCTTTCTTTTAATGAAATAATATTTAAAAACAACCATTCTCTTTAAAAACCTTTAAATTTATTCTTTCTGAAATCAATAATATACAAAAATTTATAATCCTGCATGATTAGCACCCTTGGTAGAGCATCAGACCCTGCAGAATAAGATCCTTGTTTGTAGTTAAGATCCTCTGGTCGATTCTAGTTCTGGCACTTCGGCTCATTCAAACTTCTTATGAACTCTTTATCAACAAAACCATTTGATTATTTGATTATTTTTAGGAAAATTTGTGTTAACATCTTTCATTTCCCAACATTTCAACCACTTTTACCACCTTTTTCAGGGTGTAATAATGTATTTTATTACAAATGTATTATATTTATTACATTTCTGACAATTGGGAAAAAGTAAATATATTTTATTAACATACATAAAAATAAATTATTTTAAAATAATTATTTATGGAAATTTTTTTAAAATATTTAATTAGTGTTGGGAGATTAAAAAGAAACAAATTTTCACATATGATTGTGTAATTTTCACAATTTGCTCTCTTTAATCAAATTTGTCAAGATGAAGTTTGTTTTCTGTCTGCAGACTTGGTTTCAGATGCTAATTCATGCTGCAGGATGGGCTGTAGAATGGCTATTATTTTATGAGGTTCAAACAAATTTCTTTTTTCCAGATCCAACAATGAAAACGATCTACATCAATTCAATCTTCTTAGATGCATCTGGAGTCTTATCAACAGATTCAGTAAAATATGTGGTCTCTACTTATATGTTTTGTAAATGGAATTTAACAGCAATTGATCTATGTAAATATGGACAAACCCAGGGCGTGATATATACAGCTAATAGCTGCCAAATTTATGGCTATGGTGGCAGGTGGCCGAATCGGAGGACTATTACGCCACTGGTCATTCTTTTTCCTGATTGGAACATTTATAGGTTCCTTTACAATAACCTCATCCAGTAAATAAATAATTATATGATTTATCTCATATTGAAGAAATTTTGTTAAAATAATCATTTTGAATATTATTTTCATAAACACTTTTATGAATAACTTTAGTGATAACTATGTGTTAAGTAGCTATGACTTGTCGTAAGTACTGAAAACCCCTAGCGAGCTATATGTAAAACTAACTGTCAACAAACATAGAATGAACCCAACTACATTTTAGCTTTGATCGTGTATAAGCATAACATTTGCTTATATACGATTAAAGCTAAAGTATAGGTGGGCTCATTCATTATTTTACGTTTGCCGATAATTAGTTTACATGTAGCTCGCTGAGAGTTTTCAATACTTCATATTAATTTCGTCTATATTCGGGCTATCAAAAAGTTATATTTAGATTTGTAAATAAATATTTATTATACAATGCAATTTAAATAAAACAGCTATTCGGAAATTATTAATCCAATTGTTGCGTAAATAGAGTATATTTTGTGATTATTTTTTCTTTTTTTTTTAGAAATGACATATTTGTTATTTTATTTTAATAAATTATTTGGCACTTTCAATAGTTTGTGTTGCTTAGAGTGAAATGAACTCATTGGCTACTTTTCAATGTTTTTTTTTTTTTTTAAAAAAAAAAAAAAAATACTACAGTTCAATGTAATTAGTTTAAACTAATTACATCTTTTAAAAATAACAATTTTAATAAACTAAAACTGAAAACAACTTTTGTATTTTAGCTACAAACTAAATGTGTGATTATATATACAGTATTTAACTAAACTAAATGGCAGGAGTTACATAGATATTGTAAGTTCGTTTTGTTTTTGTTAGTGCACCCTTTATTTTAGTCCTATGATATTGCAACCATTAAAACAACCTCCTACTATGGATACATTTTTGAGACATCTACTTCCACTTTTCAAGTAAGATATACATCTGTTATAACTTAAGCTTAACTTCATACGTATTGATTTTTACATATATTTCAAACTTCTATCCCATCCCACATTCCTGAAACGTAACCGAAGAAAAGATTTATGATCCCCAGAATACCAATAATCTAAAGAATGTAGCGAGGGTGAACTTGAACCAACTTAATAACATTTTATTCAATTGATATTTAGTTTGATTTGTGATATTTAGATAAGGAGTATGCGAAAAATGGGAAGCATCGGTGAGCACTTAGACTTTAGTGTACCATTAGTATTTTTTGTAGTATTCAGCAGTATATTGTTTTAAGGGAGGAATCCCTAAGGTATTTCAATCACAACATTCTATTTATAAGTTCTTTCTTTAGATAGAAAATTGATTAGGGATGTTTTCATAGGATTAGCAGCAATACCCCATTTTTAGGGGGAGAAAGCCCATCTTTTCATATCCTTCATTTCAAGTTTACTTACATAGTTGATGAATCATTATTATATAACTTAGACAAGTTATAATCCAAAATGTCTTTATTCAATTGTTCTAATATCTCAAATAATTGTTCTGTGTACTTTTGTACACTAAATCCAAATCAATTTTGGTTCTGCATTTCTGGTGCTCAAACTTCGTATGAACGCGTAAGCAATAAAGTCATTTGATATTTTTTTGCCCTTTATGATTTAATACAGTAGTAGAATGATGGACTCTGGAATATAAAGTCCCTCAGATCATTCTATAATTCTGGAATTTTTGTGCTTCAACTTCAATAAAGTTATTTGATTGTTTAATTAATTAAATAATTCAAAAAAATAGAACACGGTTAACACACGACTTGTGCCAGAATGGCTTCTATAATTAATATAAATAGAAAATAAACTATACTATAACAAGACTGTATTTCTCACATTTTCAGTTAATCACTAACATAAAGTATTGCAAGGGATTTTTATTCATTACAATGACCATGCACTATACCAATAATAGGCTTTGTGCATATTTCATGGTAAAGGATATTACCAGGATGATAGAAGTTTCCAAATTAAGGGATGCTAGATTACCGGAAATTATTTGCAAAATGCAAACATAAAAGAGTATGCATAGAATATTATAGATTTATTTATTAGAATAATAAACTCGAAATTACAAATTACACAGTATTTTTAAAAAAGGATTACACGTAATTGAATAATTAAATTATGTTTAGTTATAGTCTTATAATAGTTCGTTATACTTTTTTAGATTATCAAACTGTTATTCTAGTTTTTCATTCTTGCTAATATTCATATTAATATCAAAAAATAAAGCAAAATTTATTGGAATTTTTGTTGGATTATATTAACATATGGATGTGAAATGTGGTGTTTGGGAAAGAATGAATAAGATTGGAAGCTATGTAAATACAGTTTTGGAGAAGGTTGACTGAATGAAGAAGGCTAATTAATGATCAGGCATTGAGAGAAACCAAGATGAAAAAAAGAATTGGTGAACGTGATTATATTGAGGAAAGTTAAATCCTTGAATCACATTTTGAGATATGATATTTTTCACCAAAATATTTCAAAGGGTAACATTTTTGGAAATAAGATTGATGGGTAGATCAAGGATGTCTTACCTAAACATATGTTCATTACAATTGGACATAGTTCATATACAAGTATGAAAAACATGGCAGAGGGCAGAATGATATGTCTGAAGAGGTAAGGCATCATCTTAAAAAAGTAGACAATCTGATTTACAAGTATCAAACTTTATGCACTCTAATGAATAGTGAATAAATGAAGATGTAAGAGATTTTTTTCTGGGCCAATTCTTGGATAGTAGTTTAGTGTGAAATGCATCTTGAGGATCAGTTTTTTTTTTTAGGTAGCTTTTATTTACATGATTCAAGAAAGTAGGTGGATTGGACATTTTAAATTTGTCTAAAAAGGTATATATGGTGAAAAAGAGATGGTTTTATTCACTAGAGGGAGCCAAGAACTCCAGTTAACACTGTTTCTGGCTCCCTGTTTTGTTCTCTTTTAACTAGTTTAGGGAATTAAATTTCTCTAAAGCTATCCCTATTAAAAAAAAAGGGGGGGGGCGTTCTTAGCTCTCTTTTCATATACAAGCTATATCAACAATGTAATCACAAGTGAAAATAATTTCACCTTTTATAAAAACGCTATGTAAATATATGACAGCCATTGAAGTTACAAAAGATTGCTACAGAGATTTTACCTTTTAATGAAAATTTTCATTTCACTTAATTTTGTTGAATGAATGAGAGAGTACGGTTGTTGGGGCCTAAATTCTCATTCACAAGATAGGAAAAATGTTATTTATGGCGATTCTTTAACATTATTGTGATGAATGATTTTATCCATGTATTATTGCAAAATAAGTTGCAGTTTGGCCTCATGATTCTAATTTGCAAATGATTCACTTTACTTCCAATGTTGTTATTGATAGGGCTGGTCTTTTGCTGTTCGTGTGATTTTCATGATGGATTAGAATTGTTTTCAGCAGAGATATTTTGAAGCTTGGATTTTTTTTTCTTGTTCTCCATAGTCTTTCCATAATTTTTCCAAGGTATTCAGGATTGCTCTCTTGGGAAGATGTTCTAGGCCAGGGGTCCCCAACCTTTTTGCACTTAAGAGCACATTCTATAATACTGGCCAGGTAGCGGGCACCATTTATTTTTTCAACCAAGTGGTGGGCACCAATTATTTTTTCAATGTAAATTTATACTTGGATATTGTTAATAATACACATAATGTACAAAAAAATATTTATTTCAAAAATAAAATTTTAACATTATAATTAATGTTTATATTTTTACGCTCTAAAAGTATAGTATGCCCTACAATTTGATTACAATATAATACAATAATTTATAAGAAATTTTAAAAATTAAATTTATTTGTATCAGATAAATAATTTTTTATCATGTTCGGATAGTGGCGGGCACACATAAAATGGTCTGCGGGCGCCATGGTACCCGTGGGCATAGGGTTGGGGACCTCTGTTCTAGGCCATTTGGAAGAACTGAACAGTAGATTGATTTAGTCCATATTTTATGTTATCTCCAAATGTTTTCCTATTTTTCAACTCATCTACCACAAACTGGATTTCTCAATATTGTACTCCTAAAACACTATTCATATTTGAATTCTAGACTTTACAAATAATTTCTAATTGTACCTTTTAATTAAAATTTTCATTACACTCAATTTTGCTGATTGAATGAGAGAGTCTGGTTGTTGGGAGGGGCCCCAGAAACCTAAATCATGGTTCCTTTGAGGGGGAATGCTAGGATGAGGGTGCTGTGGGGATTGTTGCCAATGTTGATTTTCTCATTCACAAGAAGGAAAAAAATACTATTCATAGTGGTTTTAGCATTATTGTTATAAACAAATTTATCCAAGTATTATTGCAAAGTAAACTGCAGTTTGGCCTAATGATTTTAATTGCAAGTGATTCATCCTGTTTAAATTTATTGTTTTCAATGTTGTTATCTCCAAGTCTTTTCCTATTATCAAATTATCCATCGCAAATTGGACTTCTCAATATTGTGCTCCTAAAATGCTACTCATATTTAAACTCTAGACTTTAAAATAATTCATAATTGTAACATTTATTTGTCTTTAATGGTTAATACACACCCTTTCCACATCCCTTTACCTTTTCATATGTATTCTTCCCCTTTTACCATGTTGCTCATGAATTTCATTTTTACCATTCTTTGTAAACCTTTTATTTAACTGTTTTTGTACCGTTTTTTGATGAATAAACTTTCATCACTGAGAAAGAAAAAGAGATGATATTAAATTTTTCCATGTGTTTATGTTTAATTAAAATATATATATATATATATTATGAGATTTACAGTTTATATCCAAACTAGAAATAATCTCTAGATTAATAAAAGATTGGTAATAATTATTAATAATGATTAAGATCATGGTATTGAGTGCAGAACATTTGCTATTTATAAATCAATAATTTTTAAATTAATAATTGGTAACAAAAGAACTATAAATAATATCTGTAAAGAATTTAATAATAATATATACAATATAAAATGTATAATAGGAATTGTGGACTTAATCAGTGAAGTATTGAATAGCTTCATGCTCTCAGATCTAACCACTTCAGTTTTACCTATTTATATAGAAAGTAGGTTGAAGTAAAGAAGGGTTCCCCTCTTTTCTTCCAATGCATAAGATTCTGGTTAAGACCTGTAGAGGTCCCTACCATCACATTTTCAACCGCACATGCTTTAGGTTTAATGCCTTAGTAAATATTAGTTATGTAATCAATGTGCTTTAAATAAATTTATAATATAAAATTTACAAAATTGGAATTTGATATTAAAATCAAGTATTTGAATATAGAGATTAATATATATATAATGAAAACAAAACTATATTAAAACATTTCATTATAGAAGGTAAATTTAAAAAGATAATTTCTATAGATTCACAACAGGCAGGGATACAAAAGATGGCAGTTATTAAAAATTTTAAACATAAAAATGATAGATATAACACAGAAGTATAGCTATTTTATAAAAGGAACAATTTATTGAACTTATTCACTAATTACGGATATAACCCTAAGAGTATTGAAAGTATATTTTTTAATTATAAACCACCTAATTCAAATATTAATAACAACTGTATTATAAATAATAATAGCAGATGTAAAAATAATAAAAAATGAATAAAACTTTTATATTTTTCTAAAATTTATCTTACATTACTAAAAAATAAAAATTATATGGATAAAAACATTAACATAGGATGGTCAAATAATAAAAATCTTGACAAATTAATAAGTAACTATAAAATAAGAGATAATATGAAATATAAAAAGGGAATTATATATAAAATTAATTGTGGAAATTGCTGTAATGTTAAAATAAAAAATCATAGATTTGTTATTACTAGTGTAGCCTTAGGCAGTATTTAATATAAAATATTTTATTTTAAAAAATGCTTTTCTTTGTAAAGTAAAGCACTAAAAAGCAAAAAATAACCTTTTCTTGGTCCAGAATTAAATTAATTAATTTTTCTATTCCCCTGCTTCTATTTCAAGTTAAATATCCCAATCCAAACTGTGGTTTAAGAAAAAAAAAATTTGGTTTTTAGTGCATTATTCCTCAAATTAAAGTAAAACATTTTTTATAAATATGTAACCTGAATTTTTGTGATAATAAATTGTGTATCTATTTTTAGGGTGTTATAAATTGAATCCCCTCAAAGTACAGTCCATTTAATGCAAACCCCCAGTCTAAATGTATTAATCTGTAACCTCTTGCAAATTGATACCTTTTAATGTCTGCATTGTTTTTTTTTTCACCCCTTTTAAATCCACACATTCTATGAAATAAAAAGAAGTTGCACAGAGTGAGATCAAGTGAATACGGCTGATGGATAAGCTGGGTTATGCTAAATTTAATTAAAAAATTGTATCACAATCAAGGCTTTGTGAATTGGTGTGTTGCTGTGGTAAAGCTTACATGAACCCTTTTGAGACACTTTCGTTTTACCACATCACATAAACATTTCAAAACTTGTAGTTAAAATGTCTGAACATTATGAGCAAATTCTGAATCAACAATACCATGTGCATTCAAAAAATCAGTATCTTTTTGATGTAGGACTTCATTCATCATGCTTTTGGTAAATTTGGCATTTCAATTTACACCACTCATAAACTTGGGGTTTTCCCAGAGGAGCTTTCTTGTAAACTGTTTTATGCATTATAACTCCTAACATTTTTCCTAACAGAAAACAGAATTTCACATTGTTTAAACTTTTCAACCATTATAAAAATTGACAAATAAGCAAGACACACCTAAAAACTTCATTTACTGTCACATAACACAACTTCTCTCGGTGACAAAAGTTGGCAGACTAGTGCAGGGAAATCCCCATGGAAGACATCTAGCAGCAGAAGTATTTATTACAATGTGCTCACTCATGATTCCATTTATTTTTGAGTACCCCCTCGTAGTATGATCTTTTCATTGCTTTCTGTTATTCTTGCATTATATCAATGAATATTTTAAGCAACTTCTATAGAACCTTTTTGAATATGGTATCTGATATTTATGTATTCTTAATGATAATGATATACATTTAAAATGTTTGTTAAATGTATCTTCATAATAAGTCTTTTTATAATAATATGTTACAGAAAAATTATAGTCGGTGAATTAATGTTTACACTTAGCACAAAACTTTACTGTGAAAAATTAAGTTTTGAAAAATATTTAGAAAAAATGGAACCAGTTTCTTTTATTGCCCTACAGGGTTTTCCACAGTGGTAAAATGGCAAACTCTAGAATTTAAGGTCCAGGAATCATGTCCAGTTCTATTACTTCCAATACTCAAATTTTTTGCCTACTTGTTTTCTTATATTTTGTATGACCGGAATAATGTTTCATTCATTCAGTTATAACACACAACTTGTTCACTAAATGTTAAAATCTATATTAAAAGTATTTACAGTAACATATCTAGTTTGTATACATTTGTTCATCTCTGTTACAGCTGGAAAATTATAAGTGTGTAGTTGTTAGAAGCACAACAAGTACTTGGGAATGAATGCTGAGATTTCCCTTTTGAACTGATACTTCCAGCCTACAAATGACTTTCCTTGCATCTAGGTTAGATGATGTCAGTAGTTAGCAACTTCCTGCTCCAGACTTGAGCCTGCCCCATGATGTTCTACCAGTACTGGATAATGAGGTTATTGTCTTCTGATGTCAGAAAGTAGTCAGGTGTTGTCACCCATGATCTTCTAATACAGCAAGATGAAACAATCGATTCACTGACCTAGCTTTCCAATTAGACTATTTATGCCAATTGGCCATTTATTTATATTGTAGCCTGGATTAGTTCATTATTTGAGGTTAAGCTCCTTCTGAGTTAGGATGAGTTCACAATAGAATTCTCAGACAAAGAAATCACTATTTACTAATTGTATGGATTTTTTTAGACAACTATCATTATAAAAGAGAAACAGTACCAAACTTTCCATACAGTAGTGCCATCTAGGGCAAGCCTTAGTAATTAATGGTTGCAAGAAGGTTTGTGCATAAAATTTGTGTCTAGTTTCTACTAATCCAATATCCCCAGACTTAGTTTTTAGGTTGTGACTTTCATTAGTGAGGAGCCTTGGATCTGAGAGCACTGCACTTAGATCTTACAATCTAATGCAACCCTCTATCAGCCATTGTTAACTATTTAGTTAACTATAAATCTATGATCCCAAGATAAAAATAGAATGTTTTCAATCCAAGCTCATTTGCTTGGATAGTCATATAAATCTGAACCCAGTTCGGTATCTATGCATTTTAGTGTCTTGAGTTTTTTAAAAACCTGTCACCACCATTGTAAGATCTAGGAGCAGTGCTCTCAGATGCAAGACTCTTCACTGGTAAAAGTTACAAACTAGAAACTGGCCTGGGGATATTGTATGAGTTGGCATTAGATGGGTATTTTATGCAGAAACATTCTTGCATCCATTGATTACCAAGACTTGTGCTGTATGGCACTACTGTATGGACAGAAGCAATAAGAAATGGTGGTTGTGTGATAATTATAAAAGAATCTTCAAGCAGAAAATAAATTTTATTATCCATTTTATTAAATCCTTCCATTTCATTACTATATGCATAGATTTGACAATCATTGACTTTTGTTGATCTCCTACCCAAAATGGAGGCTAATAAATAACATTTCTCTCACAAATAACTGTGATGACTGAGTGGTACCGAATTTATTGATGAGACCAGTAATATTTGGAATATCAAATATAACAAGCTGGCTTTTTTGTTGGATCTGGAAAAAAATAAATTTATTTGAAACTTTAAGTTCATTTTTGCTTCATAATCTTTGAAGGGATTCTTGATTGAGCACCTAAAAATGGAAAGTTTATATGAGTACTATTATCAGCACTGCTATTCCTTTTTCTTAATTCACAATATTTCTCACAACCACTACTGATGGAGAGAATGGTTGATACCAATTTTTAATCCTGAATTAATTAATAAGTTAATCATACATTTTTAAAAAAAATGTAAAGTGTTATAAATATTACTGCAGTTCCTCTATCACAACAAAGGCAAACGCCTTATCAAGCTTACCTGACTAACTCCAATTATTCTTGAGATTTTTATCATCCGGACAAAGATAGATAAATACCTATTTGCATACTAATACTATATGGATAAATAAGTTGGTTGTAAGTTGGATATCTGAAAAAATCCAGAGTTTTCTTGTGAAAATCTGCAATCTATTTCTTATAATGAAACATCCTGTGATTTTCATTTATAAAATGTTACAATTATAAACATTCGTTTTTTAAATCCCAATCTGTTTCAATCTTGGATAATATGGACGTTGTAAATGCCAAGCAGCAATGAAAATAGTGTCCACAGAGCTCATGATCAGTTTGTGGATTCTTTAGTCTTCTTTAAGATTTGAAAATCACACATATAAGTAATTACTTTTTTTTTTTATCAGTGCAGCCTTATCTTAGCTCCACCATATCACAAACAACATCCAGCATGAGACTCTTGAATATACTGATATCTTCATTACAATAATCATCGTTATTATTTTCCAAGTTTGTCAATCTACGGCAGGATGATGGTTTCTCCAATTTAATTGTTTCTCTGATCTCTAGCCCCTCTTTCCACATCACACCAGGAAACGTCATTATTTCATTCGTCCATCTCATATGCGGTCTGATTCTTGATCTTAAAATCTCTTGGGATCTGTTTAAAGATGCTCATCTATTCTATGACTTTCTACAGCGTGAATATCTGTAAAATGTGAAAGCTAATTTATTTTGGGGAAATGGATTTTAGAGTATATAGTAGTTATTTTACTTCTATTATTGATGTGCGCAAAACAGTCAACTTTTTAACCCAAATTTTTATTATATAATCAGTCTGTTTTTAAAATTTAAAATTCGTAATTTATTAGAAATTGCCGGCATTGTTTATACGCAATGTCATTTAAAAATGAAGTAAACAGTGCTTTCAGTTTTTAAACTATTTGCAATGAAAAGACTGTAAAATCTCTTTAAGTCTCTCTGATTGATGAAGTATTTATTTGCTTCATAAATTGTAATTGTCTGAAAAATAAACCATTTTTATTTTAATTATAAGCAGTTGCTTGACTTATAAGAGAAAGGCTTAAAATAAAGAATACATCGCTAGTTATTAAGTGTGTTAAAATATATATTAGAAGCTGTCTTCTTTGACTAATTACGATTCTTAATTTCTCTCTTATCTCTTGTTTATGATTATGGACTATAATAAGATTTAGATATCTACAAATAGTAAAAAAAAAAAAAAAGGAATTAAAGCTATTAGATTTTTAAATTTATTCAAATATAAATAGAATTTGATTAAATCTGAATCTACAGTGTGTTAAAGAGAGTGATAAACTTTAATAAGCAGTATAAATTAAATATTGTTTTTTAAACCAAAAGTTGCATTTCCGATCTTCTCGTTATTGTAGAATCAAACTGAAGTAAATAAATGATCGAAATTGCCTATTTGTAATATAATAGCAAATTTCATTAATCCAGTACTGCCACCTAGTGCAAGCTTGAATAATCAATAAATGCTAGATGGCAATATTTATTAAATCCTTATCCAACGATGTTCTATCCACATCTCCATATTAGTTTCTGGTTTATGGAATTTGTCAGTAAGGAATTTTGATTCTGGATCTAATCACCTGGATTTCTAAATTTAATATACTTTTTTTCCAGCAACCATCTTTTATTTATGAGCCTGTAATTTAAAAAAAACATCTTGATGTTTTGAGTCTAAGCCAGCCATGCCTTTAAAAGTATTGTGTAAGGCGGGGGTCTGGTGATATTTTATGTTATAATATAATAATTAATAGAATCACTGTTGTTATGATTATCATTTATCATTTGCAATTTTAACATCCTATATTTAGCTTTTACTTTTAAAATACATATATTGCCTTTCTGTCGATTATAATCAACTTTTTATAAATTTTTTCAGATTCCATCTAACATACTTTTAACATGTCCTATTTAAATTCTCATTTTGAGATTTAATTTTTATGATAATATAGGAATATTATTATTTTTAGTGCTTTTACATCGATAACTTGGCTCATTTTTCTTAAGCATTTTCTTTTTTAATCTATACTCCCACTGCTTTTCATATTCCTATCCCTCAAGCCATCTAAAATTTGGTATCATATATGCCATAAATGTAACATACTCTTATTACAAGCTATTTAATAATAGTAATTAAAACTTTGATTTCTTTATTATATGTCATCACTTAGATAAAATGTAGCACAATTCCTTTATAACTTTTATTGAAACAAGCAAAACTCTCCATACAGTAGTGCCATTCAGTGCAAGCTAGAGTAATCAATGGATACCAGAAGGCTTGTGCATAAAATCCCTATTTAGTGCCTACTCATCCAATATAGACTAGTTCCTAGCTTATGGCTTTCATCAATGAGCATCCATTGATTATTCTGGCTTGCACTGAGTGGCACTACTGTATAGAGTTTTGCATGTTTTAATAACAGTTATAAGCAAGCATAAGAAAATGGTGATCATGTGATGTTTAGTCCTTTATAACTTCCTGTCCAACTATCATTTCATAATATCTTTTCCCCTCTTTAATTAACTAAATAATCAAATAGCTTTATTGCTCAGGAATTCATAAGAAGTTTGAGTATAGGTAGTTCCAGAATTGGAATCAATCCAAGGATATGCTCCAAAGTCCAATACCACTGCACTAATTCATGCAGGACATTTTTCCTCACTTACTTTCATTGACTTACTTTATAATATTTTAGTTTTAAGTCACATTTAATACAAATTAAAATACTTTCCATTTAACATTCTACATCAGAACCATAATTCCTATTTACATACACTGTCATGGCAGCAAATGATATCATTAACCCATTTTCTTTCAGTGCCTACTCTATTTCTATCAAAACAATGTCCATTCATCACTTATTAATATAGTATCATCAAGTATTCTACCATTCAGGACAAATTCAATGCAGACAACCCAAATCTAACTCAATAAACATCACATGACCACCATTAGATCCTAATATCTAGGTGCAGTGATCTCAGATCCAAGGTTTCTCACTGACGAAGGCCACAGCCAGAAACTAGTCTGGGGATATTGGATGAGTAGGCACTAGATGGGATTTTATGCACCAGCCTTCTGGCATCCATTGATTACTCTAGCTTGCTGTGTGTGGCAATACGTATAGTGAGTTTTGCCTATTTTAACAAATCTAGCTCACTGAAAGTGTTTATGGTGTGAAGACTCATATTTAATGAATTGAAGTTATGTAAAAAGATACCCTTTATGGCATACAGAGTAGAAACTAGAACTTTTTTAAAGACTTGAATATTATTGTAATAAGATTATCATATATTATAATACTGCTACAATAAATGCTGTAATATAAAGAAATTTTAAACAAACAACTCCTCTGTAACTGAAAATGAATATAAAGAAATCTTATCATATTGGCTAAGTTAATAGAGACAAAAAAAGAAGAAGATATGTAATAGACTAGAAGATAGATCAAACATTAATGCAACTGACTTAATAAAATATTCTTTTATTGGGGTCTATTATTTACTGAGATCAGTTGGGATAAGGATGAATCAGAACTGTGTCTTACATAGTCAAATCTTTCATTTGTTGAGATTTTAAATGCTTTCTCTTCTGGCATTTATCAGAAAAGCTTGTTTAGAACTATTATCATGCTCATTTTATTACATTTGTAGTACAAGCTTAATAAGTTATGTGATGTATTACTTGATTTTCTTACTATTATAGTTTTTCTTTTAAGGCTTTGGTGATGTTATATTCATAAAGCTATCAATATACGGTATATCTGAATTTAGTTCAGTCCCATATGGCTATTTGTTAGATAGCTGAATTTGAAGACATAATATATGTCTGAAAATTTCAGATTTTCTACTTAATAGTTAACGATTACATAAATGCTGCACTTGAGTTGTTATCTAATATCTGAATATCCTAGTGTCTCACTGAGGAGAGTTGTCAGCTCAAAACTGTTTTGGGGATAGGGATAATTTTAGATAGGAGATTTTAAATGCTTTCTCTTCTGGCATTTATCGGAAAAGCTTGTTTAGAGCTATTAGCATGGTCATTATATTATATTTGTAATATAAACTTAATAAGTTAAGTCAAATGATGTATGACTTGATTTTCTTACTAATATATACATATAAATAAATACAATACTATCTATTAATAGTCAAATTAAGAGTCATAGATCACATGACACTATTCTCTTAAGCTTGTAAGTTATAAACAATGAGGATTGCCAATTCCTCAACAAGCTTTGTGATAAATGCTTAGCCAGAACCAGCATTTAAAATATCTCTGTCAGGAAACCCCTCCCCCCAACCCCTGACCATGGTTTCATGTTTTGGCACTCCTCAGAGAGGTGCCAGGATTGTGCTAAAGCATGAAACCATGGTCAGGGGGTGGGGTGGGGGAGTTCCTGACAGAGATTTTAAATGCTGGTTCTGGCTAAGCATTTATCACAAAGCTTGTTGAGGAATTGGCAATTCTCATTGTTTAATACTATCTATTGTTTTTTTTTTTTCAGAGAAATTTTACGTGGGCATTAAAACTGTTGATTTTATTAAATTTAAAGCTATATTTTATGCATGATATTTTCAAATCCACAACTGAGGACATATTTTTAAGGACTACACTATATATGTGTTCATTGAAATGCATGAGTGTATGAATGATGTGAACACATAATTTCCTATTCATGGAACATAACTTTTATTCTGTCATCAGTGATTAATAGACAATGACTGTGAACCAGTTATGTTATAAATTCAAAATCTACCCAAAGTAAGAGATCAACCTTTTCTTCAATGCTTTTATACAAACAGTATATGGGATTTGCTTATAGAGGAATCCACTTGAAAAGCTGTTCAGTAAATATATAAAGAAAATATAGAGGAATCTGGTCATACTTCTGAAAGTGAAACCCTTTCTCCTAGTAATTGTCCATTTTTACAAAGATGTGACATAAAAAGGAGGCTTTTCAGAGATATTTTTATAAATGGCATTCAGTATGGAAAATTTTGTGGTGTGCATACTACTTCACTTTTGGTGTATTCTCTAAAAGGTAACAAGGACCGAGTTATTAACCTTTTCATGAACATTAAAAGGTTTGCCATCAACTTTTTTTACCAAGAGTAAATATTATTACTAAGAAAATTGAGATCATCAATCAATTGCCAGGATAATTAGTCTCCTAATTGTGGTCACTATATAACTATCCCAACTATTCTTCTATCTAATTTATGGTATGAAAAGGAGATCTGGATTTTCTACTGACATAGCAAAAACATTAGAAAAATTTCATTTAAGGGTGTTATGCAAATCACAAAACCACTCAATATACCCTTCAACTTGTTTGGAGATAATACTATATAGTTCACACTTGTGAAATCATATCATCATTGGATTAGACATGTGAAATTAATGATAGTACAAGTTTACCTAAGATGTACTTTATAGTAAATTTGAGCATGGTTTTTATAGGAAAGGCCGACCCATTTATGTTATAAATATTATCTTAAAACCACTCTAAAGAAATGTAATGATTGTTTTTATTGGAAAAATATAGCTCTGAGCAGAATACATTATAGAACTACAATTAGACAAATGAAATATCTCAGAAAGTAAAGTTTTTTCTGCAGAAGTTAAAAGATAGCATTGCAAAAGGTTAAGCAGAATAGTGAACTAACATGCTCTGTATATAAATATATTTGTGATTTACATACTTGCTTTTGATTGGCTGTTGATGAATTGGATATCTAGTTATTTTTAACTATGGGTTAGAATAAAGCCGAAAAAACATTTTAAATATCAATGTTTGTTAGCATCAGATGAAAAGTATCTTAAAAATATATGTTTTTAAACCTTACACGATAGTATAAGTCATTTTTTTGTCATTTAAATTTATTGATATTAATATTATATCCTGCTTAGTTTGGTGCAGTGAAGGTCCACCGATCGCGCTCATATCTGCCATTTCCGGTGCTCGAACATTTTATGAGTCCCTAAACGATAAAATCGTTCGATTATTATCTTTAGAATATCTACCCAAATATGACATTTAGATTTCTCTGTTTATATCATTTAGTTTTTCCAATATGTAGTTATTATTATTTCAAGTTTAATTTTTTTTTAGAAAAGTTTTATGAAACTATTTCAATTGGCATGAGAGCTTTCAGAGTATTTAAGTGTGTGTGTGTGGTTTTTGTATATGTCATTTTCAACCAATTCTTTCACACATGGAAGTTAATTGTTTTTAAATTTAATTGTCTAAATATTGACAATTGGAAGAGCGAACGTGACATCAACGTACATATAAAAAAATACATCTGCATGTCAACATTTCCTCTTACTAATGGAATGTCCTCCGTAATTAAAGAATTCCGATATAAGACGTCACTAGTTTCTATTATTTTTGATTTATGTGTATTAACAATCAAAGTTGTAAAAGGATTCTTGAATCAAACGTTAAATTAAAAATAACAATTCTAGATTTTATTTATATAAGAAAATCGTTAATGTTTTCATCAATGTTAATTTTTAGGCTTGTCTTAGAAGTAACGTTTAGTATAACTACAATCTTTGAATACAAGTAGACTGTATATACTTGGAGTTTAGATGTAATTATAGTGGATTTGAACATAGATTTTTAAGCTCCCCGTAGCTATCCACTCTATCTCATATAACCGATACTCAAGATCACACACTTGTGAAAAAGATAAATGATCTCCAATTTATGTATTTCGTGCTAAACTAGCTCTCATCAGTTGGTCCAGATCATTATCTCCCACACGTATATAAGGAATGCTCAGTTTATATTAAAATAGCAAATGTCCAAACTTTAATGGACAGGTTTCAGTCTACTCCACCTTCCAACACTTCAGCCATCCATACCATTGAAAATCTGATGATGGACTGCCCAAATCCAATATTATTTTTCACATGCCTGTGGTCATGTGTATTGGCTGTATGAGTTAGTGTGGATAGCTGTAGGGAGCTTGAAAGTTTGTGATCAAATCTTCTATAGTTACATATAAATATAATCATTTATATGTTTATATATTTAAGCATATTGTGTACCAATGAAAATATAACTGGAGTTTGGTTCTTTCTCCAAATTACCTGTAGTACCATTTCTGAATCAACACGTTAAGTAATGACTTAAGTTTTGCCATTACTTACAACAATTTTAAGATGTGTCTGGATTATGAGTTATGATTTAAATGTGGCACTTGTGTTTTATATCTTAGTCCAAGATGGAACAATGTGCTCATATTAAATTTTGTTTTAAATTGACCAGTAAACCTTACAACAAGATGTTCATCAAACATTAAATAATAAATTTTACTTGGATTTTTTTAAACAGTTATATATATATGAGGTTTGCTAAATATATATTTCAATTCATTAGGTTTTTTAAATTTATTTAATTTTGCATTAAATTATTTATCACTGCCCGAAAACAGCTCCAAACTAGAGAAATTAATTGTGGCCAAAAATTGCCCACTGTAGTTGTTAAAAAAACTATAAACAATATATCTTTGTACAAAACAACATTAAGCTTCATCATAGAAGCCTGAATATAACTGTAAGTATTACAAATCTTTATTTCAAGTCTTTTCTTTAGTAATTACTACTCGTCAATAAATTGGAAAGCTTGGATCCAGCCCAGATCTTTAAAAGTATTATGAATTAGCCAATCAGTCTGATTAAATAAATAAATAATCGAATGGCTTTATTTCTCGATAGTTTCTAAGAAATTTGAGTACCAGAAATGCCAGAATAGGAATTGATCCGAGTACCTTACACTCCAAAGCCAGACATTTTACCAAAATAAATTAAAAAATAAATGCATAACGCTATGTTTATTATGGAAGCTGTAAAATACAACAATCAGTTTGAGCATTAAAGCAGGCTCGTTTCATGGTTTTTGGTCTTTTCTCGGGTTAAGTGCAGAAGCTTGGATCCATCCAAGACTTGAATGCTTTTGAGTTTATCTAAAAGCCTAAAAACAAAAATTCATTAACCCTTTATTATTACAATTGATGATAAATGAATCATCATTATTTTTACTTTTAGCATAAAGTAATTCCCCTGCAAAAAATTAATTAATTATCCACAATTTCAGAAGACCACCATTTGAAAAAAATTTAGATAATTTGAATTCATAGATTTTTACACACTTGCCTACCTGTTTGAGCTTCATTATAAATCATCTCTTAGTTGACTGCATTCCATCTTGTATGTTTTCTCAGTATTGAGATTATACTCTCTTTCTCTAGATATATTATTTATCATATTGTCTCTTTTACAATATGTTCTGGTTGTGTTTGTTAATTATTTTTCATTGATGTTGTAAGCACATGTATATATGTGTTAAATACTTATGTAAATAAATAATAAATTACCTTATTATACCACATTTTCCAAAATGCTAACAGTTTCAATTGTCTTACAGTCTCCTTCAGATCTGTATTTAGTATCTGCTATTACCCACTATTTCAGATATCAACTGAAAATTTTAGTCAAGTGTTGGTGGTCGAGAGGTCAGCACCGCTGCCTTACAAGCAGTTGTCCCGGCTTAGTGGGTTCGCTTCCTCGCTGATGCTATGTCACATGAAAAAAAAAATGAAAATTTTAGAACAAAATAACTGTGGATAAAATGTTATCATTAAATTAGGAAGAGCAGGGATGGCAAACATGTTCCAAACTTGTGGGATTAATTTTGGGGCATTGAATTTCTAATTATAAAATTAAAAAATAAAGTCAGATTTTTTAAAGGAATGCTGTAATAATTAAATATCCATTTATTAATACTCAGATCATAGTAAAAAATTTAATTTTAAAAAAAATTGTTCCACCTTTATTCACTCAGTAGACACTTCAGACTTGTTTAATTTTTGAGGACTAATCTGGAGTCCATAATTGCTTTTAACTTTTTTTTTTTTTGTAATTAACCATTATTTATAAGTCTTACAGTTTTGGCCTTTATGTAAATTATATGGAAAGCAAAATAATGTCGCATCAGGCTGATTCCAATTTGAAAAGTATTCCACTTCATTCCAAATATTAAAAGTCTGGTGAAATCAACACATTTAATTTTCAAATTTTTAATAAAGTACAATATTTTGAAAAAGAAGATGCTAAATATTTTTTTAAGTAATATTCTTTATTAAAACTACACAAAGGATATTTACATAATTACAAAAGATATGTATAATTCAATTTACACAATTTCTTCAAAGTTTCATAATATTCAAAGCTTTGTTTTCTTTATCTGATACTTCCTGTATATTAACTTACTAAACACTGATTTCTATATTGTCTTTCTTTCCTTTATCCATTGATTCATAGACTGCAAAAGATGATTTACTTTCAAATTTCACATGCAGATGGAGCAGTTCATCCCCATACCCTTTCTATAGTATTTTTGGGCCAATATTTTAAGCACATGTTGAAGTTATCACCCCAATCTCTATCCAGCTTTCTCAGCCAATTACATTTTTTATTATCAAATACTAATGCACATCTTATTGCCCATATAGTTTTCAAAGTATGAATAATTACCATTGCATTATGCGGATCTAAACACATCACATATTTTCTTAACAGATATTTGAGATTTATTATTGGCATGTGAAAGACCTTCGATCTCAGTTCCCGAAATGCATAGCATTCCTCTAGCAAGTGCAGGAATGTGAAGATGCTAAATATTATTTACTTATAACATACTGCATTTTACTAAGACAATTAAAGGTTTTAATCAGTTTATAAATTTATATGATGACAATAAACCTTAAGCTATCAACAATCTTAACTTCCATATATACTAAAGATTACAACTTGACCAGAGAGTGTGATATTAATAATATAAAGAAGTTTAAATAAGCACCATTAATCAGGTAAATATAACCTGTTCTGAAAGCAGACTAATAGTCATTTATAACTTCCAAATTCTATATAAAGTATATATTTATTTAGACAATAAAGCCAATCACTCAAGGCTTTTTTAATAGGTTTATAAATGTAGATGATAACAATCAACCCTTAAGCTATCAACAATCTCAATTTGTAGTCAAGGCAACTCAACAATCTCAACTTGTAGTCAAGGCAACCCCTTTAACATTAAAAGTGGTACTACCTTTATCTATGGTCTTAGATATTTATCTAGACACTAAAGATTGCAACTTGACCAATGATTGTGAGATTATATAGATTGTTGATAACTTGGGGTGTTGATTGTTACCAAGGATTGTGAGATTAATAATACATAGATTGTTGATAGCTTAAGGTGTTGATTAACGTCAAATAGCATTTTATACAAAAATCGAATAGCTCAAAAATGGCAAGGTGCATAATAACTCATGTATAAAAAAAATTAATGCATGAGATATAAAACATTGGCCAACTCTGAGTTAAATCCTATTTTATGACTAAAGTTAGAGAAATTTGAATTAGTTTTGAAAACTTTGAAGATCTTTATGAAATAGTGGGTAATAATAATAAAAAAAGCTTCACATTATTAATTTAACTATATTACAGTTTAATTTTTTGGACAAATTATTTCTCTTTGTAGTTTTTCGTTGGAATTTTTTCAGATCCGTTCTCCCCTACCTTTTTAAAAAAAAATGTAAAAAAAAAAATGTTTTGAATAATTAATTTGTTTAAGCTGAGATAGTGAATAATTTATCATAACTTGAAGTATATTTCAGAATTATTCAAAAGGATTTGGCAGACAATCAACACTTGTAATAGTGATAAAACTAAATAATTGCAAAAAAAAAAAATCGAAAATTAATCACTCACGAAAGTAAAACTAACATTAGTAAAAAAACAAACAATTATTTGCATAAGTAACTTCGTTTTCCATATAGAATGGACAAAATAACAGATTTTACTAGCCATTTTATTTTGTATTTTTTGAAGTTATTTAACTTTTATACACAGTAGCATTTCCCTCTTCTCCGGATCTTAAACATTTCTTATTTATTTACATTAGTAGTGCGCACGTATATTGCAAAGATTTAACAAAATCAGTTAATCACAAAACACCCACACAAACGTGTAAATGAATAACTAGCTAAACACCCATATCAATACACAGGGAGAATCAATAGCTATTACATTGCTATACAGTATTTACTTCTAAAAGAAGGATTTCTTGTTAGGTAACTTGGGGAATCCCCTCTCTTTCCCATATATAGAAATGCTAACTTGTAACATTTAAATCAGAAATGCATAATTTTATTCAAGAGAGGGAGACAAATTAATTCTTGAAAAACCTATTTATACATATGTTATAAATTTCAAATAGTAGTTAGGGACTGTACCCCATGAAATTTAATTACCATATATAAATATATTATTTAAATATATTACCTCAGCGAGTGCTTAAAATTAACTAATAAAATAGATTATGGCTATAACCTTAAAACCATGTGCCTAGATGCGACAGTAGAGACCTCTGCAAATCTTAACACAAGATTAATGACTTTAAAAGACAAGAGCGGCCCCTACTGATGCACCTAGACGCATAGTCTTAAGGTTATGACCTTAACATATATTACTTAGATAATGAATATGCGCTTAACATTATTAATTACAATTCTAATAGAATAGAGTAATTTGTTGGTTAATTTAAAGCATTAAATGAAGTCATGTGTTTACATATGTTGTACCGGTCAAAACATGTTGATCCATCTAATATGAGCTGGAACTCACAAAATGTACTTGAAACCCAGTTTAGCCCGAGAAGATTTAGGTCAGGGACGACCCTGAATTCGAACCCATTCTCTAAGCCCTAGATCAAACGCCTAACGAATAATATATAATGATGGCACACGAGAATTCATTTTAAATCCGGCCCACTAGCAGAGCGGAGAAGACAATGAGACTCAATATTAACTGCATCATTCGATTCTCTAACTAAAGACTATGAATGGTACAATATATATAATGTGAAAGAGACCAGAGTAATGGTGTCGATTGCAGAAAATACTGTTTATTAATTAAACATTATAAAGATAGTATTGTCTGTATAAGCCAGACTGTGCTGTCAACTCATTAAAATATATTTTTGGAATAAATTTAATGAAGTTCCATTTACATTAATGGCTTGTTAATTTATTTATACTCTACATACCTCGGGTTAATGCAAGATAATATTATAATACTATGCTTAATCAAAAGTACAGTTACATAAAGAAAGGTTGATTTCAAGATATACGAGGCCTATGGTGAATATAATAAGTGTTTGCTTAATTCAATTTTACATTTAAGATTTGAGGAAAGAAATATTGAATTTAAGAATGGTGCGGACGAAAACTCGCTGAGCTAGAGGCATGGAAGTGGTTAAGATGCGAGCAATTGAATAAAATATCAACTTTAATATTAAAAGAGAATGGTGGTACCAGTGAGGATCAACATGTAGGATAGTGTGTGATACGTTAAAACCGTGTGGCTTTGCAAATTAAAATAGAATAATAAATAATAAAATTAAAGTGTCTTGCCATGGACCCCATGAAAGGTTTTGGTCACAAACAGTCTGAGTCTGGCATTGTACCATGAACTTCGTGGCTGGGTGACTTAGGCATAACATTCCCAGGTATGGCTCTCTAGCACATACTCTATCTAGAAACCACAAGAAGGAGAGGGAACGGTCAGAGCCGTAAATCCCTACAGAAACAAAGCCGGTCTCAAACACACTGTATAAAGCATAAACAAATATATAGATGGGGTAACTAAATAAGCAAAGGCGCTTAACTAATTCCTAAATAATTTTAAGATGGTCCACACATTCTCGACCTCAACTTTTACAGTTCATAAGTTACATGATAAATACAATAAAACAAGTTACTTTAATATAAGAAAATGGAGGGGAATGCATGATTTAAAAGATTCATAGGATTACATGTAGTCATGCATTTCTCTATATTATATAGTCCATTTATTAATTTCGCACATATCCTCGCATCACAAAAAAAATGTGAAATATATCTTTCTTGAAAGACATGATTATTTAAAAGATTAATAAAAGATAAAATAAAGTCGCCCTCAAACAAGTGATTTTATAAGACATTTACTAAGGGGTCAGTTATACAATTTATCTGCAATAATATGGTGGCACACTAATAAAAGGGAAAGAAATAATTCACTTGCTCAATGACTATCTAAGCACACTACTATAATAAAAGATAAAGTAAATTAGCAAATATATAAAATAGAAAATATCAACACAAGGATAGAAAGAAAATCACACAGGTTAGATTAAAAAAATATTTCATATAATTATGCAGTTTTATGCATTAAAGGAAATATACACAAGAGCTCTTGGGTTAATTGAGATTACCTCATGTCAATTGGGCAGTCTGTGAACATTTTGTCTTCAGTGTTTAATTTGAAGCTTTAATGGAAGTTAGGATGCATTTTCTTGAGGTGGCAGCTTCTTCGGTCCATGATCAAAGTTGATACATTTTCAGCAGTAGTAGCTGTTTACAGTAGGTACAGAGCATCTGATGGTCTGATCACAGGATGGCCATTTTCCCTGAGCAGGAAGAGAGCCTTCCCACCAGTCTTCTACTCAGGCATTCTACATTCAATAGGCCAAGGCTGTATCTTACGAATTTTATCAATGGTATGGATTTACTAAATTCAGCTGTATTAACGCAATACATTTAAATAATATCTCAACTGACAGGTTGAAGGCAAAATATTAAGAACATAATATATTTAAAGCAAAGGAACTCACAATAGATTATAATAATTAGAAAAGCATATGACATAGATATATATCAATTGGAGAAGCATAGAATAGAATATCTATTAATAAAATCAGCCCTATATATACCAATACAGCATACAATGGAATTACCCTGTGGCGCTGTGGCAGTCATTGTAGAACCAAAAATAGAAGCAAAAATAAAAGCTTCCACCTTATCTGAATATCTGAAAACAGGGATTAGTAATTAATTTTACTCTTAAGATTAACAATATTTTAATTAAAAAATACCTGAGTGAACATGTGTTGTTTATCTGATGTCAAAATATTTAAGCCATTAATTAATGAATTTTACAAAGTTTAACTAATTAAACTTATTGTTCTCTTCCCAACTCTCATTTACTTTTTACATAAAATTTGTGGCGTGATTTTTAGAAATCTAAAAACAACAAAATTATTTTACTCATTAAATTCTAATGTTTAAATCTATTTAGGGTTAAATATTATTTTACTAAATGAAAACAAATATTACGAATGTAATATTTGTAAAATAAATAGATTTAAACAAAACTTACTTACAAAACTTACTGCATGGTTTTTTTCACCACCTCTAAGTCTACAAAAAAAATTTTTTTGAGGCTTTTATTCAAGAGAATAGAAAGAAATTTCAAGCAGTGAAATTGAGTGAATATGGCTGATGGATATGCTGGGTCATGCTGTATTTAGTTTAAAATTGTTTTACACTCAATGCTTTATGTGCTGGTGCATTATTGTAGTAAAGCTTCCACTCCCCGTTAAGTCAAAAATGGGATATTTTTATTTTACCACATCATATAAACTTTTCAGAATTTATACATTTTAAATGCATGGTTGTTACAAACAAATTCCGTGTAAACGACGCCATTTGCATTAAAAAAAAATCAACATCATCTTGACATTGGACTTAACTCACCAAGCTTTTTGGGGATGTAATGAATCTGATACTTCCATTAAACTACTTGTAAACTTGTGTTTTCTCCAGGCTGTTTAAAGCACAACTGTTTTTCCTGCCATTTTCCCTAACAGAAAACAGAATTTCACATTATTCCAACTTTTTAGCCATTACAGAATTCGGCAAATAAGTGAAACTCAACAAAAACATTTACTATATTAAAACAGGCAAAACTTTCCATATAGTAGTGCCACTCAGGGCAAGCCAGAGTAATCAATGGATGCCAGAAGGAAATGGTGATCATGTGATGTTTAGTGGTTTAACATTTACTATATAGAATCATGACTTCACTCAATAATGCCATATGGCCGATTGATGCAGGGGTCCCCTCAAGAAGCATCTAGTGGCAGAAGCATGTACTACAACATGCTTGCTTTCCAGAGAACAATTCCAACCACTATTGGTTTTGTTCCAACCTGAAAAGAATTGCTTTTAATAGCCATGATAATTTAGCAACTGTTATAATGAGTTTGATAAACATAACAAGAGAGAATCGGAAAGACTCTATTAATATATTGTTCAAGATATTCAATATATTGACTTTAGTTAGCATTGCTTAAATTTCTTCTCAGAACAAGATAATTTCAACTATAAAAATGTCAATTTCAAGAATAATTAGATTTGGTTTATTTGAGCTACGAGGAAAATAATATCAGTAGCCCAGCAGGTAAAGTTAAACTATTTTTTGTCGAAACAAAACAAATCAGGAGTCGTTTTTGATCCGCATTTTCCTGATACCTCATTGCTTGGCATTATCATAATTATGCCTCTTATTTAAACTTGATTCTCATTTACATATCACCAAAGACTATTATGAGAATTAAAAATAGCCTATAAATACTGAAATTATAGAAAGATCTGGAATAGGGGAATAGGGCTAGTTTTTGTTGAAAATTCTTAAATATTTTGTACTAAAAATCATCTAACCAAAATGTGATTGCAATAACATATGAACTATCTTCAATAGAAATTGTCTGCTTAATGAGATTTTTTGAAACAAAAGTAGCCATACCATCAATAATTAATGTAAATCCAGGAATTTTAATACCTTTAGTAGAAGAATGACGAGTCCCTTGAAGTACAATTACATCAATTTTGTTTTAAACAATTAATTCATAGATCTTCATTTTGATTTTGATATATCCTCAATGTTAATTGAAGTAATTTTATTGGCTTTCCTAGATGGAAGAGATTATTCTATGGATGGTATACCTGATAGTCATGGTGTTCAATAGCTGCGAGCACTATATAATCATTTTTCATTTTCAGAACTTAGGATCTTCAACCTCTATACTCCTGGTATCATTAATTCCCATAATGCTGCCCTAGTTTATATCAAATAGTTTATATATATAATTTTGTAATTTGCTGTCTTTAGCCAGGTGTTCATCATGATGAAGTCTGGTTTCCATGTGGAGATTAGTTTTGCATGCTAATGCATATCATTTGCAGGGTGGGCCATGAGAAGGCTGTCATCTATTCAGCCATTTCTGCAATGAGTGATATCTTTAATATCATAGGATTTAATAGAAGTTTTTATTTTCTTTTTTTCCCTTTTTTTTCATGTGTCAAAGCATGGCCGAAAAGTAAACCCACGATAACTGCTTGTAAGGTAGCTGTGCTGACCACTCGACCACCAATGCTTGACATAGAAATTTTTCTTTCCTTAATGTTTTCCTTAAATTACCATTTTTTAAAAATATTACTATTTCTAAAATTAAACAGAATTTTCGTTTATTGATTTTTGTTTGATAGAATAATGGTCCTGCGTAGTTTAAATAGGGATAGAATGGTAGACTCCAAAACCCAAGATGCATGGATCATGGACCAGCTCTGTCAC
This sequence comes from Epiperipatus broadwayi, assembly GCA_028023455.1. NCBI lineage: Eukaryota > Metazoa > Onychophora > Udeonychophora > Euonychophora > Peripatidae > Epiperipatus > Epiperipatus broadwayi. The sequence continues at coordinate 26,369,755 of JAQFVV010012394.1, read as the reverse complement.
TTTAATTGATTAAACTTTTTATGTATCCCTGAGCAATAAACCATTTGAATACTTTCCCTCTGCATAGTTTGGTATAGTGACTGAATGGTAAATTTAGGATCTCAAGATCCATAGATTGGAGCCCAGTTATGACCATCTGATACATGGATATGTTATGAACTCCCAAACAATAAACTATTTGGTTATTTTTATTTATTATTTCACTGATTGCTAACAATGCATAGAACAATGTTTTTCTTTCTTGCTTAGAATAATATGATTTTCTTAAAATATCATGCTTACTTAGCAAGAATTTGTTAAAAAATCTTTAAACAATTTTTATATTTTTTTTACCGGTTTGCCTGTGTGTTGTAATCACTATTAATTGCTTTGACTTTAGGGTAGTCTCCGATCATTATTTTTAATATTATGGCACTAGTTTTGGTTTTCATAGAATGACAAAATTATGAAGTAAAATATCATAATTTTAGTTACAAAATGGATCAAGAGATGGCAGCATTTTTAATTTTAAGTTATTTTAAAGCACTTGAATGTCCTATTTTTATCATCACAATAGTGATTGATGTTTCACTTTTTTTGATGACATGAGAGTTCTTCTGATTGATTTGGGCATTCCCTTCCTTTATTTCGAGCATTCACTTCCTTGGCTTTGATTTTGAAAATAAAGTGTATATTTTACATATTTTCTTTACACCTTTATTATTTTTTTCACAAATCGTAAATGAGAAATCCATAATGTATGGCTGCCATTTGTAATTGGCTAGAAATATCACTTTTTATCATAGGAGAATTTTTTTTGTCATAAGTGAAAAATTATAAATAAAATTCAACTTTTAGTTGATATTTCATTAGGTTTTGGGAATCTAAACAAAAATTTGTTCGGGCATTACAAACTAATATCAAAGAATTTTGATTTTTCAAATTCAATTTTGTTATAGCAATAAAAAAGCCTGCATAAGAAAATATCATCATTCTTAGACATATTTTACTTTATTATTTTTTCATTTTAAAAAAAAAATAAAATAAAACTTTTAACAATTATTTTTGTTTGTAGTGTATATATCTGACTAATAATTCAAAGATTCTGAAAATATAATAAAGAATAAAAGTTAATTAAACAAATTAAACAAATTGGTGTTTGGTATTTATTCCAATTCCCACTAGGGGAGACAATGCAAAAAGTTATTTAAAGAAATAACTGTTCAAAAGCAATATGATGACAATATATTGTTACTTATTTCACAACATATGCAGTAATTTTTATTTAAAAAATTAATTTTTAGCACCTCATCACTAATAAAAAGGCAAATAAATAATCAAAATATTTTTATTGTGTACCAATTCATAAGTTTGAGCATTGGAAGTGACAGCAGGTCTGTGACCCACAGGCCATGAGGTCCAGAGTTGGTTCTGACACTACACCAAGACAAAGGGATTTTTAATTATTTGCTGAGCTGTAATATATAATACGAAAATAAATGTATAAACAGACCATACATTATATATAGTCTTTTGAAAGTTTGCATTTCTCTCCTATAATATTCAATAAAATATTGCATATGAATTAATTTAAGTATCATATTTTCTTTATAAGTTGGACATATTTTAATCTGTGTGAAGCTCCTTCAATAAATGTTCTAAAATTATTTATGAGAGACCATCTGCTTAAGACATTTTCTTGTTTAGAAAATATAATGGATTTTTTGTGATAATATTTTACAATGGACAGCAAATTTATTTTCTCAGTGTATTATTAAGCCAACAATTTTTTTTTTTTTTAAATCTTAGCGCTTTTGTTATTAGAATTTTTAGAACAAAAGTGAAACCAGATTGCAAACTTAATGGATTGTTATTGTTAACTTTAATATAAAAGCTAATAATCATTTATGATAACTACATCATCAAGTTACTAAGCATCAAAGCAGTAAAATTATTAAAAATATTTTTTACAATTGCCTGGTTTTTAAGTTTTAGAAAATAATGCTTCTCATCATCTTTTATATATATTTGTGCTACTTTCTGTCTGCCTGTTTGAGCATTATCTATATATTTGCTAATTCAGTCATTAAAACAAATTGATTATCTTTCTTGAAAGTGGCAGCTTTTAGTTTTTCTCATTTACATATACTTTGGCTGTGCATTTCCATAAACTGTACTTTTCATATTAGCAAATTATTTGTAATTAAAAAATCAATTCATTAATAAATAGAAATTATTTCATTTAGAGATGCATATAGCATGATTTTCCCCCAATTTTGCATTCATTTTGATGGCAGAAACTGGAATGAGAATATATTGATTTATTAGTTTAAAAACACCGAAGATGTCAGAAGTTATCCATTAAAAAAACAGCACAGGATGCAAAAACTGCTATCATGTTGCTGATTGGTAGTTTATTTGTTCTTGTTCTTCAAGGATAAACATGGATGTGATGTGATGTACTGTAGCTTCTTCTTAAATGAAGTCAAGAATCTCTCAGCAATTATACCAAGAGAAACTTGTTAGCTACTTAATTTTACATTCCCCACTCTAAGTTTTCCCATATTCTGTTCCATTCCATTTCCACAACATAATCTTTGTCAACTCTATAGCCTTTATATCTAAATCCCCCTTATCTTTTTCCAAACCCAGCATAAAAACCAATAATCTACTTTCTGTATAAGAACTTTTTTCATATTTATTTTTCCATAGCTTCATTATATGTCCCCTTTCTGTTTTCAAGCACTTACATTCAATTAACAAATGCCTAATATTTTCTACTTCTTCCTTACATAATTTACAAACTAAATCACTCATATTTTTTCATTTACATGTATATTCTCTTGTTGCTAAAGATCCTGTTCGAGCCTTAAATAATAAACTACTTTCCTTACTATTATCATATATTAACTTGCACCTAATATTCTGTTTATTTCTATGTATATTTAAACTCTTTTTACTCTCCTTACTAGTTCTCCATCTCTCTAACTCCCTATTCTTTATTAATAAATCTATTCTTTTATCCCATTCCTTACGACTATAACACTCAACAATCCTTCTAATACAATCATCCCATCTTTTGTACAAATATACTGATATAAATTCTTTATCCAAATCTTTTGCATACCGTATTACCTTTCTCACCCATCTTGTTGCCTGCTCTTTACTCATAACCCAATTGAATACTATTTTGGCTATTCTTTTATTATCCATAAACTGCAATCTATAAAACTTTTTCATTTTATTTTTTGCATCTCTCATATGAAAACTTGACCATCCCATTTCTCCTTGAATTGCCTCCCTTGCTGTCGATACATCTGTATCCAATGCATGTCTTTCTACTTCCCTTTGAACTTTTTCTAAGTAATTTAATACCTCTTTACTAACATATAATGCATCATTACCATATGTTAACCTGCTACTGCAACTCCTTTCCATATAATTCTAGCTACATCATATTTATTATATGAAAACACTGTTAATTTCTTTTTGCTTCATTTATCAAACATTCCATGCAGTAGTGCCACCTAGTGAATAGTAATCAATAGATGCTAAAAGGTTCTTGCAAAAACTTATCTAGTACCTATTCATCCAATATCCCCAGACTAATTTTTGTCTTGTCACTTTCATTAGTGAGGCAACTTGAAACTGAGAGAAGGTGCAATCCTTTCTGATTCAAGTCTCTTCACTGATGAAAAGCATGAGATAGAAACTAGTGTGGAGAAATTGGATTAGTAGGCCCTAGATAGGGATATTATGCACAAACCTCCTACCATTCATTGATTACTATGGGGGTTGTGCTGGTATGGAGAATTTGCTACTGTTTTAACAGCTTGTATTGGTATAAGAAATAGTGATCATGTTATGCTTTATTGGTTTTCAAGGATAATTGTGAGTCTAATAGTAGCTCTTTTTCTATTGTAACTAGCAATGAGCAAAACAATTGTATATTTTCCATAGTTTATTTAAATGTTTATGATTATTTTTATAAAAATATTAGTATAATAATAATTTAAAAACAAAAGTATATACAATTACACTTTCAAATATGTTTTTTTTTTTAAAAAATTATAAGAAATTCATGTAACAGTAATACAGAAACTACTATCAGTAACAGTTTGATAAACACAGAAATATGAAACCTTTATGAAAATATTAAATTTTAGAACAAAATTTTATAAATTTGTGATCTTAGGAACTAATGCAACCCTCCAGCAGCTACCTTTTACTCATCTGCTTAACTATAAAGCATATGAAATGGTGATTGTATGATGTTTTGATGGTTTTATATCTATCCTGGCCATGGGATAATGGTGACTGTGGTTTTTGAAAAACCAAAGACATCAAATGTATAGATGCTGAACTGAGTTCAGATCTATATTACTATACAAATGAATAAGCTTGGCTTGGAAATATTATAATGTTTTTTATCTTGGGGTGCTAGCTTTAAGGTAACCAAATAGATAAAGATGGCTGCTGGGAGTTGCATTAGCTCCTAAGATCTAGGTGAAATGTTGTCAAATCTGAGATTTCTCACTGATAAAAGCCACAAGCTGGAAACTAGTCTTGAGGATATTGTATGAGTAGGCACCGGATAGGGATTTTATGCACAAACCTTGCATCCATTGATTACTAAGACTTATTATACTGGGAGATATTACTGTATGGAAAGTTTGTTACTGTTTTAACAGCTTCTGTAAACATAAGAAACGGTGATGCAATAAAAAATAATCGAAATGGCTTTATTGTTTGAAAGTTCATAAAAAGTTAGAGAGCCATGAATGCCAGTACTGGAATTGGTCTGACCTTATATTCCAGAGTCTGATGCTCTACTGTGACACTTAACCATGAAGATTCTATTGTAATAATTTGAAATGATATTTTGAATAGGAATTATTTAATTGTTTGAAATAAAAGATATTATGTGCTTGTTTTTTTTATTTTAAGTTACCATAATTGTTCCCAACACATTCAGAAAAAGCCTGGCCTCCGTATTCATAGGAATCATTATATACATAGTTGAGATCATATTTAGGATACATTTCCAATGCTATTGAAGAAGTTTTAAGTTGTGTTGTCATAACACTATAAAATTTAGATTGTTGCAAATACAAGTATGTATATAATAATTGTGCACTTCCTCCAACATTGCTTTTTATTTTTATGACTGTAGTCTTTGAAACTGACTATAACCAGGTTTATGAGAGAGGATTAAGATGTAATGCAGGTTTGAAAGTGGAATTTTTAATTTGAATCGATTAATAACAAAAACAAGAAATTAATCTTGGATTCTGAATTTACAGTATGGTTATGATTATGCAATTTTTTGTCAGTTTAAAAAACAATTTACAGAATGCATTTAGTGATTTGAATGCAACATTTAAAGTCTTTAGTTTAAAAATTAATATTCTAATAATAAAAAAAAGTCAAGATTTTATCAACCAATGATGGAAGAAAAATGCTCAGCATATTTTATGAGAGAGGACCCCAAAATATTCGGAATAGTTCTCTGGTATGTGCGTCTGTTGTAATGTATGCTTCTGCTGCTACATACCTCTTACAGGGATACTACTTCATCAATTGACCAAATGACATTACCATGTGAAATCATGGTGCCATATAGCACATTTTTTTATAAAGTGCGTTTTATATATTTGTCGATTTTTGTAGTGGCTGAAATGTTGGAATGTTAAATTCTGTTTATTGTTAAGGAAAATAGCAAGATAATCGGTTGTCATGCTTGAAACAGATTCCAAGCAAACTGATCTTAGTAAAACATAAGTTTATGAGTTGTTTAATGGAGGTGTCAAATTCTCCACATTACTAAAAATCATGGCGAGTGAAGTCCAATGGCAAGCCAATATGGTTTTTTTTCTAATGCAAATGACATTTTACTCTCAGAATTTGTTTCTAATGGTCAGTGTTTTATCTGCAAGTTCTGAAGTGTTTATGGGCTGTGGTAAAATGTAAAAGTCCCATTTTGTGGCAAAGTCAGAAGTGCAAGTTTCACCACAATAAAGCATCAATGCACAAGCATTGAGTGTGAAACAATTTTTAATTAAATTGGACATAACACAGTTTATCCATCAGCCATATTCACTCAATCTTATTTTATCCAACTTTTTTATTTATTCTCTCAAATGCAAAAATATCTCAATTTTTTTTTTTTTGCAGACTTAGATCTGGTGAAACAAAGAACAATGCAGGCATGCAAGTATTTCCAGGCTACTATGAAAAGTGAAAAACACATTTAGGCTGGGGTATTGCCTAATATGGACAATAATTTGAAAGCAATTAAATTTATAACACTTAAAAATAAATGAGCAATTTTTTATTGTAAAATTATAATTACTTTTGGATATCACTTTGTGGCTTGGATAGTTATTTATCATCTTGATAATGTAAAATAATTTAAATGCCCTTGATCATTCTATAAATAGAAAGGCATACTTAGATGTCAGTTAAACTTAGACTCCAATGTTCTGCTTTTAATAAGTTAAAGTATTTCATTACAAGGAAATAGCTACTGCAGCTAAGTCAATTGCATATAGTATAGTGGTCGACAGAACCTCCCAAACCTAATCTGCTATATCAGGGCACCACTAGGCTATTCGAATCTAGAAAATTTATAAAGGCAGCAGATACATACAGGTGAGATTCAACTTGTATTTAACCAAAAGCCCCAGTCACTAGTTCAGGGAGAGTGTATATTTAAAATTTCTTATTCTTAATTTTAAATATTATTAATAAAATATATAAAATAAGTTACTGCCAATAACCACAGATGGAAGCATTTAATAGATTTAATACAATTTTAATATTTTACTAAGCGTAAATATGCTACATAGAATATGCATATAACTAACTCAATCCCTTTTAACCTTAGGTTAAAATTTCATGTTTAAACCAATGCTAGCTTATTGATATACCGATGTGACCAATGCAAAATGAGATTATTAGCATAACACAATCATGCTAACAGGAATTTATATCTGTAATATGATATCATTAGAGAATTAATGAATCATGGTGGGAAGGAATGAACATCTTCCCCACGATCATTCATAAATTTCACCAACAGACAGGAATGATCCACTGCCCAATTGGTGATACAAAAATGAAATTATTTGAAATATATATATATGAGATGCTCTGTAAAAGGGGGGTAGTGGTCTTTGCCGGCTTACTATTCCAACCTGAATGTAAAACAATCTGGTGTAGAAAATAGGTCTACCACCATTGACAATGCAGTGGCTATACTTTTGGGTCATATGTTCAGGGATGCCCAGTATGCTAATGCACCACAAGGGAACAATTATCCAATGTGGCTATCCAGATTACATTGACATAAAGCATTCTACATCTATCCACCAGCCCTGGTTTAATTACAAAATAATTAGCCCAAAATTAACACACTTTAAACTAACATAATCTTACGAATCTATGCAGCCATTTATGATTATTTTTAATTTATTAATTTAAAAGAAATTATATATTAAAAGAAAATATAACAAATAATTTAAATTTCTGCTTAATCCTATAAGAAACTTTATGGGTTAGGTACCGTTTATGTTTAGGTATTTGAAAAGTTCTTAAATTATTAAAGTATTTGAAAAGTTCTTAGATTATTAAAGTTCATACATTTTGTGGCTTTAGGTTTATTTGAAGTCCGTCTAGGTGGGCCATGATGCATCACACAATTCAAAATTCCTTCCATTTCATATAGTTCTAGGTGGGGACAAGTTCATCGGTTGCCACTTTCTGGGAACCATAACACTTAAGGTCACCTCAGCTGGTGCAAATACAGGAAACATAATTTATTGTGTGACTTCTGCATTTTGAGATCCACAATACACTTAAAAAATATTTGTATTTTTATATTGGACTATTTCCATAATCTAATATGTGTATTTAATGTCTTTAGAAAAATTTAATCTTATTTAAATATTCCAAATACATTCAACTGTTCGTAATACCTCAGTTGGTTAGAGTGTTACCTTAAAATTTAATACTTGAGAATCTAAGGATCCAGGTTTGAATCCCATGCTAGTACTGTCACGGGTCAGGCCAGCAACACCTGAAGAAGAGTGGAGAATAATACCTCTTGAAACTAACAAACTAACCTGTTTGATGTGCTATTACTAACAGTTGAATGTATTTGGAATATTTAAATAAAGTAAATTTTTTCTAAAGACATTCAATACACATATTAGATGATGGAAATAATCCAATATAAAAATACAATTAGAACACCATCATCACAAACCTTCAGGAAAACACTTATAAATTGTTTCAGTAATACACAATTAGCAAGAGCAATCCAAATCTCAATCTCCACTTAAGTTTTTTTTATATATCATTTTGAATTTTTATCATCAAATTCCAGGGTCGATCTTGCCTTGCTTGGCACTGTTTTTACTGGAAATGATGACTTTTCTCTGAGGACTGTGTGTTTATTTCTATCGTTATTGACCAGCTTGTTTTAGAGTGGGAACTCAAAATTTTATCACTAGTATTTTTTAATTTATCTTTTATCTGACTTTATGCCCAAGGGCATGTTTGCTATTACGTCATTATAGAAAATCATTTTCATTCTAAGATTAATTAGTTATTTTAAAAAAGCTGTTAATTAGTTATTTTAACAGCTTTTTTAAAAATTCTTTTATATTAAAACAATCATTTTTAAATTTTTAACTTTAAACAATTATATAATTAATTTTCCATCTGTGCATTATATATATATATTAATTTATAAAAATTATTAATTTTTTATATATTTCTATTTGAGGGTGATTTTATTTATATTTTTTTCACTTTTATTTGAAAGTGATGTAATGGCATATATGCATACCATTACAATAGGCAGTTATTTTATGTAATTTATTGGATGGAAGTGAAATTTGTATGCTCTATTGACACAATATAAATATTACTAAACATCATACAATCACATTCCCTATGTTTACACAAGCTGTTGTAACAGAGGCAAAACTCTCCATTCAGTACTGCTACCTAGTGCAAGCCAGAGTAATCAATAGTTGCAAGAAGGTTGGTGTATAAAATCCCTACTCATCCAATGCCCCAGACTAAATTCTAGCTTGTGGCTTTCAGCGGTAAGGACCCTCTACTTTCCCTTGCATTGGAGGATATTACTGTATGGAGACTTTTGCCTCTGTTATATCATGTGTAAGTATAGGGAATGGTGATCATATGATGTTTAGTGATTTAATACCAATCATTCCAAACAGAAAGATGTGATTATAGTTATTAAAGAACCAAATACAATGTCATTATTGTGTTTTATTTTGAACTCATAACTTTATAGTTAACTAAAAAGGCAAAAGATGTCTGCTAGAGAGTTGCATTAGATCTTAAGATTTAGGTACAGTACTCTCGGATCCAATGTTCCTCACTGATTAAAGCCACAAGCTGGAAACTAACCTGAGGATATTGGATGAGTAGGCATTAGATAGGAATTTTAAGTACAAACCTTTTTGCATCCATTGATAACTCTGTCTTGCACTGGATGACACTACTGTATGGAGAGTTTTGCCCTTATTACAATATAAATGCCTTAGAAATGTTTTATAAGTCTTGCATTGTAATTTTCTTTACATATCTAATCCAATGAAGGTATGATTTTACAATGAAAGTGATGGTACTATAGGGTCCACTATTGTAAAATCATACCTTCATTGGTTTAGATATTTAAAGAAAATTGACAATGAAAGACTTACTAAAAGAATGTTCTATAGTTGAACTTAGTTATAAGTTTTGTGAGAGAAATAGACTTTGTCTATATTATAAAGATTATCTCAAAGACATTCTAAATAAGTGCAGTACTGATTGGTTTCCATTGGGAAGGTATGGCAAAGAATTGAATAGATTGAAAAGCTACAATTAGACATGGCATTTCTTTTACAACATTGTAAAATATCAAGCGCAAAATATTAAATAATATTTTAAAATTAAGAATGGTAATAAATAAATTGTTGAAAAGAAATGTTTCAATTATACATAGTTTAAATAAACATAGACACATGTATATATTAATTAATGCAATAGACCTTATAAATTACTTTATATGGAAATGAATTCCTAATACATTAATTGTATACCTTACAGATATGGAAATAAATTCCTAAGAATAATTAATATTATAAATCTTATAAATTACTACATATGGAAATAAATTCCTAAGAGAGTACTTAATTGTGTAATTAAAAAGCTAAGAGGAATTTCATTGTATGGTAACAAACTCTAAATAATATGTAAATTAATTAAAGCCAAATAATTTACTCCAGAAAAGATAAGAGAAACAAAGGAAGAGATGGATATAAAAAGCTAGAGAAAAAGGACTATTGGCATTTTCTGTGGTTGCTGTTACCATCACAGTGTCCATGAGTTGAAGAGCAGTGAAGATCATCAGAAGAGGACTTCATTCCTAGGATCTTGGCTTCTGTAGGTCACTAAGCCGACTAGTGCTTTTAACAGGCTGTCTCAATCATTAATATTTGAAATGCCTCAAAAGGGTCATCAAGGGTTGTATTATAAAGACTATAGACATTTGTGAAGGCAAAGTGAATAATAGCTTTCTTAAACAGTATAAACATTATTTACTATTCAGTAAGTAATCTGTGAATTATATTCGTTCAAATACAGACTTTATATTTGTAATTCTTTTTCCTAATTGTTAATAAATTATTATTGCTAAATATATATGTGCTGCCATCTGTTGAGTGTATTATATATTTGATTGCTGGTCACCCAGTCATAGTTGGGGACACAGCAAATTATTAGTGCAGTCACATCGAACCTGTGAATAGTGGATAAATGCAAAAAGCCAAGTTATTGGCAGTCATTGTTGTTTGAATCTAAGGAAAATAGGAAAGAGTTTAAGCCATTAGTAAGTTTCTTTTATTCAGGTTATCAAACTTAGGGAGAAAAGTACAGAAATATAGTTATTAAAGTTAGTAGTGAGGCTAATTGTTCAGTAATTAGTTATGAGTGCTTTTGGGCAGAATAGTATACCTGAATTTGAGTTTAGAAATGGGTCTGAATAGCTGTTGCTTATTACACAGTTATAAACCTTCTTTACATTGAATGGCATTGAAGATAACAAGAGAAGTAGCTGCACTTATGTGTTTCGCTGGTATTAAAGTGATAGAAGCTGTAAATAGATTATTTGACTTGCCTATTACAGAGGAAATAAAGTACAATTAAATGATCACTTCAGCTATTGTCCATCATGGCACATAGCTCACTTAACTTTGCAAAGAAAGAACCAGCTAGAGGATGAGAAAACTAAAAAGTATAATCCAGCCCTTAGAGAATTGACAAAAGGTTGTGAGTATAGTGAGTTTGTGGATGAAAGACTCATGGACCCCTTTCTATGGGTAATGTCTGATGACAGGCTCAGATAGCAATTTCTCATGGAACCTGAGATTACTCATGAGATGGCCATAAAGAAAGGCATAGCATACAAGTTATTGCTGGAACAGACTCAGATTTTTAGCACTGAGAGGAATGAAAACCCTAGATGTATGTTTAAACAGAGCAAGAAAAATCTGTGCTGCTGAACACTGAAAAAAAAATAAAAATGTTAATGTAACATGTTTTTGTTGCAGTAAAGGAAGACGCATATCAAAAAAAATGTAGGTGGCTTAAAGAGTCATGCTTTAAATGTGGTGAAAAGGGGTATTTAGCATGTATTTGCAGAAGTAATTCACATATGCAAGGAAATAGGGGATAATTCCATACAATTAAAATATGGGCATCCAAGTTCTAAATCAGTTTATGATAAAGCTGAGACTTTGGGGAGAAGAATGTATAGCTGAAGTCAAAGCCATACTACATCACCACAGGGTTCTGAACAAACTGTGAGAGATTGTTTATTTGTAAAGAGTGTGTACTAATGGGAGACTAAGTCATAATACCAATGGAGCATAGACAACTAGTTTTAAAGCTTTTACATGAAGGTCACTCCAGAATTGGGTGAACCAAAATATTAGCTCATAGCTATGTTTTGTGGCCAAAAAATAACATCAGACATCAAGCAATACATAAAAAATGCACCCCCTATCAATCTGAAACTAATATGAAGTTAAAACAATACAATTTATGGCTAATAACAACAGAAGACTCAGAGAGTACAAATTGATCACACAGGGCCAGTAAACAGCAAGATACTGCTCTGGGTGGAATAACATATTGTAAAAGATATAAGTACAAAAGAAATGATTGAAAATGTAAATGCTATGTTTTTATGCCACGGTCTCTTCTTGAAACCATTGTGTCTGGCAATGGCACTGGATTGACCATGCATGAAATGGAAAGCTATTTTATTGACAATGGCATTAAACATATACATGCACCCCTGTATCATCCAGAATCAAATGGAATTTCTGAAAAGCTGTACAGATAATAAAAAGGCCCTCAAGAAGTCAAACAGTGTAAGTATGCAACAAGCAATATATAATGCTAGGTTGAATCAACACTCCACCCCATCAACATCTACAGGAAAATCTCCAGCAGAACTTGTGATGGGGAAGAAACAGAATTAAATTATTACCTTTATGTCCAAGTATGTCCGATAAAATAGAGAGTGAGAAAAATGAAAAAATACAAACAGTGGACTGGTAAAGTGACAATATATACATAATAGGGAACAGTGTTTGGGTTTGAAACATAATCCAGAAGAAATGGATTAAAGAAGAAATTGTGAAAATGTTATCAAAAACAATAACAATCATCCACACCCAGGATGGGACATCATACAGAATATATGTAAATCATGTTTGTTGGCGATTCAAAGAAAATTGGGAAATTGCAGTACCCATGCCAAAAGATGAAAATCAAGAAATACAAGACACAGTGGAACCAACACCACATGGAATACAGATCAAGGAGGAAGAAGAAAAACCAGAAAGCTGTGACATGGAACCTGGAAGAATAAAACAGGAACTAGAATCAACACCGAAGCTGACTGGATTAACAACTAGATCATCCAAACCCAGACATCAGATATGAAGACCAGCCAGATTCAACCACTATATATGTAAGCCTAAACTATTTTCTGGAGTAAGGGGAGGAGTGCAAAATATTAAATAATATTTTAAACTTAAGAATGCTAATAAATAAATCATTGAAAAGAAATGTTTTAATTAAATGTAGTTTAAATAAACATAGACACATGTATATATTAATTAATGGAATAGACCTTATAAATTACCTTATATGGAAATTAATTCCTAAGACACTAATTAATTGTATAGATCTAAAACCTTAAAGATATGGAAATAAATTTTTAAAAATAATTAATATTATAAACCTTATAAGTTACCGTATATGAAAATAAATTTCTAAGAGAGTAATTAATTGTATAATTAAAAAGCTAAGCAGAATTTTGTTGTATGATAACTAAATAATACATAAATTAATTAAGCAAACTGATTAATTAAAGCCAAAGAATTTGCTCCAGAAAGATAAGAGAAACAAAGGAAAAGATGGATATAAAAAGCTAGAGAAAAAGGACTGTTGACTCTTTCTGTGGTTGCTGCTATTGTTACTGTGTTCATGAGTTGAGCAGTGAAGATCATCATCAGATGACTTTATTTCCAGGATCTCAACTCCTGCAGGTCAAAGCTGAATAGTGCTTTTAACAGATTCTCTCGATCTTTGTTATTATTTTGAAATGCCTCAAGAGGCTCACTGAGGGCTGTATTATAAAGACTATAGACAGTAGTAAAGGTAAACTGAATAATAGCTTACCTAAATGTTATAAACATTATTTGCTATTCAGTTATTGATCTGTGAATTAAGCTCGTTCAAATGCAGACTTTATATTTGTGTTAAAGATCAGTATAATAATTATTTTTCCTAATTGTTAATAAATTATTGAAATATGAACTTTATTAACACTTCTTTAACACTTTAAGCAAACAATCTTTATTTATTTTTAACCGTTTCGACTGTCCTAGCAGTCTTCTTCAGATATACAACAAAAATTATACAAATATTACATCAATACAACTAAAATTCTTATTCCTTATATTTTTATATAGTCATCATTATAAAATTATAGTAAAACTATAATAAAACAAAATAATGCAAAGCAAAAACAACTCAATCCAAAAACTTTTAAACAAAATTTTTAAATTTTTTAAAATAAAAAAATTAAAACTTCTTTAAAATTATTTTTAAAAATTGCAACGAAAAATAAATACATGAAAATAATTCAAATTTTAACATCAAACCAAAAAAAAAAAAAAACCCTTAAAAACCATTAAAACATTAATTTAAAAATTAATACCAAAAATTATCATTTTCTACTTAATTAAAATTACATAAATAAAAATTACATAATTAAAATTACATAAATAAAACTAAAAAAAAAAACAATTAAGCCAAAACCAAAAAAATCCCAAATCAAAATTTAAAAATTAAAATTAAAAAATTAAAAAAATTAAAAAATCAAAATTAAAAAACAAATAAACAAAAATCATAAATCAAAAACTAAAACTAAAAAATCATTCCTTCCCTCCTTTTTCACATATCCATTTATACTCTAATTAGCTCATTTTATACCTCCATACCATCTCCAATTCATATGATGGAGACAGGGTATGATTTGGAGAAGGAAAATAAAATGATTAGTTATGCAAATAGTAGAAGGGACAGGAAAATAAGAGAAGCATTGTTGATGAAGAAAATAAGGCCTAACATTAATAGAGAAGGAGGAATAAGGACTTTGGTAGTGTAAAATTAAAAGCGAGCATGGTTTAGGATGATTAAAGTGAAAGGAAATCGAAAAAAATAATAGGTAAAAGGATTAAAATTTAAGGTAATTAGGTAATAGGGGTGGTTAATAGAGGGAGCTAGTTGATGGGAAAATAAAGAAAGTTGGGGGGGGGGTTACTGAAAAAGAAAAATGGAGAAAAAGTGAGGGAAGTAGAATAGTTTAAGGTAAGGATAGTTAAGTTTGTATGTATATTAAATGTTATAAAAGGATAGTTAAATAAGTAAAGATGATAGGGAGTGTTAAAGTATAAATGAATAAAGCAATTGGAGAGATCATATGGAGGTATAAAATGAGTTCAGTAGAGTATAAATGGGTGTGTTAAAAAGGGGGAAGGAATGATTTTTGTTTTTGTTTTTTGATTTTGATTTTAAATTTTTTTAATTTTTTAATATTAATTTTTAAATTTTGATTTTTGATTTTTTTTGTTTTTGGTTTATTGTTTTTTGGGTTTATTTATGTAATTTTAATTAAGTAGAAAATAATAATTTTTGGTATTAATTTTTAGATTAATATTTTAATGGGTTTTTAAGAGTTTTCTTTTTCATGGTTTGCTGTTAAAATTTGAATTATTTTCATATATTTATTTTTGGTTGTAATTTTTAAAAATAATTTTAAAGAAGTTTTAATTTTTTATTTTAGTATTTTTATTTTTTTATTTTAAAAGATTTAAAAATTTTGTTTAAAAGTTTTTGGATTGAATTGTTTTTGCTTTGCATTATTTTGTTTTATTATAATTTTATAATGATGACTACATGAATATATAAAGAATAAGAATTTTGGTTGTATTGATGTAATATTTGTATAATTTTTGTTGCAGATCTGATGAAGACTACTAGGATAGTTGAAACTGTTGTAAATAAACAAACATTGTTTGCTTAAAGTGTTAAAGGAGTGTTAATGAAGTTTATATTGAAATATAAAAGAAGCAGAATATAGAGGGAAAAAGAAGTAGATAAGAGTTATATATGAAATTATTATTGCTAAATATATATCTGCTGTCATCTGTTGAGTTTATTGTATATTTGTTTTCTGGTCACCTAGTCATAATTGAGGATACAGCATCAAATAAACTGAAAAAAGAACTATCATTTTCTGCATATGGACGTTTTGTGGTTCACAGATTGTTTTGTATAGTTAGTGCAAAACTCATTTCTGTTGTGTATAGTTAATGCAAAACTCATTTCTAAAGCACTTTCCTTTTCCCTTGGAGTTGGAATCTCTATATTCGTTTAGAGTGACTGTTATATGTGTGTATATATTATTGAAAGATGAAGTCGATCACTACATTTATAAAATATACTTTTTAAAATAATTATAAAAAAATTCAAATCCTTTTTTTAATAATTAGAGGAATTTATTTTTTTTATCTCTCCCATTTCGTAATAATTGTAATTATCAATATTTATTTATCACAGTATATCCACTTTTATTCATTCGGATCGTTTGAATTCCACTAGTAGAAATAAAATACTTTTGTGATACATTATTTTAATTAGTTACCGTTTAAATTTTTGTAAATGCTTTTCAAATAACATTTGAACGAAGACATGCCTTTGTACATAATATCATATCAATGAAAATACTTGTTTGTTTTTTTTTTAAAAAATTATTTTGTTTTGTAATAAATTTTCTTAACATTAAATTTATAAATACTTAAAATGTGTTTTATTTCAAATGAACATTATTCAAATTTTAGTAATTTAAAGGTTTTAACAATTTTAAATCAGCTTTTGCGCATGCGCACCACAACGAAATAGCTATTAATGAATTTATTTTAAGCGTCTCTGCGCATGTGTGTGCCATCTATTTTTGCCATCTCTGATTGAATAATGTTTGAAATGAAAAATTGCTGATGACTATAAATATGTGTTAAAGCCAATTCAATCAGTAAAACAAATCTTGTTTTTGATCATTTAGAAAAATGAAATATTACTACAATAAATTGTGTTAAAAGAATGAAACTTATTTTTTAGTCCTTGTTAGTAAACAGTCTGTAAGCCTTTGAGTTGAGAACATGCATTACTTAAATGAAAATTAATTGTATATATTATCTTGAAAATAAATAACGAATTACTGCGCTGTGATTTGCAATTGAAATAGATAAGAAAAGCTCGATTTTGTTTATCAATTTCGTATTCTATATATTTATTTATTTTTTTAACAAATAATATATTATTGTATTGAAAGTTTTTGTGTTAGTAATAATTAATTACATAGATAAATAACTTTTTTTCTCTTTACAATTGGTCAATTATTTCTAATATACAAATATTGTCAACTACATAGTCGTTTATTCTATCAATCAAATTTGTGTACATCATATATACATATCCTCTAAATATTTTATCCTCTAATTACACCTACATTTTGATCATATTTTATAGACATTATCAACGTCTACTGTTAATTATTTTTACAGACAGATCATCCACGTCACACGAGCAAACTTTCTTATTTCATCAATCTGTCACATGTGATTTCTTACTAAGTCTTTTATAATCTTTTGGAATCATTTTCTAGCAATATGTTCAACCCAGATACATTTCAGTTTTTTTTAATTCTTCCAATATATCTCACCCTTGTATTTCATTTCCCATCCATTTTTGTTATTTTTTACATACATTTCTCCATACTTTGTTGAATGGCGGCCGGAAGTCTTTGCATTGTTCTTCTGTTAAATGTCCAAGTTTCAAATTCATAAGGTAAAACTAGTGAAACATATTTATTAATAACTTTTCTTTCCAAACATTTGTTGCATATTTCCTTCTAGTATTAAGTTATTTCTAAAAGCTCTCCACCCATTTCTGCTATGTTTCCATTTGTATTAGTAATCTGACCAAAGTATTTATAGTTGTTACTCTAGTCTTTTTAGCATTTATCTTTAATGCTGTTTTCTTATTTTTATCTGATTACACTTGCAGTATTTCCTGAAGCTCTGAAGAATCATTTACAAAAACAACCACATCATGTGCAAAATCTAGATGGCTTAAGTAATCTCCATTTACTTTTACTATCTTAGCTCCCCATTTTGGACCATAAAATATTTCTTGTAAAACTGATCTAAAAAGTTTTGGAAATGTCGAATCATCCTGTAATACACTCTTCCCAATATCATATTTTTCAGAATATGACAATATCCTGGATTTATCTCTTGTTGATCCAATACTTTGATCATTGTGTAAATGCTTATAGAATCAAATGTCTTTTCATAATCTACAAATCTAAAGCATAATACTAACTCATATTCATTGATCTTTTCTATAACTTCTCTCAATACATGGATGTGATCCACAATGCTCATTTTAAAATCCAATATGTGCCTTTGGATGGTTAAAGGCCAATTATTTTGGGGAAAATATTGTTTACAAATTGTTGTATATTTATATCTGTATATATCTGTAGAAATGATTGAAAATACATCTTGAAAATGACCATAGAGCTATGATTGAAATATGGGTGCAATTATCCATATGAATGATAACACTTTTTATATATTTAAATAATTTATTATAATAATATCAAATACCATTCAGTGAGTTAATTAAATTAATAATACTGTATTATTTTCATAATGATGTATGTGATAATATATTGATCTATTTCTATCATCTGTCATTAAACGTTGAATGTCTAGAAAAATTTAAACTTTATTTAAACTTTTCCAAATATAAACAACTGTTAGTAATAATACACAAAGACAAAATATGTTAGGAGAATATACTATACAATGTTTTCAGTGGTTTTATTCTCCACTCTTCTTCAGGTGTTGCTGACCTGACCAGTGACAATGTTAGCTTAGGAATCAAACTTACAACTTTAGATTCTTGAATAACTGAATTTTAAGGCAACTCTTTTGGCAGAGTGGCCCATTTGATTAATGTTGCCTTAAAATTCGATATTCAAGAATCTAAAGGTGTAAGTTTGGCTCCTATTCTAACATTATCACTGGCTACACCTCAAAGAGTAATACCACTTGAAATGTTCACTTGGATTATCTTTGTGTGTTATTACTAACATTTGTTCGTATTTGGAAAAGTTTAAGTAAAGATTATGATAGATTATAGAAATAATCCAACATATTATCACATCTAAAATACCATTATCACAAATCTTCAGGAAAACATAATAGTTTCATTATTATACAATTATAAACAATTATATAAAAATAAAGATAACTATTGGTATTGCATATGGCATTTTTGTTCATAATATATTTTAATGGGGGGGGGGGGGGGAGAGGGAGGGAGAGAGGGAGGGAGGGAGGGAGATATTTTACATGCCCACACTTTGGATACCAAAATCTTTAACAGTATAAAATGGACAATGGAATGTTTACTCTTATATACTCCATGAATTGGGTAAAGCTAAATTCTGTAACAGTATAAAATATACAACATCACATCTATAACAATATGTGGGCTAGCTGAAATTAATAGAACTATACAAATTGAACAAACCAAATCTGTGACAATATAAATTTAACCAAGCTCTACTCATAAAGATAAAATCTATATTGGAATAAAGTTAAACTCTATTAATAACATTTATATATTAGATGTATGATAACTCGACTGAACGCCAAAATTATAATACACAATTTAAAATAATTTATTTGAAAATTTATAGGAGATATATTGAGAAATAGTTTATACTGGGCTTCATTCATATAAAATAACCCTTTTATTATTAAGTACTAACATTTACAATATTGTTAAAGGATGATTAAAATAATTTAAACTTGATGATCATGTATATAAAGTTTGGTTAATAATTTCTTGACTAGGTTTTATGTTTGAATAATACCAATTGGTGTCCATGAAAACATTAGGTTCACATTTAATGATTACCGAATTCTAATAAAGTAATAAAATCTTATTTTGTTAATTAAAATTTTTTAAATGTTTGTGATTGCGTAGAGTCTTTAAATTAATATAATATAGGGAGCCTACCAATAGCTCTAACAAGCTTTTATTGATAAGTGCCAAAAAGAAAACCTATAAAATCTCTATCTAGGATTATTCCCATCCAAAGATCTATCAGTTTTGACCTGTTGGCTCATGTCAGTGAGGAGCTAGGATATTCAGACACTAGATCTAAAATACCAACTCAAAAGCCAGCACTTATCTAATATGTAACTATTAAGTAGAAAATCTGAATCGTTAATCAAAAGCTCGAAACCAATTGGTCTGAGGATCGGAATAATTCTAGATAGAGATTTTGTAGGTTTTCTCTTTGGCATGTATTAATAAAAGCTTGTTAGAGCTATTGGTGTGCTCCCTATATTACATTTCTGCAATACGATCTTAAAAATTAAAGTCATATGAAGATTTTTAATTATTATTGCTATGTCATCTACATATTAAATCAAATAAGACAACTTAAATGTAATAAATAACAAGACATTAATATATTTTGAATAGTTTGAATCAATGTACTATAAAATGTTCTATTTGTTTTGACTGTAATATGATGTTAAGATATTGCATGTTTTGACCCAAAGAAAATATTTATTTATTTTAATAGACAATATATACATTAAAATATATAAAACAAGTTATTAAATACAATTTTATTACAATTGGTTTAAATTTAGAGTTAGTTATAAAAATTTTATTTTGGTTAATTATATATATATATGTTCTCCTATACGCACATGTACACTAAACAATCTTAAAAACAACAACAATAATAATGCAAATAATAATTATATAGATAAAGCATACAACCTGTTTTATCAAATGGGATAATATATTGATCAATGTTTATATACAAAGGGTTTCACAATCTTTGAGTTACTTTTATTAAATTCATGCAAAGAAAATCCATGAAGAAATTCATAAAATGATATTTTCAAAGACATAATAATTTTCGAGAGCTTGCTTTTTAAAAAATATCCAGAGTTTATTTAACAAATAATCCTTAATGGACCATAGCAATATTCACATTGTAGTTGGTGTTGAGTAACAAGTATTGTTTTAATCTTTTAAAATGATTATTTTTAACAAATTTGTTTTTTGCCATACAAATAGGCACATATATTTATCAAATTCAAAATCATCATCCATTCCGGTTATAATTTTTAACAAATTATTTATTTTTTGTCATATAAATAGACATATATATATATGTATGTTAATTCATATGCAAAACTTTATAAACATTTTATAAAGTTTTCTTCTAAAACATTTTTAAACAAATTCCACTTATTAGTTGTTAAAATAGTCATTTCTCAAATGACTAAATTGTCTTTTTGATGGTATTTACATTAAATCTTTTTTAAATATATATATATCACTTTTTTTAAAAAAAAGTATTTACTGTGAAAATGCAGTACACCACTAAAGTGATAGAGAAATATATATATATATATAGAGTCTGAACTTAAAATCAAGGGTTTTTATATTATTCATCTATTGACATAACATTTAGGTCATTGACCTAGAAGCAGTAGCTAATGTCTAACTTGAATTTGTCCCTTCTACCTTATTGAGTGATTATTGCACTTTAATTAGAAATCATTTGAATACACAACTTCTTTACAAAATGTTTTCTTTTAATTTTAAAAGAAATATATTTTAAAATAAAAAGTAATAACAATGATTTTTAATTTTTTATTAAATTACAAATCAAAAATAAAATACATTTATTTGTTTAATAAAAGATCATTACAAATAATATATCTTTAATAACAATATTACTTTAAAAATACATATGATTTTAAATTTACACTGTAATCTAAATACACACACATAAATATTATTTATCTAAACCTATTGTTTTTAAATTTGTAAATAGACAAAACATTAATGTAAAATATATCAAATATACATCTTTAAATTTATGAATAATTTTATACTAAGACATTAATTTCAATGCAATAAATTACTTATCATATTACTTTAAAAAAATGAAAGAAAAATAAATCACAAATACAGTTCTCTATTTTCATGCATTTTACTTTCATACAATTCTCTATTTTATACACATTTTGTACTTTCAATTTATATATATATATATCAAAATATGCATAATTTAATGTAATGATTCTTTCTCATGGACTATTAGTCAATAGTCCCTCCCCATCTCTCCCACATTACTTTACTTATAGTGTAAAAAAATGCTGATATAAACCATTTAAATTTATTATTTTTTAAATGCAATGAAAAAATATTGTTGTAATTTAATATTAATAAATATTAAAGTGGTGGAAATTTCCAGTTAAATTATTGCTTTGCATTTTTAGTTAACAAAACACTAGAGTAATTAGAGGAGGATATTTTTTTATTAGTTTAAAAAAATATTGCTTGTGTTGCAATTGATTTTTCTGTTGTAGATTAAGGTCTCATTTAAATGGCAAACAAAGAAATCACTTCTGTAGAGATATTTGTATCTTTCCTTTCCAAAGCAAATCTAGGGAATTTATTGTACAGGCCACCCTGATATAAATTATTATTTAAATAAGATTTCAGGTAGATAGAAGAATTAACTATTCCTACTGAAATATTTTTGTCCATAAATTCGTTTCCCTCATTAGTAAGAGAAAAATGTAATCAAAGATTCTAGTTTTTTTTATAGTTTTATTTGAATGATAAGCATGTATTGTGGATATATAATTTATTTTTGTTTACTTTTTAAAGAACTTATATTTTTTTTGTAAATATAATGAATAAAACTTGTATTTTGTTTCAATTGGACATTTGTATCATTTAATATGATTGACAATATGTTAAATTGTGAAAGACAAGAAAAGAAAAATACAATTCAATTATCTCTTGACAAATTTATAAATTAAACAGCAGATATTAATCAGTATAAAATAAAGACAAGTACTCTATTTTGAAAACTCTTTTTGATGTTTTTAATATTGTTCTACTTTCTTACATTTCCACTTTCATACATATCCACTTTCATACGTATTTCAGAAACCAATTAGGTATAGAATAGAGGACCGCCATATTATTATTTTATATTTGGGTATATCTATAATAATTCCAAAATTAGGATAAACATCACTTGATGATTTTTAACATTTATCTTGACCCTAATTTTTTAAAAAAAATATGAGTGCCTATTTTAAGTCTAATCACAGATGGTAACATATATATATGTGTGTGTGTGTTAGTTTTAGATTAAGAAAATAATATTAAATTTTTTTGATTTTTGGTTGTTAGTGAACAAAGTATTACACAAATCTACAACATCATACTTTCTTTTTCTAGTTTTTATTGTATAATATAATTTCAAGAAAATTGTATATTATTTATTACAAGTTGAATGGCTCAGTTGATAAACAAAAATGGTACTCATGCTTATGACAATCCATCCCACTTGATGGCACTGTTGCTAGTAAAAAAAAAATATAATGTTACTGACCTGATTTACATTTTAATTTTTTTTTTAAAATAACGCTTTCACCGGTTTCTTTTTAGGGATTTACATTTTTTTTAGATATAAAACATTGAGTTCCTTTCAAAATACATTTACTTTTTTTAAAAAAAAAACATTACTTTCTAAATTACAGTTTTTAATTACAGCATATATTTCAGTGCATAGTGATGGAATGTACAAGGGGTGACTGCTGATTTGGCCAATCCGAAGGATCATCCAATAAATCCACTACTCTGATCAAAACAACCGTAGGATTTATAAAACGATGTGCAACCTCAGACATTTGATTTGTCTTGTAGCTGTTCTTTATGAGACAACATTATTTAATAGAATGGAATAATTACATTTTTAAATTACATTATATATTTTAGCATGTAGCGCTCCACCACAGCCATTTTAGTAGACTCATAGCAGTTCTTACACAAACATGACTTTTTCCATAAAATCTCTGAAATGGTGCTGGAACCTACCCTTTTGAAATTAAATTCACCTTCAAAGGAGTTATAGCCAGTTGAATTCTATACAGCCTCACATTGTATGGTAGAGATATGTAAAATGTGTGCTATTTGTATAGTGATGTAAAAAAAGTGGGCTGCGTGCAATGCAATCTAGGTCTGTAATGGCTAATATGAACACAACTGTTCTATATGTCATAAGTTTGGCTGCATAAATGGCATATTTCTGTGCTTTTGCATGGAAACAGTGCCATCGAGCAAGATAGATTGTCATAAGTATGAATACCACAAAAACTTATCATATTTTCATAATGTATGTATGTATTCTTCATGTCAACTATATTTAATATATTAACAAGATTCTTCCATGCCAAGAATTATTTCTCTTCTGCTCCCTCCTTTCCTGTTCTCTCTCTTTCTCCTTTGTTTTTTGTCATTTTTTCTCTTGTTCATTTTCTCTCCTCTCCTATATCTTCTCTACTTTCTGTTCTCTCTTGTCATTTTTTTCTCTCTCTAGTTTTCATCTTTTTCTTATTTTTTCTCATCCAGTTTTCTCTTTTTTTTCTTTCTTCTCACTCTTTCTTTCTTTTCTTCTTCAAAATCACATTTTTTATGTCTAATGTTTTACTGTAAATGAACACAACTGCCTCACCCCTTTTTTTTTGTTTTAAAGATTATATTAGATATCTTTATTTTTACATTATTCTATCCCTACTATATCACTCCAAACACATCTAAGAACTTTCTCAGAAGTGCCAGAAGCAACCCAAAGTCCTTTACCAATGCATGCAAGGCATGACAATTATTGGCAGTGATGATGACTTAATTTTTAGTTGATCACTGATTTTTATATTTATTTAATTCAGATGCAATATTGTTAATTTGTCAATTGATATTCTGATATTTCTTCAAATTTTTGTAACTGTAATACTTTACTACTTTACAAGTAAACAAACTTAATATTATTAAAATTTTGTAATTGTCAACTTTCTTTTTTATATATGTTATTATCACTACAAACAATTATTACAAGAAGTTAGATGGATGTCTGAACAGTTATTTCCAACTGAATAAAACTGTGAGGTTAGAAACCTGGATTTGGTATAAACCATTTTTTCATGATAAAGATTTCAAAAAGCTTGTAATTGACTTTATTACTCAGGTCTTTAAATATAGCAGTTCTTACATTTAATTTTAGGTCTAAAATAGCCTGTATCTAAAATCGTATGGTCTTAAATCTTTTGGGTCATTATCTTAAATATGTTAATATTTTATAAAGAGCTCACAAATAACAAGCTTTGCAGAATATCCTCAACCCCAGACCGGTTTCTGCTACTGGCTTCATCAGTGAGGTGCCAGGATATTCTACTTAATAGTTATCCATTAGATAAAGTGCTGGGCTTGTTCTAATATTTTAATCTAATGCTTAAATATCCTGGCACCTCACTGACAAAGCCAGTAGCAGAAACTGATCTGGGGTTGAGGATATTCTGCAAAGCTTATTTGCGAGATCTTTACAAAATTATTTGTAATACAAGCTTGTTTAAATTAGGTCATGTGACATCTGACTTGATTTATTTGTAAATGTGTTAATGCGAATAACATTACATTGGATAAATCCATTGTAACAGTTTGTTTCACCTGAAGAGTAGTTATTTAGTCAGAAATAAATTGAGCGTATGTGCTAATATTATTATTCTTGGACTAAACCAGGTCTTACATAATTAGCTGAGAGTGAAATAGTGTTGTCTAATATAGAAATGTAAATAATGGAATCACATAATATTTGGCTTAATAGAAAATAGAAATTTTCAGCTGTAGATAAAAATATAATCTGCAAAAGGTTTAGTATCATGGTAAATTTTCATACTGAAAAATCAAGCGTCTAAAGATTGCATCTTGGCTATAGTGTTTCTGGTCCTCGATGGCTATGATTTTTCTATCAACAAAACATTTTGTTACTTTTATGTTAATTTTCTAAATAATAAATGCAAGCTGTTATTAATTGAATGGTTTATTACTTGCAAATCTTTAAGAAGTCCAAACACAGGAAACGACGGAGCTAGTCTCTTATCCATGAATCGTAATTTCCAGATCTGCCATTTCATTATCGCGCTTAACCGCACAGAGGAAAATATAAATAAATGTTTTAATTAGATAAAAAAGAATACCTCACATTTAATGGTAATTAAAACTAATAAAATTATTAACTAAAGAATTTTTTTTTGTCAAAATTTGAAGCATTATAAACTGCAGCGAAAGTCCAATATGTCTATTTTTTTAATTAACAACGTTTTAAATTGTCAAAAGTTTGTTCTTTTTAATTTTTGATGGCATTCTACGATCGTTAAGTAAACAAACTTTAAGTGAAATTTGCATCAATCAATGATTTAACATGAAAGAAGTCATTTTCCCTAGCAATAAATAAACAGTTGTAACAAAAAAATATATCGTTAATGTTTAATACAATTATAGCTATATATGTTCTAGTAAGTAATATCAATTGCACTTTAATATTTTCCATTTTGACAAGGGATTTAAATCACTTAATATTTTAATATATAAACATATTTCTGTAAATAGTTTGATAAAATAAAACTTATTTTTAAATGAAAATATTTTTAAAAGGCATTCATAATTATTTGTGTGTGGTAGGTAGGTGGTGAAAGATATTAGACAAGTATTGGTTGGAGATGCTATTCAATAATATATTTATAAAGTTTAACTTCTTTTATTTATAGCTTGTGCAGCTGCAAGTTAAAGAAGATGCTGTTAAAGCAAAATTAGTAGATAAGAGAGGGGTAAGGAGAAACTATTAGATATAAAAAAGTTGTTCAAGTTTACTATATATATTTATCACCACATACTTAGTTTTTGCCTACTAGGGATTTTGCTTTAAAAATTTACAGTCTACCTGAAGTTCTATGCCCCCCCCCCCCACTTAACATTTCAAGAGACTGAAGTGGAGTTGGGCTGGACTTAATTGCTAGAAGAGATGATAATAGATGGACAGTTGAAAATCTTAAACTGGATCCCAAAAGATTGTAAAGGATGTAGAAAGATACGACATGTGAGATGAATAGATGAAGTAAAGAATTGCACTGAGGAAATGTGGAGAAGAGAGCCTAGAGATCGGAAAAAATTATTTGAATTTGAGAAACCATTCGGCAATGGATCGACACTAGTTGAAAGTGATGATGATGATATGATGGACTATTTCCATCATCTAATATTAAATGTTTGAATGTCTTTAGAAAAAATTAATCTTTATTTAACCATTTCAAATATATCAACTGTCTTAGTGATATATATTAACTTGTGTGATATTACTGACAGTTTATATATTTGGGAAGTCTAAATAAAGTTTGAATTTTTCTAGACATTCGATATTTAATATTAGGTGATGGAAATAATATAATTACTACATTTATTAGTAGTGTGTATCTAATGGAAATTAGTGACGCTGAGGACAGTACCTGTTTATAAAAAGATATAAAATGTGCTTTATGTATTAAATGTTGAATTTTTTAAAATAAACTATTGGCACTATTGATGTTATTGTTATATTGCTGTAAAAAAAGTCTACTGGAATATATTTTCCATATTAAGTAAATGGAACATAATTTCTTTAGTTTTAGAAAATCATTTTATCCTTGATGGCATATATGTTTCAATCCAAAATTTGAAATTATTATTGTTGTTATTATTATCATCATCATCATCATTACTACTACCTTCTCCATCATTATAATCATCAAAAGTTGAAACACTGAAAGTGATGAAGCCATGCTATGATCCAAGGACTTTGAGCCCAGGATCTTCCATTCCACTAGTGCAGGGATGGAGAACCTTTGGCCTGCAGGCCAAGTTTGGCCCTTGAAAGTTATCTATTTAACCCCCCCCCAGACATATTCACAAACATATATAAAACTTCAATTTAAACTCATGCCTAGTGCAGGGCAAATATATGTGTAAATTTTGAATTAAGTGTTAAGTAAAATAAAATATTTATGCTCTCAAGTATATCTTTTTCTCTTTCCAATCTTTGTAATAATTTGACTTCATTCTATTAAAAATGTAATATTGTAACAAATTATCTATTTGTGATGTTTGTCTAATTATGGATTTAATCTACAAAGCTAAGAGCATTTTGTTTGTTTATAGCAGGGATGGCCAAACTTTTAGACATTAGGGGCAACATTTTTAGTGAAAGTGTATATGAGGGTGACTACATTTTTTCATGACTTTGAACTGAAAACAAGGAAAATTTTGTGCTATCTACTGGCCATTTTTGGTCACAGTTTTGCTATTTTACATTTATTTTATCATAAATTCGTAGCTTTATCGGCTATTGGCAGAATTTTTAGGAAAAAATCTATTTGTTTGCTATCTATTGTATGTAGTCCCACCTCTTTTCTTTTATAAAGTGCTGCAAAGCACTGACAGTCAACTTTAGTTATTATTCTCCAGATATTTCTAACTGGCAAAGTCAGAAATCAAAACAAAATGTTTTATGCTTTCGTAATAGATTTTGAATGTAAATAAATATATTTTTCATAATCTTTTACATTACTATAAGTTTTTATATGAATTTACATGAATATAAAGTTTGATTCAAAAATTTTTAAATTTTACAAGAAGAATAATCAAAAAAAAGTAAATAGTGCTGGACCACTAATCAAGACAAGTGAATAACATTGATTGTTATTGCTTTCATAATAGATTTTGAACATAAACAAATATATTTCTCATAATCTTTTACATTCATAATTAAGTTTTTATATTAATTTACTTAAATATAAACTTTGATTTGAAAAATTTTATAAGAAGAATAATCAACAAAAAGTGAATAACACTTGAAAAATTTTATAAGAAGAATAATCAACAAAAAGTGAATAACACTGTACCACTTGCCATTCAAGACAAGTGCTTTTGTAATAGATTTTGAAGACATTTCTCATAATTTTTTACATTCATAATTAAGTTTTTACATTAATTTACTTAAATATAAACTTTAATTCGAAATTTTTTAAATTTTACAAGAAAAATAATCAAGGGAAAATGAATAGTGCTTGGCCACTATTCAAGATAAGGGAATAAACGACATTCACCACTATCTACATATCAATGACATTCGGTGATAGATAAAATGCAATTATTTTTCATAAATATTTATGGATTTTATGATTACTTTTTACATCATATTGACTAATAATTTTGTTAGATTTGAATTTTTATTTAAAATATTTAATTTTAGACAAAGAAAAGACAACAGAAGTGAATAGTCAGCTTTTTTAATTTCTAAGACACAAGTTATCACTGGCGTTTTCACGTAATGATTGGTTGAAATATAATTCCATTGTTTTACTGCAGGCTATTTTTCATATGTTTTTCTTCAGTTATTAACATTACATTTAACCAATTTGAATGTAAAATAATTCAATTTTTAGAAGATGAATTAAAACAATTCTGATTATTATACATTAATATATTTCAGAAAGGAAACTGGCTAGATCTGTATTTAATGAATCAAATCACTCAAATTTTTACTCAATCTAGCCATAAGAAAATTCCTATGACAAAAGGTTGAATTAACTCAGCTCCCTCTAGTATTATAATTTGTCCACATTGCTTTATAAAATATTTATTAAATTACAATTTTAAATTACCTATAAATAATTATTTTCTAAAGCTGGTCCTGAATATTGAAAAAAAATCATGAAAAAAAAATTGTTTTAGAATTTTATTAAAATAAATTAGATACAAATTTTATAAAAAAAAGAAATTATGTGGTTGACTTTCAGAGATCTTATGGTCGACATCTTGAATACCCCTGGTTTTTAGTGATTTTTGCAGATAAGAATGTTTACTAGCAGAAATAAAACTCAAATTTTTCTTCATTTTATTATTATTATTTTGCATTTAATTTCTTTTTATTAAGATGGCTACAAGATAAGAAAAATTGACATAGAAAATTGTGCATTTGAAAAGAGGGAAAAAAGAAATATTAAAATAGAAAACTTGAAAAAGAGCTTCATTAAGTAGCTGGCATGTTTTATAAAAAGTACAAACAAGCCAGAAATTCTGTGGGAACAAGTTATTTTTAAAAAAAGCAGAAAATTTTAAACCATTTTCTGAAACAAAGTTTATAGAAGACTGCATTTTAGCTATGTAGAATTAATCTGTTCAGAATCTGAAAAGGAATTTAAGAATATATGTCATGAAGATAAGTTCAAAGCAAATTGGACAAAATGTAATTAAATGTGGAACAGTCATTAATAATAATGGTGTTACTTTATTTTTAATTCAAAAAAAAATATGGCTCTTATTTAAAAGGAGGAAGTTGGCATTGGTCTGCCAGTTAAAGAGTTGCCTAGCATTAATGCTTAGAAGTAGATTAATTATATTTTTGTTCAAATATATTAGGCTAATTTTTAAATTGATAATTTTGTGTGACTCACAAATGAGATTACAAATATCCAAATAGTTCTTAGCAGAAAAAAGGTTGCCTACTCCTGCATTAGGACATCAAACCACACATGACATATAATAATAGAACATTAGCCTATTATTACCATGACTTGGTAACCAAATTATGAATGATGTGGAAAGAAGTTTCAGGTTTCCATAAGCAATCTTAATATTTTTTCAGATAGTCAGTTTATACTTACTCAACTAGCTGTAAGATATTGGTTGGTAAATGGCTATCTAGTTATTAGTAATAGCTGGATTGCAAATGACTATCTAACTATTCTTAGTTGGAATGCATACTAAATTTGAAGACATTCTGGACCAATAATATGAGAGCTAGTATTTACTGCTGTATTATTTTTTGTATATGTATTAAAAAATAAATAAAAAGTATTATATAAGTAAATATGTCAATTTATAATAACAAAATTAAGCTGTTGAGAAAATTTTTATGGCCGCTACATATTTTTTTTTCAGATATTATGAGTTGATAGAATTTATACTGTTGGGTTAACAGTTTTATATTTGTAGAATTTCTAAGTAAAAAAATAATTAATGGAGCCACAAACAAGTATGTAGATGAATAAGCACCCAGTCAACCCATGTAAATGCACTGAAAAGATTAATAATTATGTCATCACTATATAGTATTTTGTCTCAGAACAGGTACTTCATCAGGTGACCAGGACATAAATATCATTTTCCCCTATACATCACATGATGCTAGCATAATATTTAACTTAGAAATGCATAATTCTGTTTAAGAGAGAATGAAAAAAAAATCGTGACAATATATATTTTAAAATGCAACTAGTATCGCAGGAATTGATACCCCATAAAGCTAATTATGATATATAAATAACTACTATATGCTACTATTGAAATGAGAAATGCATGATTCTAATCACAAGAATAAAAAATAATACTGCTTGAAAAACACACATGTAAATATATAACTTATAAATAGTATGTCAGGAACTGAATTTCATGAACCTAATTACTACATATAAATGATTAATATATATAGATATTAAACACATTTAAATATAATTAATACATCCAAGACATATGTGAAAAGAGATTAAATATATGTAACAAAGTTGATTAATTAAAATGCAAATATGAATGGAAATGAATTGATTGATTTTTATGAATTATTTTTTTTTATTTAAAAGTTTGTTTAAAGTTGTTTTCAGTTTTAAAAAAAATTTTTTTTCAGTGCAATCTTAATATTTAAAAACTATTATCCAATAAAAAATTTGTTTGTACTTTTAAAGAATATTTATTGCCTAAAGGTCGATGAAATTAAACTAAATGTCATATTCAAAGAATGTACCAGTATATATAATATAAATATATAATTGAATTAAATATTTCCATGATTGTTGTTATAATAAAAAGAAATGAGATCATATCCCTGTAAAGAGAGATAACTTTTAACCTTCGATGTTGCCAAGAAATTATCAATTACTACTAATTGACAATCCCTGAGGCTAAGCAAGTTTCTGCATTTATCTATAATAGCTCTTTTGTTATCTTAATATAATTTAAACTCATAAACATGTATAATATTGTATTTCAACAAGAAATCATCTCATGACCCTAACTTACATTAATGCTTTTTATAATAAATTCTTTCTCCTTTCTTTTTATACCATCCAGTGTAAGGTTGAGTAATCAATAGGTGCATGATAGTAGTGCCTAATATATATCCAGCCCTCACCTATCCATATCCTCAGATTAATTTCAAACTTACAATTTTCATTAGCAAGGAATTTAGGATCTGGATCTAATGCACCTGGATTTTTTGGGTCTAGCCTCCAGCATTAATCTTTTACTCCTTTTTGTAACTATCAATTTACCAGCCTGAAATAAAAAAAATCTAATGTTTTGGCTCAAAGTGATTTTGCTTACACAATTATATTAATCATATGTCAGTTTAGCATCTATATATTATGGTATCATTATTTTTTTAATAACTCGGTAGTCATCTCTTTTCTTTAGCTAGAATTGACACGAAACCAACATAAGATCATATGATTTCCAACTTATAATGCTTTTTAGTAATAGATTCTTTTTCTGTAACACCAGTTCTGCTAAACTAATATAAGGTTGTATTGCTATTATCTATCATCTTATCTGGGATCATGTGATGAAAATATTAACAAAAATGATCAGTTATAAAACAATTAGCAATCATTTTTATATTATAAGCTTCCATCATGTTTTATGTTCACATTTATAACCACAATGCATAATAAAAAGACTAACTTAATCTACAAAAAATGCATGTCCACTTGTATGATTCAAACAATGTCCTAATTATACAACTTTTATTTTTAACAGTTACAAATACCTTGGTCAGATTATTAATGCAGATGGAATCATAATGGATGAAATTAATCATAGAATTAAATTTGGTTAGAGTGCTTTTGGTAGAAATAACTTGATACTAAAAGGAAATATGCCTATGTGTTTGAAAAGGATGATTTTTAATAATGTAACAGTCAGAATTGTCTATCTCACTAACACACTGCAGAATTCAAACCCCAGACACGAAACTGAACATTCTAGGAGGGGTTGCCTTCTAGATATACTAAGTTCGAATCTAAAGCCCAAATTTCACAGCGCCATCTACGTGACAATGCATCTGATGCCACTACTAGTATGACCTTTGACCGGTGCCTGGTGGTCAGGGAGAAACAAAAGACTCTATACTAAAAGAAGTTTGGGTGGCTAATTAACGTCTATGGATTTACAAAAGAAATGCAGAAAATATATATATATAGACCGAGACAGTGATAGGAATCAAATAAAATAAGAGATCAAATTTAGTTTTAAACAATTTCACAAAATTTATTTATATAAAATATGTATATAACGCCACTGTCTGCTTATATGAGACAGGGACGCATATTGAATAATTGTGGGCATTATATTCCAATAAATGACAAAAAGATTTTAAAGCAAAGTGATATATTCTATTCCTCAGGTTAATAGCATTACGATAATGTGCTTGATGAGATAGGAACATGTGCGAGGTGCTTTGAGCAATTATACAAATTTAAGAAAATATTTGAAAATTAAGTGTTCTAAAATATTTATTGATTTTGAGAATAGCATGGACTAAAGCTTACTAAGCAACAAAGTGGGAATGTGATCAAAGCATTTATTTGATAATAATATTAATAGAGTTGCATTGGGAGGTCAGTATTGCTGATAAGGAATTTATTAAAGTTGGAGGGTGTGACACATTTAAGTCACGGATGCTTTGTAAAATAAATATAAAATAAACAATATTGAAGATTCGGAATGATTACGGAGGGCATTTCGCCACTAACCCATAGGAAAGTAATAGTTATGAACAGCCGAAACTTAGTGACTGTGTGACGATTGCGTTTAATTCCCAGGTGTGTCATTTGGGGACACACTCTGCCTGGAAACTGCAATAAGCGAAGAATCCTTGGAAAATTAAAACAAAGCGGTCTCAACAACCAATTCATTTACCAGCAATATGAGACTAGTGTATATAAAACATACTGAATGGGTTTTACTTGGATTAAGAGAAATGCCCAATCAAATTCCCCGAAATTCATTTAAAAGGGTCCACACATTCTCGACGTCAATTATGAACTTTGTAATTAAAGTAGAACACGGTGATTAAAATAGGAAAATGCATGCTTGCGGGTTTGAAAAGTAAGTATAGATTTATATACACAATCATGCATTAGGGGACACATTTAATCATTGACCTCACATATACTCTCATATTAGATTAAAATCAATAACATGTAGATTTTAAACTATGTGATTATATTATATATTAAAGAAAAGAATCGCCCTCGAACGAGTGATTTGCAAGATAATAAAATTGGAAAATTATTTAGAAATTTAAAATATGCTTTCATAGCAGCATCTTATTTTCATCACAGGGAATAATTCACTAGGTCAAAGACGATTCTGACACATTATCATAATAAAATAACAGAAAGCTTAATCAATAGAAAATATTAACCCAAGGATAGAGAGCAAAATTTTGAGTATATTTAAACACGTTAAAGAAATACATAATGAAGTTATGTGAAATATCAGAAAACAATTTAGAATAGCTATAGCATATTAGTTATCACAAGAGCTCTTGGGTTAATTTAGGGTTACCTCTGGAGACGCATTTTTAGGTAGATTGATGGTCGGCAGGTTTTTATATAATTTAACAGCAAAATCTAGAAATGTTCATATTTTTGGCAGCAACAGCAGTACCGGGGTTCCTTATGTGATAGCTTCCGCTGGTCTGGAGCAGCAGGCGGATATTCCGAGGGACATAGCCATCTTGATGCCTCTACTCTGTCATGTCAAGGTTAGCAAATTATTAGAATAGAACTCAGAATGATTTCTCTTAGAAACATTAGAATGGAGAACAAAAGAAAACCCTCCTTTTTATAGTAGAATTTAACAATAGAACTGCCCTGGAGCATTACAAAAATATATCGGACTTATCAGCTGTAATTAAATCTATCCGAATGTCTAAAGGAATTCAACATTAATTAATTTCTTTTGTTAATTTCCCTGTCGACATTCGAATTACAAACTAGATTTAATTAAAATTACTTTTACTAATTAAAGAAAACCTTAAGTGGACATCTGCTGTTTTTAGATAAACTTATATAACATTAACTAATTAAACTATTGTCCCTCATTTCTTTTAACAGAAATATTTGGAATGTTTTATTAAATTAAACGAAAATTATTTTACTTTTAAGTTGCAATATTTGAATCTATTTACTAAACGAATATTTACTAAATGAATGTTATTTTAAATCAAAATATATTACAACGGTAATATATTTGTAAATAGATTCAAACAAAACAACTTTAACAATTTATAATTTTGATATGTTTTAAAATGCATATCATAGTGTGTGTGCAATTATGACTTATATAACCTACTTTTTAATAAATCAAAATTATGTGAACATATACATAATCTATAATCTTTTATTTATTTGGGAATGAGTTATATATATAATACGAGCATTGTACTCATGGTTTAAAATTAGGTGGGATTTTCGGTATAAAAGCGTATTGCAGACACACTACGATAGATTGGGTTCAAACTAAGGTATGAGGGTAGGAAATAGGTGAGAAAAGGTGAAACGAAGATCTGCAAAGCAGACCTTGCTGTTTCAATAAATGTGTTTTATCAGTTCTTACTTATGGATCTGAGACTTGGACTCTTAATATAAGAGCAATACATAGATTTCAGATCACTCAAAGAAGTATGGAGAGATGCATGTTGGGAATAACAAGAAGAGATCAAAAACGCAATATATGGGTGAGAGAACAAACAGGTGTTACTGACCTCATTGAAAAAATTAAAAGACTGAAGTGGAGTTGGGCTGGACATATTGCTAGAAGAGATGATAATAGATGGACAATTGAAATCCTAAACTGGATTCCAAGAGATTGTAAAATACACAAAAAGAGACAACATGTGAGATGGATGAATGAAATAAGAAAGGATGCAGGGGTGATGTGAAGAAGAGAAGTTAAAGATTGGAGAAGGTGGATTGAACTTGGAGACACATTTATCCTGCAGTAGATTGATAATGGTTGATGATGATGATTTAATTTAATCTTAGTTCTTTTTTGTCTATCTATCTAGATTAAATTTTACAAATCACTTTGCAGCCACTTCTGAATTTTAGATTACATAAACAGAAATTAGATATATTTTTTTCCATATACTTAATAAGCTCAAAACCAGTTGGTCTGGAGATGGGAAGGTTCTAGATAGAGATTTTAAAAGTTTTATCATACTGCACTTATTAATTAAGAGCTTGTTTGAGCTATTGGTACACTCTCTGTATTACATTTTTATAAATACAAGCTTATAAAAGTAATGTCACATTATTTATGACTTGCTTTTTTTTTTTATTATCATATACTTAATAAGAAAACAATAAAAAATATTAAGTTTAAAATGTTAAATTGTAATTCTTTCTTGATAAGAAGGTTATCAAAATTAATATAAAATGTAACTAAGAAAATTTCTAGACATGAGCGACCCAAGTTTCTATTTTTGAAAGCTGAGAAAAAATTATTTAATGATATCTTATTGCATAGTTTGGTACCATGGTAGAATGGGAGCCCCCAGTCAGTGTAGTGGGGATGAGCTCTGCCACTGACATTACAGAATGTATCTACCACTGATCTTTATAAATGTGGGAAATAGAAAATGTAATCCATGTTATAATGTAATCCATGTCATTAATTAACTGAAGGACTTAATAAGATCACGAGTGAATCTATCTCCTGGATGGATTGTTTATAGATTCTTAATGACATTATGTTAATAGTTAAGCTGTCTAAATCCATATGCTTAAAAAAATAAATAACTTCCAATCATTTGAGTTTCTTACAAATTCTCAAGCAACAAAACCATACTTATGGCATTTTCTGACATATTGTTTATTACCTGATTTATGTAATAAAGTAGTCAGTGTTATATGCATTATAAATATATCTTTAGTATATAAAATGGCTCTAGTTACGTTTTAAGAGAAAGATGTCAATGGTAAATTATCATCAGCTGTATTATTTGGTCACATTGGCACATTTAGTTCCATCATTGTGTCTTCAGTCAAGGAAATGATAATCAATAGCGAACCATAATGACATCATTTGATCCTTATCATATTGTTGAATCACACAAGCTGTATCCAGTCTAGAGTGATAGCCAATGGTAATACATCATCTGCAATGTCACGTGATCATAGTATCATATCATTTTTGTCACTCGTTTATTTTCGATCAGATAACATAACATACTTATTCAGTGTTCATGATGATAAAAATAATAATCAGATGAATGATTGTTCAGAAGAGGCAGGTTAACTTTAAATGTTCCCTTTGATTGCCTAACTGAAGCCATTTTTTGGATATTTTATCCAAGATCAGAATTGATCCAGAAATCTTATAGTGACCCTACCCTCTATCACTATGCTGTTACCAATCAAGAAATAAATCTTAAGAGCTAATAGTTAAGTGATCATAGCCCAACCTTTTTGCTAAGACGATACTACAATTTACATTTACTATCCAATTGCATTCTTGCCTTCACAATAGACTGCTGCTATCCTACTGGTCTCTTTAAGCAAGGCTTTAATGATGCGATATACCAATAAGAATTGTACAATTGTTCGAACCTCTGAAATCATATGCTTAGTTTTTCTGTTAACTGTAATGTTAAGGTCATTAGTTTTAGATAATAGGATTTTTTGCAAAGAGTTTGAAAGCAATCGCAGTCTTTTATGTACTTATCAATAAGATTTTTTGACCTAACAAGACATCATGACTTTTGCTTACATATTGCTGTTCATTAGTTAAATTTTTCTATTCTCCCTATTTTCATAATCAATAGATAGATGTCAGATAGTAATCTTAATAAATCCATATCCAATGCTGACCTATTCAAAAATCGCAAACTAGTTTCTAGCTTACGGCTTTCATCAGTGAGGAATTTTTTTTAAATGGGACAGTTCTATTAATAAGCAAATATATTTGGGATATGATCACCTGATATTATATTTATTTATTATTAATGTTTAGTTGCTTCTCAAGATGGTGTAAACTGCCGTAAGCTGGCTGTAGCTAATATTCAGTTATTTATTTTATATAGGCATACTGAATTTTGTAGAGTGCATTCTAGAGTATTTTGATTATTTATTATTAATACTATATTTATTTTATGCATATACTTATGTGAATACATCTCTCCAGCAGTTATTTTGGTTATGGGGAACATTTTTGAAATTTATAAAAACAATTTGCTCATTAATTTTTTTTATAAAATAATTTCATTCCTCTGGAATTTTTTTTTAGACTTCTCCAATTTTCATTTTTTTAAGAAATTGGCATAATGGCTGCATTTTCTATATGTTTTTGGAAAGCCTACAACATTTATATACATATGTGCTTGCAATCTTGCTTGTGGGTGTTCATTTCTAAACAGTTTATTTTATGTTTTTATTTAAAAGAAAATAAATTTTGTCTTTCTAATTACACTTTTTTAATTTATTTACTTTCCATAATCTCTGTTATATTATTTATGCTATTTCTTCAGTATCTTTTTCTGTTTTGTTTCCACATTGTTTTATATTTGTAATTTTCATCCCATCCGCTGGCTTAAGTTTTCTGCTTTAATACTGTTGTAAGTTTACTTTTTAAGTGATTATTTAGTCATTATATGAAAATACTTATTAAACAAATTGCTTTATCTTTCTCATATGTTTAATTTTTATGACGTAGAAAGTTCTTTCTTATTTAATTTCTTGTTGGCTCTCTGCATTATCATATATTTTGATGAACAAATTGTATTTATAAATTTATAGTTAAAATTTGCATCTATTTTCAAATATATTTATCCATTACTAGTCTCTGCTATAATTGTTTTTTTGTTTTTTTAATCTCATAAAAGTTATAAACTATACATATTTTATTTAAAGTGTGCTGATATACCCTATATATTACATATATCATCATCATCATTATCAACCATTATCAATCCACTGCAGGATGAAGGTCTCTCCAAGTTTAATCCATCTTCTCCGATCTTTAGCTTCTCTTCTCCACATCACCCCTACACATTTTCTTATTTCCTCCATCCATCTTACATGTGGTCTCTTTCTGGGTCTTTTACAATCTCTTGGAATCCAGTTTCAAATTTCAATTGTCCATCTATTATCATCTCTTCTAGCAATATGTCCAGCCCAACTCCACTTCAATCTTTTAATTTTTTCAATGAGGTCAGTAACACCTGTTTGTTCTCTTACCCATACATTGCGTTTTCGATCTCTTCTTGTTACTCCCAACATACATCTCTCCATACTTCTTTGAGTGGTCTGAAGTCTCTGTATTGATCTTCTATTAAGTGTCCAAGTCTCAGATCCATAAGTAAGAACTGGTAAAACACATGTGTTAAAAACCTTTCTTTTCAAACACAGAGGCATATTTCCTTTTAATATCAAGTTATTTCTACCAAAAGCACTCCAACCAAGTTTAATTCTACGATTAATTTCCTCTATTATGTTTCCATCTGTATTAATAATCTGACCAAGGTATTTGTAACTCTTAACTTCTTCTAATTCATCATAATCAATCTTTATTTTCATATTTTGAGCAAATCGATTAAACATTACTTTAGTCTTTTTAACATTTATCTTTAGTCCTACTTTCCTACTTTCATCTGATAACTCCTGCAACATTTCCTGCAGCTCGGAAGCATTATTTGCAAAAACAACTACATCATCTGCGAAATCTAAATGACTTAAATAATCTCCATTTACTTTCACTCCTTTAGTTTCCCATTTTAATCCACAAAATACTTCTTGCAGCACTGCTGTAAAAAGTTTTGGAGATATGGAGTCACCTTGTCTTACACCTTTCTCAATGTTGACTTTCCCAGTATCATTATGTAATCTAATTGTTGCTGTTGCATTTTTATAAATATTCTTTAAAATATGACAATATCCTGGATCTATACCTTGATGATCCAATGCTTTAATCACTGAAGAAATGTTTATAGAATCAAATGCCTTTTCATAATCTACAAATCCAAAACCTAATGACAACTCATATTCATTTGTCCTTTCTATAACTTCTCTCAATACTTGAATATGATCTACTGTACTAAAACCACTTTTAAATCCAGCTTGTTCTCTTGGTTGGTGAAAATCCAAGGTTCTCTGTAGACGAGTTGTAATTATCTTGGTAAAAATTTTATATAAAACTGATAAAAGGCTGATAGGTCTGTAATTTCTAATATCTTCTTTATCACCTTTTTTAAATATTAATATTATTACTGCATTCTTCCAATCATCCGGTACATCTTTATCATTTAGACATTTGGTATATAACTTTGCTAATATTTTTTCTGTTTCTTCACCTGCTTCTGTAATAATGGAATTATTACCTGGAGCCTTTCCTTTTTTCATACATTTAATTGCATTTCTCACTTCTTCATTTAAAATTCTGGGCAATTCGGAAGATGTAATAGATATAGGAGGTACTTGTTCTTTATTACTATATAATTCTTGATAAAAATCTTCTACCAATTTCATGATGTCATCCCTCTTTTTAGTAATAATTCCATCTTTTTTCCTTATTGCAGATATAAATTTCCTACCAATACCAAAATGTTGTTTTACATTCTTAAGACTTTTATTTTCTTCTACAGCTTTTCTTGCTAGTTCACAGTTATACTTTCTTATATCATTTTCAACTCTTTTCCACACCATTTTACAAAATTCGAGATATTCAATTCTTTTTAATGCATCATTCTTGCATATCTTCATATTCCTTCTTTTCTTCATAAGTTCTCTAGTCTCAGTAGAAATTTTATTTGTCAATTACTGCTTTTTTCTACCAGCTATCTTTGTTGCAGTTTTTAAAAGTGTATCAGTTATTTTCATATTAATTTCATTCAAATCTGAATCATGTTCAAAATCTACTAATACTTGAAACCGATTTGTAAGTTCTAATTTAAATTCATTAGAATGTTTCTGAAGATTAGGAATATCAACTGTAAATATAGTTTTTCTTAATAATTTTTGTCTCTCTAGTTTTACATTAACATGTATCTTACCCCTTACTAATCGATGATCACTTCCTGTATTAAATTTATTAAGAACATTACAATCTTGAAATATGTATTTCCTGTTAGTCAAAATATAATCCAATTCTGCTGTACCTTCATTTGGATGCTTCCATGTCCATTTCCTTCTAACATTTTTCTCAAAAAAAGAATTCATAATATAAAGTTTTTCCTTCTCTGCAAACTCCACAAGTCTATGTCCTCTCTCATTTCTATTACCATAACCAAAATTACCTACAACACTTTCATCTTTCATTTGTTTACCAATTCTAGCATTAAAATCTCCCATAACAATTTTAAAATGTTGTTTACTCTGATCAAAAGCCTTTTGTACATCCATATAAAAATCTTCTACTACTTCATCACTGTGAGAACTTGTTGGGGCATAAACCTGAATTATCTGCATTTGATATCTGCTATTAAGTTGTATAACTAATCTTGCCACTCTGTCTGATACACCATCAATCTCCACAATATTGTTCTTCCACTTTTTATTTATAATGAATCCTATTCCACTTGTATTTCCAATATTTGTGCCTTTATAATAGAGCATATGTCCACTTTTTAAATCAATTGTCTCTTCACCTTTTCTTCTAACTTCACAAAGTCCAATAATATCCCATTTAATATAAGAGAGTTCTTCTTCTAATTCTTGCAATCTTCCTTCACTTGAAAGTGATCTGCAGTTGTAAGTACCTAAATAAAAAGTCGTCATCAAATGGCAGCCTGGGTCCGCTCCAGGATATTCTTAGCACCCTCCACCTTCGGCCACCAACCACTGCCTTGGTTGGTGACATAGGTATATAATAAGCCTGTGTGTTTCAGTTATTACATAAGTAGAGATGTCTGCCCATCCCTTGTATATGTATTAAATGGATTATGTCCTGTACATGAGGGGTCAGACTGACCTTAGGTCAACATGGGTGTGACAAGAATCTCGGCCTCAAGGTGGCCTTCAAGCATTCCATCATTGGATTTTCAATTGGATGGAGTTGAAAAGTTGGAGGGTGGAGTGGATTGAAGCCTGTCCATTAAAGTATGAGGTTTGGCTATCTTAATATATATCTGAGCACTTATAGCATATATGTGTAGAGATGGTAATCTGGACCAACTGATGATTGCTGGTTTAGCATGAAATACGTATATTGGTGATTATTTATCTTTTCAACATATGTGTTCAAGTGAGTCAGTGTTATGAGATAATGTGGAGAGTGATAGGTCTTGTGAAAGTCTGTGCTCATATACCCTATATAATAATTAAATGTGTGAAGCACATTCTCGTTAAGTAAAGTAATATATATATATTAAGGCTATATATAACCTATGCCCAGAGAAACTTGTTAGCTACTTAATTTTACATTCCCCAGTCTAAGTTTTTCCATATTCTGCTCCATCCCATTTCCAGAACATAATCTTTGTCAACTCTATGGCCTTTATATCTAAATCCCCCTTATCTTTTCCCAAACACAGCATAAAAACCAGTAATTCACTTTTTGTATAATCATTTTTTTCATATTTATTCTTCCATAACTTCATTATATGTGCACCTGAAAAAAAACGACAGTAAGGACCTCTGCAAATCTTTAACACAAGATTTATTTAAAAGACAAGAGCGGTTAGGCACATAGTCTTAAGGTTATAGCCCTAATATATATTATATTTAAGTAAAGTCATCAAATTTTTTGACATTCTGGAAATTATATGATCTTCGAACATCAGAAGTGTTAGCCATGAGCTGCGATCCTTAGGCCATTGTTTTCGAATCCGTTATTAGATCTATCACTACACTAAACAGTGAGGGGCATTTTTTTTATTTTTAAAGTTTATTATTTAAAAATTGTCTAATAAATAAAAATGGTCTCCGCTTCCCCCTTCCCAATTTTTGTTTTAATTATGTAAAATGGCTCTTATTATATGAAGTCAAAAATCCATCCTCTGAAAATGTTATGTACTTCTTTAAAGCTATGTGATCTTTACCCAAATTCTCTCCTCTAATCTTCGTTCACCAAATTGCTCTTACTGCACTGGTGCACTTTTTTCTTTTCCTTTAACGCTTTAATAAATGTTTTTTTATCCATCTTCATATTCCCAGCTTAACAAAAAATTAAAAATCTTGCCCCCTTCCTTCACTTCACTTTTATGCTTCTACAACTCTTCAGTTTTTCTCAAACCCTTCTCTGCATTCTATATTGAAAAATAACTGTTCTATACATCATATAATTCATACTCCATGTA
The DNA here is from genome assembly GCA_028023455.1 of Epiperipatus broadwayi. Classification (NCBI taxonomy): domain Eukaryota; kingdom Metazoa; phylum Onychophora; class Udeonychophora; order Euonychophora; family Peripatidae; genus Epiperipatus; species Epiperipatus broadwayi. The sequence goes on along the minus strand of JAQFVV010012394.1, from coordinate 26,326,776 downwards.
CAGGGGCCCGGATTTGACCTAAGCCAGCTATACACTCATTAAATTATTTTAGAAATAATACACAATGAAAATTTAAACTTAACAAGTTTATTACTCTGAATATATTTCAACTAACAGCTTACTGGTTGAATTCCATAAATTAATTCCCTCTTAATCATGCACGCACATTTTCTTATTATCTTTTCTGTTAACTTTTCACTGTAATGCTTTTTTTCAGCATATTCTACTTCCTGCTCACTCACCTCTGTTTTGCAAGCACCATATTGCTTGTACTGCTCTCTCCGCTCTAGATAGTCCGTTTTGTTTAACATGATTTAATTTGCGTAAATAGTTTTATTATTGTCCCCTTGGAAATTAGCATATCTAGATTATTTCTAAATTTGCATAACTTTAACATTGTGCATATTATCTTTTTTTTTTAGAACGAATCTTTATATATATTTTATGTCTTTTATATTGACTAATTTTACACGCACAAACTAGTGAGACTTTATTTTTTATATATTAGGGTATACAGTTTTTTAGTGAAGTATAACGATATATATATTATATTTTTTATATAAATGCATAAACATAAACTTTTTATGTATCAACTTTGACTACAATAAAACCGTTCTGCTCATCGTGTTTATTATCCTGGCCACGCAATCCAAATAAACTCTAAAATACTGTATTAATCTTTTTTCGCACTCCTGACATCTACAGGAAAGATTTAAAATTACTATTTTTTTTCTCTTTGTTATATATATATATATTCGTTTGTTACAATTCTTTTTCTGACACTCTCAAATGATTTTTGCTCAATAATACTTTATATAAAGATTTACATTTTATGCAAGCACTGAAATAATACTATAAATATATGGGGGTTAAATAATATCAGTAAAAGGATCACTAAAATTCCTGTTTTTAAAGATTCCAGCTAAAATTCAAATACTGGTGGAATTAATATTTTTTTTTTTTGGACATTGAACTAATTAATTAGAGAGAGCCACAAATAGGTTCGCCAAACAAATTCAAAAATTGTACTTCATTTATTTATATCTATATACATACATGCTAATCAGAGTACCCCGCGTACATTATATATGTAGTTAAAAAAAGAGAACATATCTTTGGACGTGTACAGTTAAACGTGTTATAAAATGATGTGTTTATATAAATTTTAGTTGATTTAAATTTGTTAGCAGTGAATAATAAAAAATAATTAAAAATTTAAAAGTAATGAGTTGCGATATTTTATTTACTTCTATATTTACTTCCATAAATACTATAAATAGTTTTTAATTTCTTCATATCTTCAAATCCCCCCTCCCCCAATGATCCAGAAATAATATGTTTAAAATACAAACCACACGCGCGCACAATTTTGTAATTTTTTTGGATTTAGCATTGAATCCTTAATTTTAAGGATTCATAAACAAATTTTTAAAAGTTGTAATGTGTGTGTATTTTATAGAAACATTATTACAATTTAATCTAAAGATACCGAAATGCCTGCACTTAACTTCCTCGGATAAATCCCATTATGATTATTAATAATTCTTTATTGGACTAGAAATTATATCATTTTCAGCTTATATATACCATTTCCAACTTTAATTCAAGATTAATATATAATTATTATATCAGTCTTTGTCCATATTGCAGTCTTTAATTAAAGGCGGATATCTACCTTTATTGTAAAAATGAGGTTATCTTGATAACACATTGAGATAGTTGATTATTGATTTTGGTATTGTAATTGTGGACTTCTTTCATATATTTATAAGTTTATCAATATATATATATATATTCTATATCTATAAACTACATATTGACTTTGTGCATCTCTCCCCCTGCCAATCATAATTTTAGATATTTTGTAAATAAAATAGGTCTTGATAATGACTGTAAAATATGGTGACATGTAGGAAGATGTGAATTGATTGCAGATTGAAAATAAACAATATTTGGAGGGAAAAAATGGTATATAAGGTAATAAATTTTGAAATAAAATGATAGTCAAATGAAAATTACTTTCTGCAATAAAAGTCAATATGACAATATATATATATGAAGAGTAAAGTATGTTAAGATAAAGATTTTTACCAGCTTCAAGATATAAACAACATTATCCAGATTCATTTGTGTATGATTTATAGTACTATCATTTTGTCATTTTGATTGGCTCACTCCCACCATCAAGTGGATAATGAATGTTATTATAAAAACCATTGTAGAGACACCCTAAGCATTGACTTATAACAAAATTAGAAATTCAATCAATAGAAAACAATAGCAGAAAAAATTAAAATATAGAAGTGGGTGTGGAAATTTCCAAATGGAATATAGTATATACATATCTTTACACTTATGGATACTTTCCAGCCTTTTAAGGATCTAAATGTCTTCTCTGACATTTTTTTGGTTAAGAGTTGACATTTGGATAGCATCCTGGTATTGAGAATTATATATTATAACCAGTATCCACATCATGGAATGAGGGCTGCTGTTGATGAGTATTGTGTAATTGCATTAATGTGTTCATTTCCTATAGCACTGTTATGACAGTTGCTCATATCCACATAAAAGGCTCCACTAACTATGATTTCATAAACTGCATAGACTTCAAGAAGGATTGAATCCTTTGACTTGGACAGAATGTTAATAATTTTTTGGTTAGTGGTATATGTTGTTTTATGTTATAGAATTTTAGAATACATCCTTTTATGTAAGGAATACTGATTCTAATAATTGTAGTTTTCCTTCTCTTGGTTTTTTTATTATGATTGTTTGAGCTTGAATAAAGACTATTTATAATTTTATTATTTTAGCCATTAGTTAATAAGATATTAGTTGTATAATTTACTTTTTTTATATAAGATTTATCTGTAAGAGTAACTATTCTATGAGAAAGAGTTTTGGCTGCAGTAAAGATTTGAATTGTTGGGTGATAAAGAGATATGTTAATAGGCAATAAAATGTCATGTAATCATGCTAGAGAAAGAACAGAGAGCATAAGAAGTACTTATGAATTAATTAATTTCTAATTAAATACTTAAACATGGAATAGTACTAATGTCAAATCACTCAAATTTCCATCAAATTCAAAGACTAAAAAAAAAAAAAACAATGAAAGATAACGATCCATATACAATTACTGAATTATCAGCTATTATCTGGACAATCTTGGGTTAACTTTTGAAGGAACTTAATGAGATTAAAATTATATTATTACTCATCTATTCAAAAAAACAAATCCATCAATAGAAGCACTTGTTTACTAAGCTTGAATTAGTTATTAAGCAATGATGGTAGTTTATCTCAGAGAAGGTAAGGCCACATGCACAAAAGATGATTCTTTATGAGACTAAATTCAACATATTAATGCCCTGGTTATAAAATTAAAAAGTAAGCCTAGATCTTTATAAAGTTTTAATTAGTGTGTATGAAAAAATTTGCTGTAAAAATTCAAATTCAGTTAGTCAAACTAAGAAGTTTTACTGCACGATGATCCACTCTATAAGCACATATTTGGCCCTTGTCTTATCTTTAATGTGACTATTCCAAAGCAATCCCACTATAGTTTTTAACTTTCATTTTGTAATTATTTGTCCTTTATAAGTTTTGCGGTTTTTCATTTTACAAAAATTATTTTCATCATGAGGCTGATAAAAGAACAAAATGAAAATGAGACCATCTTTGAAAAATATGCTGCTGCTTTTATTTACCAACTTAAATCCAAACATTAAAAGCCTGGTGAAAGTTAAAATATCCAAGAGTCTCTTTGAAGTATTTAAACTATTTGATGACAGAAACATTATTTATCTATAACATTTTGAATATGTCCCAGTGAAAAGGTGATTGATTCTCTCCGAAACTGCATGCAGTTCCTTCTGTAAATTATTAACCATGCTGTTTAATGAGATAGTTCATCTGTTCTCCACCAAAATTTTATGGCGCTAGTGTGTCTGAATCATGAGTATGAGATGGGACAGGTGTTTCCTGTTTGCATAGATCATTTCCAGTGATCTCTCTGCCGTCATTAATTCTTTCAAACTTTTTGAAAATATTCTCGCGACTCATGGCTTCACTGCCATACACGGCATGAATCTTTTCAAATATTTCAGTAACAGTTTTGCTAATTTAAAACCAGATTTAATGTAGATATGCTGTTCCATCATGGGTTAAGGTATGAAACACATTATCACATTTCATATCATAACTCATGATGTAGACACACTAGTATTTTCAAATTTTGCTGATAAATAACTAAAGCATGCCACTATACAACTCATATGTTGGTTCACAGATGGCACTGCAGATAGCTTGGAGAGAAAACAGGTAATCTTTTCATTAGAATGCACTGTATACTGTATTTTATAGTAAAAAAAAATGTATGACACGTGTGAACTTACGTGCATAAAAAATAGTGCATTACTATAAAACGTCCTTCCCCTTCCACACACACACACACTCATATTCTATGAGACACTGAGAATTTTAATAATTTCAAAGATGTTATAAAGTAATGAAGTTTGTTACATCATTGTTATGAAATAACACTTCTCTCTCTGTGGTATTGTTATTTATTATGTTTTGCTTTTTTTTTTTTTTTTTTGGTAAGTTAATTAATTGCATTCGCTAAGCAATTTTATGTTTCCTTAATTTTCTTTAAAGATTCATAGTGTTTTAAAAAAGATTTTTCTAAAAAAGAACGCAGTCATTATTAATGACAACAAATGACTCCTATTGTTTTAATTGAATTAAAACAATGTTTTTGCATCTTTAGCTTTTAACACTTTGTTAGTTTTGTAGAATGAAAAGAACATTACAGGTGAAAACAGAATCTAATTTTATTTATTTTTTCATCACTTGTAAGTATAAGATAAAAAATGATTTATTATATATACAAAATAAAGAAAAGTGGGATTTTGATGATTTACTATAGGTTGTATATAAGTAATATACATTAAGGCTATAATCTTAAGACTATGGGCCTAAAATGAGACAGTAGCGACCTCTACAAATCTAAACACAAGATTAATGACTTTGATTCAAATCCGCATCAGAATTCAGTCGCTGAATGAATGGGCATTGAGAAATGAAAAATAAAATTGTATCAGCAAAAATATTAAAAAATGACTCATTATGAATCTGATTACAAATATTTCTGGGTAACGTATTTGTAGGAGATTATTCTGAAATCGATTACATTTCTACACATTACATATTTAAGCAGTGGTTAAAAGATGTTTCAAGCTGTTGAAATTAATAGTAGGTAGTAATTATGCACAGAGGCAAAAACTCCATACAGTAGCGGCACTCAGTGCAAGCCAGAGTAATCAATGGATGCAGGAAGGTTTGTGCCTAAAACCGTTATCTAGTGCGTACTCATCTAATATCCCCAGACTAGTGTCTAGCTTGTAGCTTTCATGATAATGAATGGAGCCATGGATCTGATGAAAGCCATAAACTAGTCTGGTGATATTGGATGAGTAGGCACTAGATAGGGCTTTTATTCACAAACCTTCCTGCATCCATTGTTTACTCTGGCTTGCACTGAGTGGTGCTATTGTTTGCCTATGTGAAAAATAGTTTGTGTAAGCATAAAGAATGGTGATCATGTGATGTTTGAGGGTAGTAATTATATATTGGACTATTTCGATCATCTAATATTAATTGTTAAATGTCTTTAGAAAAAATCAAACTATATTTAAACTTAGGAAAAGCAGGGGAATCAGGAGAACTCTCATAAATAAGGAAACAAATCTGTTTTCTTTGATCGAATAGCCTTATTGTAGAACATCACCTTGAATTTAATATTCACGAATCTAAACATCCAGGTTCAATTCTCATGCTAGTACTGTTGCTTCTCAGGGCAACAATTCGGGGAGGGGGTGTAATACCACTCAATGGAGAATAATACTACTTGAAATGTGGGTGTAGGTACTAAACTGCTTACTTTTATTAACAGTTGAATGTATGCTAAAAGTTTAAATAAAGTTTTTTACCAAAGACATTTAACAATTAATGTTAGATGATATTAGTCCAACAAATAATTACTAGTAAAATACCAACTTCACAAACTGTCAGACAAACAACATGTATAATATTATCTGATAGGATAATTTTCACGACACCTCTTTCACATAAGGTGTAGGGGACTGATTTCTTTTATTTACTTTTAACACCCTATGAAGAGGTATAATCATAAACATGTGACCAAAGATATGTGAAAAGGATGTATGATCCCCAAGATGCATGTTTTGTGCTGAGACAGCATGCATCAGCCAGCCCAGATCACAATATGCATGACTACATATTTATATAACAATAAAATTAAGAATGCTTACAGAAAAGGAATCGTAAGGGTCTTTAAATAATTTTTAAATTAGACACACATTTTAAAAACAGGGCTAAACAATCTTAAAATATAACTTAAAATTTTTATTTTATTTTCAGTGTCCATACAAATATAATATATGCATTTATATATCTCAGAGAGATGTGACAATTGGTTCAGATGGGATGCAATTCGATTTTTTTATGTAATTAAATATTTATTTATAAAATAATATTTATAAATTAGTTTATTTAAAAATTGAGTCAATTCTTTCTTGCTTTATAAAATATTTGAGGATTTTTTTTATAAATATTTTCTTGTGAATTATGATATTGGCTATTAATTTACATCTTTAGATACTTATAATACAATGCATTTGTACATATTTGTAAACACTCTAGCACTGTGATAGTTTTAATTCACTGGAAGTAAGCTGTAAACATTAAATTTAATATTAAACTATTATTATTTATCAGAATATAAATGACTTAAACCATTAAGCATCACATGATCACCATCTCTTATACTAGCACATAATTGTTTATAAATAAAGCAAAACTCTCCATACAGTAATGCCTAGGTGCAGTGCTCTCAGATCCAAAGCTCCTCACTGACAAAGGCCACAAGCCAGAAACTAGTCTGGGGATATTGGATGAGTAGGCATTAGATAGGGATTTTATGCACAAGCCTTCTGTCATCCATTGATTACTCTGGTTGGCACAGGGTGGCACTACTGTATGGAGAGTTTTGCCTTGTTAATATGATGTCTTAATTAGATAGATCCTTTTGTTTAGAAATGAAATAGATTTTAAAAAAATCACATTTGATTTCTTTAAATTATGATACAATTATATCATGATCAAAACAAAAACATTATTTCATATTCAATTATCAGAGAAAATTCGATTTTTTTTCAGAAACAAATGAAACCTGTTTTTTTTTATGTTTGTCTTTAAAATGTGAATGAATAAATATCAATATCTGATAAATCTATCGATTTATGTTGTAAAATTTTTTTACAGAATTGTAATATATTCTAACAGATGGTCACTGATTATGTAGTAGTATATAGCTTGTAACCATCATTGCAGCAATTTGACTTGTTCAGCAATATAATGTTCTATTTATAACAAGGTTATAGACTGCCAAGGGACAGTAGAAATTAATCAAAGTGAGGTTTAAAAATGATTCAAGTTGCCAAATTTTCTGATATCCTGAAATCTATAGTTTTTTTGAAATTAAAATATTATGAATAATATATATATATATATCTAATTAGCGATATTTCTTTTGTAAAAAAAGTGATTTCTCTCAGTAGGTAACATATTGACACTTAAAAATTGCTTTGGGGAGAAAATTCGAATGGATAATGCTTGTCAATAAAACATATATTTATGTATTTGCATAAAATTTATATGCAGCAGTGGAAGAGGAAGCAGAGATTTAATATAAATTAAAGGAATTTAAAATAAATTATCTGTAATATAATAGGGTATTATAATATAAAAAATTAAGAAGTAATAAATGAATAAAATATTTTATCTATCAATAACATAAAAATGAAAATTATAAAAGTAAACACATTACTAAAATAGTATTTAAAAAATTTAGAAGTAAATAATATAAAATATTATATTGCAATGTTTACGAGATATATACATTTATAATAACACACATAAAAGCTTTTTTGGGAAATAATTTTATGCTTTCTTCTGTGTATATGTAATTTGTTTTACTTTTAATACACCATTACATGCATAGTGACATACACATTTTTATGAAATAGTATATTAAGGGTTAAAGCAAATTAAGTTTATATTGGTGAAGGATAAAATTATTTGGAAATTTTTGTTTTGTATTTATATATATCATTTACTTATAAATTTATATGATAAAATATCATAATAAATTGCATTTATTTTTGATGAAATTTGGGTACTGCTATGCATATTTCATATCGGTGGTTTTTGTTTCATTTTAGATATACTTATTTATAAACAATATGGATTGTATCATTTCTGAATAAATGCTTATTAACTTATTTCTTTAGGTAGTTTTATAATAGCATGTTGAAACCGCTGGAGGGTGTGGTTTGTTTGTAAACAAAGATAAATGTAATGTTTCCGGGGCGGGTTTTTTTTTTTGTTGTTGTTGTTGTTTTGGTTTGTTTATCACATTTAAAAGTAATATAAAATAAATTTTTTGTTAACAAAAAAAATGCATAAATCAAAATAAATTTAAAAAAATACTTAATTTTTATTCTTTTCATTACATATATTTTCGGGCTGGCGTTTTTTTTTTTTTTTTTGGTTTGTTTATCATCTTTAAAAGTAATATCACAAATAAATTTTTTTAAAAAAAAAAAAATACATAAATCAAAATAAATTTTAAAATGTAGTTACTTTTTATTTTTTTTCATTATTTTTATTTTCAGTTTGGTAAATTCTACGAAATCAACTTTTTTGTTAAAATTACAAATAAATATATTTCCATTTAACAGTAACATTTCCAACAATAAGTCAAACTTATTTTGGGGTTGGGGTTGGATACAATTCTTAACCAAACGGGGTAATGCAACTCAAAAATTGACAAACTTTTTATGGTAATTACAACAACAAATATATACGGCAATTAAAACCAACTTTTTTGGCTCTTCAGGAACAGCACGCATGCAGCTTCAACCCTCTTTTGTTTGATAACCCTTCCAGCAGTCAGAGAACTTTGACCTTCGGAAACTTTTCTGTTTCAGCCATTTGATTAAGCTTGCAGTTGTTCTCGCAGAAACATGACTTAGAGAGTGATTTGATCCAAATCGTGCTTGCACCTACATTTGCCAAATTTTTTGAGCAGAAAATCTGGTCTTCGGAAGTATGAGATTCTGCTCATAATTGTTAGTAGACATTCATAAAACATGGGAGATAGAGGGGGAGGTCTTAATGAATATTAAAAATAGTTTTGACATTCGCAATTTCAGCCACCCTCACACAATACTGTACCCAAAAGTGAAATGTGATCGCACATCCAAAATGCGTAACACAAATCTGAGCTGTAAGCTGACACGATAGCTTCTGCGACAGATTAAACATCATGCTTCTGTGCATTATCATAGAAATAGACACAGCCACCATATATCAACAGACTATTTTTAGGCTTACGCATTAGAAATAGAACGTTCGATAGTGGAGGCCACCTAAATGGCATATTTCTGTGCGCTATCATAGAAATAATGCCCTGCGGCGGTTTCAACATGCTATTATAAAACTACCTTTCTTTATTTGATAAATACAAGACAGTGTTTACATATAATTTGCAAATGACACTATAAAATATTGCATAGGGTATTAGCAGTAGCAAACTCTCCATGCAGTTGTGCCACCAAGTGCAAGTCTTAATAATCAATGGAGGCAAGATGGTTTGTGCATAAAATTCCTCTCTAGTGCTTACTCATCCAATATCCCTGGACTAGTTTTTAGCTTGTTGCTTTCATCAGTGAGGAGTCTTGGATTTGAAAGCACCATATCTAGATCTTAGGATTTAATGCAAGCCTCCAATAACCACTTTTTACTTATTTAGCTAACTATAAAGCTAGAAGCCCACTACTGTGTGGAGAGTTTGCTATTGTTATTAATAGCCTGCGTAAGTATACAGAATGGTGATTATATGAAGTTTTGCATAGATTATTATAACAATGTTTAAACTACTAGCACATGCTGGAATAGAGGTCACCAGTGCAGTATTCTGTTGCTGTATAGATTTAGTTCAAAACTTGTTTCCAATAGTACTTAATAAGGTGAATAAAACAATATGTCTGTGTGAGAAAATACTATCGGAGCAGTGTATTTTGGAAGTAACAAATACATTTTATTCATCATACCAGTTAGAATCAATAAATGTTAGATTTTGATATTTTTTTTATTAATAAAAAAAAAAGACCTCATTATCTTAAGAAGAAGCAAAGCTTCCTTTGATTGCTTCCGCAGACTATAAGCAATTGATATACTTGCATATAATAAAATCATTGGTTTTAATTGTTGTAATAAGAGAATAAATTATATCTTAGTAATAAAAGTTATTTTTGGTTAATTAGCATTTAAAATATTCAAATCTACAATTTTTTAATGGTACTTCTTCAGTATCACCATATTCACTGATGGGTATGTCATTTTGTTTCATAATGCCCATTTTAAAATTGTATACAACTAGTTTATAAATGTAAAAATTAAAGTCTGATACAATTTATGTGATTAAATAGGATTTGTTTTTCCTGTGACTTCAATTAGTAAATAAATTAAAATAATCAAATGGATACCAGAGCTGGAATCTGAGAATTTTATGTCCTATAATCTCATACTCAACCACTGCACTAAATAATGTAGAGAAAATAATAATTGAATGCCTTTTTTGCTCAGAAGTTCAGAAGAAATTCAAGTGTTGGAATTGGCAGAACTGGAATCGATATGAGGACTTTAGACTCCCTGACTTTGACACTCTACTACTGAACTAAATCACACAGTGCAATTTTAAGTTTTACATGATCATTCTGTCAGTATTATTTAACAATTTTTGGAATTGTAAGCCACCAATTTGTAAATGAAGATAGCCATCTTAACTGCAAAAAAGTATGGGATGGGGGAGATTCAAAAAATAAAAAAATTGAATTTGAACTTTGTGATGATCATTTAATCCAATATGCAAAGTACAATTATGGTTAGTATATTATTTACATCTATGGCAGTCTTTTAATCACTCTACATCTGTTAACCTTGCCGTTTCATCTTTTTTACAGCACACTTTTTCTTCTTAAAGACATCAAAACGTTACTAATTATAACTTAGCATTTTAATCTCTCAGACAAATCTTTTCTCATATGAGCGATTAATGGTATCATGGAAGCCATTAATCGTTAGTATATTTTTAGGAATTCTGATATTTTCATTGCTTTACATAACCTGTTCAATAAAGATGTGTCCTTATAACTGTAGATTGAATATCATTATATCTAGAAACGTAAAAAACATACTGATTGGTCACATGATCTTGTCAATATATTTCGAAAATACTAAGTAGCTTCTCTAAATATATATATATTTACTTTTAAGTAATAAAATGCAGCTTTCGAGCGGGATTGTTTTGTAAATGATTTACATTTTGCTAAGCCACAATTCTGATTTTAATTAGTTAATTAAATGTCTCATTAAAGGTCTTTTAATAGTTTAATGCATAGGTGTATATTGTTTAAGTACATTCACATTGTGTTTTTTTTTTATATAGATGTTTGAATTTTTAAATAATTTTATTTTAAACATGGATTTTTACTGAAAAATTTCACTCGATGTTTTATGTGATTTATCAAAATGTCATAGTAGTTTAAATTTTTCATTAGTGTTTTCAATTTTTTTTAAAAAATTATATATATATATAACTAATGGAAAAATGTCATGTCTAGCTTTTTTCCCCTTTAAAAAGAAAGTTTCAATAAAAGTTATACATATTCAGTATATATATATGTTGCATTTTAAACATAGAATTATAGTAGTTAGATTATGATTGCGATACCTTAAAACATAATTCTTACAAAACTTGCCCATAGTGATGGTTTGTGCCACCCACCTAGACGGTTTGATGCTGCAATTGACAACTATAAGCATCAAAATTTATATAAGTATAATATTTAAATACATGTATATTGTATTTACTAAACTTAATGTAATTATAGACTTTCAAGCTCCTTACATCTATACAATCCATCTTATACAACCAATACACCTGTCCACATACACATGAAAAAGATAAATGATCTTCAATATACATATTTCATGCTGATTATATATCTGTGTAGGAGATGGTGATCTGGACCAACTGATGAGTGCTGGATGTCCACGAAATATGAATATTGGAGATCATTTATCTTTTTCACATCCATGTGGTAATGTGTATCAGTTGTATAAGATGGAGTGGATAGATGAAGGAGCTTGAAAGTCTGAGTTCAAATCCCTTATAATAAATTATTTATGTAATGATCAATGAATTTTACTAGTGCAGTGTCAGATTGTATTTCTATTTAGAAAGGAATAATTCTCCTCACTTGCGCCATATAATAATATTAAATTGGTGAAGTTAAATGCAAGAATACTCTCATTCTAACCATAAGATAAAGACTCTGAGAAAATAAGAATGACTATCTTATTTTCAAACCTATAGGCACTTATATAGGCCAATCTTAAGTGTCTTAGAAGGAGTGCTTGAATATATTAAATCATTCATATAAGTGCATTTAGTTTTGAAAATAAGATAGTCATTATTATTTTTTCAAAGTCTTTATCTTGTGGGTGGAACAAAAATATTCTCGCATTTAGCATTTAACATCACTGTTTTAATATTATAGTATGGCACAAGTGAGAAGGGATTCTTACATTCTAAATAGAATAAGTAATTTAGTAAATAAATCCTAACTATCATAAAATTTTCATTTTACTGTTATATTATAAACAATTCTTGTCTATTGTTTCAATAAAACCTTTTTATTTTTATGATATTTTTTAAATGCCTGTTAAAACTAAGTAATGGTAGGACTCTCTAATATTTAAATATAATAACAGTGTTTATTATTTTGTTTGCGACTCTTTGATAAGTATTTTTTAATGTGACCCTTGAATTACTTAAGGTTGGATTGCCTTGATATAAACTATAAATTACTATGTATATGCATGATTGTATACACTATATAATCTAAGGATCCCAGCTTCGACTTTTTTGCTGGAACAGTCATAGCCCAATAATACCTGAAAAAGAGAGAATAATACTACTTGAAATGCTGTGTTGTATATTAACTTGTGTGAAGGTATTTGATAAGTTTAAATAAAGCTTTAATTATTGTAAAGACATTTAACAAATAATCCTACATGATGGAAATAACCCAGTATATAATTACATATAGAATGCCATCTTCACAGACACTTTTGGGTCAAAAAGATAGATGGATTCATTCTATCTTTTCACAAAGTCTTTATCTTGTGTTTGGGAAGTGAGAGTATTCATTTATATAGTTAAATCTACAAAGCACATGTGCATTAGCATATTGGCTTATTAATATTGCAGTTTATAAAAACATAGCGCTATATAAAATAAATATCTTATTTAAAAACTTTTAATAGATTTAACAGATTATGAACTTTTCATGATTTAAAATAATAAGATTTATAGTAATTTTTTTCAGACAGTATATGATCAATGGGTGGGCAAATCAGCCATTAATGTCCTGCTGCAGGAAGAATACCTCGCCAACCATTTCTCACAGTGGAATACTCAACAAGTTAGCCCATTGCTGAGTATTGAGGGTTTGAATAATTTTCCATTTCAGACGTACTCTCTATCTAACAATTCGATACCCATTTACGACCAGTAATAAATAGTTTGCTAATAGTTGAAAGAAGATTCTCAATTCTGTCAAAATATTTTTTTTAAGTTTACTCAACCTGGATTCAACCCCAGGTTGTAGATAGGACAGGCAGAAACATTATTGTTGCATTATAGGGGTTCTTCTCAGACAATATACAAAATGCTTTATTTGTGAAATTGGGTTTACAGTAAATTATTCAAGTCTTTCAATTCCATTCTAAAAACTCACCATTTGAGTGCTCTTAATACTTAAATCCACTGCTTCTTAGTGTTGGATGCCATTGAAATAATTAACTTTTGCAGCATTCAGATGATTCATAAAAGTATTGTAAAATATGAACAATTTCTCATCAATCCAAGTTCTATTTATTAAAATAATAATATAAATAATATATAACTTTTCTAAGAAAAGGATAGCATTTAGAAAAGGTATAGAGGGCTTAGAGTAATTTATCTTCACTGCCCAGCATGTTTTCAACTTAGTACAATTTATTAAGAATAAAGTAATGATCAATGATGGTTTATTGCTCAGGACTTTATAAGAAGTTTGATCACAGCAAATAATAGAATTGGGCTGTGATCCATCGGACCTTGAACCCTAGGATCTTCCATTCTTTCACCACATCATGCTGGACAGTAAGTGTCTAAATGAAGCAGAACTATCTTCACCTTCTTGATTTCTGGGTTAATAATTTACTAGACAATCTATAGTATTTACTTAATGTCAAAAAGCAACATGTAAAGAGTTTGATTTAGCAATTAACATTTAAAGAAAGCTGAATCTTTTATCAGTCTGTGATTGAAGAAAAATCATCAGTGATGATTAGCTTGGCTAGTTACCAACAGGTGCGAATGAGCCACTGTAACGGTCTTTGTTGGTTTTAAGAAGAAAGACTGACTTCAATGTTGAGTGCAGCACAAACTCAAATTCACTGCTATGATAGGTTGTTTTATTGCAATATTATAACTATTGCAATCCAATTAATTGTATCTAGAGTTGCTACTTGACCTCATTTATTGTGTGGATGTAAAACTTGGACACCCTATCAGTACAATATAAAGACATTAGAGAAATTTAAGGGTACTCAATAAAATTTTAAAAATACAATAACAAGGTTATGAGATGAATCAATATATACTTGTTAGACTGAATACTACAGTCCTACTTCATTAGGTTAAAATTGTGAAACGAATGAACGATATATTTCAATCATTTAGTTTTAGTACAAGGACTGATAATGTGCGAATGTCAGATGCTGCTAAGTATCTTTCTGGATTGTGATGATGGGATTGTATTTTTGTGCATCCATATTTCCATCCTTTTATTGCTCTCTCAGTAGTTCCGATTTCAATCTATTTTTTCTTCGTCATTCTTTCAGTCATTATTTTGTTTTTATTCCTCATTTGATGAATGGTAATTAACGATGATGACGACTCTAATATCTCCTTATTAGAATAATATTTATTCACGCACTGAAGACATGTCTACATATGATTTTACTTGCACAGTTTTAATTGTTGATGTTATTAATAAAAATTAAAATGTAATTAAAGGGGATTTGAACCGACTTGCAAGCTCCCTATAATCATTCACCTTGAGGTCCATGACCCACAATTCTGAAACTGCACCAATCCACGTGGAGCAGTCACTGTAATCAAGATTAATAAAATGTTTGTTATTATTTTAAAGAATAGTTAATTTAATTATTTACCATCTTGCCACAAATAGAAAAAAAAGGAAGGCGAGCAATTCAAAAAGTTTAAATTATTTATGACATTGGCGGGAAATTATGAAATGAAGCAAAAACCAAAACTTCTTAAAAATTAGCATTAAGTTGGATCTGCTTTCAAACTTATATAAGTAAAAATATTTGAAATATCATTTAAAATATACGTTTTGGTTTAAGTGCTGAATTTTTCAAATGTAAATTATTAATTATTTATTTCATATAATTGTTTTCAGCAAGCCCCGTTGGCATCTAAGTGTTAATAACGTTTACAGTCTCCATGATACAAAAAAAAGAAGAATTACGTTAAAAGAACAAGATTAAAAGGAATGGAAAGGTGGCTTTGGAGAAAATAAAATGGAAGATTGAAAAGATATCTGCTGAACATGATAAAATTGAGAAAGGTTAAATTCTTGGGACATACTTTAAGACATGATAATTTTTTATAAAATATTTTAGAAAGCAAAATTTTGGGAAGGAAGTAGTAAGGCAGGTCAAGAATATCAGTGAAATCAGATGTTTCTCATATGATAAGTATTAAAACAATTGTTGGACAGAATGATATGGCTACAATGGCAAAGTAATCCACTGCTTTATTGCCTGGGAGTTTATAAAATGTTTGGACACTTGAAGTTACTTAACTGGGTTGCAATCCATGATGAACTTTGAGTTCCAGAATCCACCATTCTGGCACTGGACTAATCCACATGGAGCAGTCAGTGTAATCAAAATTAATAGTGCAATTAGATATCTATAAGTTTCTGACAAATCTATAGGCCCTTTATTGGTCATTCTGAAAGCAGGTAGGGCTAAAACTCTAATTAGATACCACATGATAACATTGTAAAACTTCAAAAAAGTCATTAAGGTTTTTGAGTTGCTGAACATTTCTAATAATTATATTAAAACTCAAATGGTAATAGAAATTCAAATTTAATTATTTCTATTTATGATTTTAAAAAATAATTTATGCATAGGTAATATGGATAGCCTGAAAATTCAAATCATTATTTTTAAGAATTTTACCATTATTGCCACTTAACACAAGCATGCAGATTATACTCAATATTTTGAGAGGTATTACTCTTCTTCAGGTGTTACTGGCCTGACCATTGTCCATGCTAGAATAGGAGTTGAATGTACACCTTTAGATTCTTGAATATCAAATTTTAAGACAACGCTTTAGCCAACTGAGCTAAAGGGGTAAGTTTGACTCCTATTCTAGCATTGCCACTGGTCAGCCAGCAACATCTGGAGAAGAATGGAGAATAATACCACTTGAAACATTGTGTAATCTACTAACAAGTTTACAGAGTTTGTTCTTCCAGAAACAAACCTTGAATTTTCTGCCAATATATTTGATATAAGATTTACTTTTAATGTGTACTGTTATTGAAATTATATTTATCTATGGTCTATTTAACAATCTGAATTCATGAGTATTCTTATAATAAATTGACTTCTTTTACATTCAGTCTTATAATTGTGAAGACCATTGTAGTTTTGAGTATGAGTTCTTCCAGGCTTTGTGAGATGGATTTTTTTGCCTAAACAGGTTTTAATAATCAGTCCATATGTATAATGAACCACAAGGAAAAGATGGCTGGTTCTCCAAGATACCTGCAATTCCATATCTGAAATGACATATTTTATCTATTCACCACAAAAATTTTAAGGTGCCAGAATGTCTAGACCTCAAATATGACAGTGTGTTTTGATCATCTCCAATTCAAATCACTTGAGAACAATTTTGTGACTGTTGGATTCATTGTTATACAAAGTTTGAATCATTTCAAATGTCTCCGTTGTAGTTTTCTTAGTTCAAATAAAATTTAATGTTAGCACACTGTTCTACCTTAAATTGGAAGTACTAAATACTCTTTTCCATTTTATGTCATAAATTATGATCCAGACATATTCATGCCTTAAGATTTTTGTGGTGAATGGCTAAAATATTTCACCCACATAACACATTTCATTGATTCAAACATGGATCTGCATGCAACTTGGAGAGAAAATCAATCACCTTTTACTGGGACACACTGTTCATTGTGAAAAAATTCAATATCATTGTAGTGGTTATGCAAATCAATTTGTGTACCACAAATCTATTCATATATATATATATAATTTGTGTACCACAAATCTATTCATATATATATATATAATATGATGGTCTATTATTTTGTTTATTTGATATCTTCAATAGATATATTTTAACTTCTACCGTAAGAGTTTCATCATCATGTTTAATTGCATTTCTCCAATGCATTCTTTTCTCAGCCATATCTTATCAATGAAAGCAATCACATAATCTTTTAATCATAAACACAATCTGTCTAACTGATTAAAACTTTAACCAAATTCACCATAAAACAATTCTTTGAAATTGTTCAGTTGTTTCACACATTCAATTTAATGATGTGATTTTACAATAGTGGATTCTATAGTATCGCATTCATCCAGATTAAGAAAATTGCATGATTTTATTGTGTTTATAGAATTTTACAAAGAATTCTTGAATGAAATGTGTTTAATGTCTTTATATTATATTAATAGAGTGTCCAAGTCTCACTTTCATATAATAAATTATGTAAAATAATTCAATATATAATTGTTTTAGTTGCAGTAATTATTTTATTTCTTTATGTAACAGTAATAATAATCATACACAAAAAGCTCTTTTCAGCAAATTGTTAATTTTTTCCCTTTTCAATGTGCTTTAACTAATTTACAATTATGATGTGATGGGCTATGGCTTCTCCTTTATTGAAGTCAGGAATCATTCAGCTACTATGCCCAGAGAAACAAGTTAACCACTTTATCTTCCCTTTTTATTCCTCACTTTTAAGTTTTTCCCATATTCTTCTCTACCCTGCTCCATCCCATTTCCACAACATTATCTTTATCCATTCTACAATCTACATTTCATACATAGCGACATCTATCTTTTTATTTTAATTTTATTATGATGAAATATCCTCTTTTTAAATCATTAAATGCAGCAGCATTGAGGTCTGGATTGCAGTTCAACATGGAAGTCTGATTATCTTCTTAAAAAGCTATCAAAATATTTAAATTGATTATTATTTTTTTTGCTTGGCAACAAATATCACATCTCTAGTGCTTCTTGATCCTCTAAAACCAAATTTCCTAGATAGCAGCCTTGAAAGTACCTTTACTGCAATATATAATAATATTCAACAACAGTCTTTTCTGTTTTTCACATTTTTATAAATCAGAATAATAAAAGCATCCTTGAGTCATGTGGCTCAGTTTGATGAGTTCATATATTCCTAAAACAAGTTCAATATTAATGAAGCTAACATATCATCACCATATTTTAAAACATCTCTGGGTTCCCATCAGAATCTGTAGCCTTTCCATTTTTGAGATTACAAAGAACTAGTTTAACTATATTAAGCTAAATATCTGAATTTAAATGAGCATGGACATATTAATTATTTTTATATCATTATTCAAAAGATACTCTATATGTGTTAGTGTATTGATAAAGTGGAAGAGTCGGGAATATAAGTTTCATGGATTATGTTCCTGCTGCCAATTCCAGTGCTTGAATTTCTTAAGAACTTTCAAGCAATAAAATTATTCAATTATTTTTTTATTCAAATGACAATCAAAACACTTTTTCTACCTGTTAGAAGCATTATGCAAAATAATGCCAGCCATGAAATATCCATTTTAGGTCCACATTATATTTTTTTATTCAAAAAATAATCCAAATACTTTTTTTACCTGTTAGGAATATGATGGTAATTATGCAAAAGAATGCCAGTCATGGATTTAACAGGTTTATGATATAGGTTTCAGGATGTTTCTTTCAATATGTCAAAAAAGATCTAAATGATTGTGTTTGCAGTTTTAATCCACCAATCCTGCAGTTTGTATCATATAAATAATGCTATTTTCCCTCTAGCTAGAATGTTTCTTGCATTGTCACCTTGGTTGTTGATAAATCACAATTCTGATGCAACATTTTTTTTGCACGAGTAATTTTTTAAAAAAATTTGAAATGATACACTAACGTTTTTACTCTCCACACATTTTTTGATTATTATTTTTAGATTAAGTGAAGAATTGGAAAGACATTATCAGTAATAATGCTTCATCATGGATGATTATGAGTGTTATTAAATTTTATTTTGCCTCAAGTGCATCTGTGTATACTCGTATTAGTTTCATCTGTGATCCTGATTTATTATTATATTTTAATGCTGTTGTTGCTGTGTTTTGGTTATGGTTAGATACGATGTTTATTTTATCAACATTATGAAGAGAAAATGAAAGCAAAGTTGTGATTGCTCTGAAATTTATAGAGACGTAAAAAAACTATGATAATTCTGTTATTGAAATATAATAAATTAAAAATAAATACTGTTTTAAACATGAAGAAAGTATTGGAAGATGTTTTAGTGCATTGATAGATTGGAAGAATCTGGAATTCTCATTTCATGGATCATGTTGCTGCTGTCAATCCCGCTGCTCAAATTCCTTAAGAACTCTCAAACAATAAAATGTATTCAATTATCAAAATACTTCCTTTATCTGTTAGATATACCTTTTGTACGAGTATGTGAAGAGAATTTTAGAGTGGTGCCATTTTCACAGAAGATTGTTTGCCAATAATGTATTTATGGCCTATGTCACCTGTTATTTATTTTTAAAATGGGCTTGTAAATTTTTGGTAGTAAATTTTTTATTTAAAACAAAAAATTAGAGAAATTTATTCTATCATTGATTAGCAATCATAAATTATGTCAATGTGATTTAATAGACTTGTGATAATAATAAAAAAACATTGATTACAACTCTAATATTTTATAATATTTGCCTGGAAGTTTGTGATGATATTATATTAGATGTAATAATATGTTGTATTATTTCCATTATCTATCGATAAATGTTGAATGTATAGAAAATTTTAAACTTTATTTAAACTTTTCAAATACAAACAACTTGTTAGTAATAACATACAAATAGACAACACAGATTAGTAATTACGCATTTCGAGTAGTATTCTCTACCCTTTTTCAGGTGTTGCTGCCTGCCAGTGACAGTATTAACATAGGAGTCAAACTCACATCTTTAGATTCTCGAATATCAAATTTAAGGCAAATGCTCTAACTAACTCGTTAGAGCATTTGCCTTAAATTCGAACTGGTTAGAGTATTTGTCATAAATTCAATATTCAAAAATTTAAAGGTGTGAGACTACTTGAAACACTATTCATTACTAACCTGTGTTATCTATTTGTGTGTTATTACTAACAATTTGATGTATACATATTTTTTTTACTTTTTCTGCTTATTTCCTCTCTTACTTTTTTTTAAAAACTTTTTCCATCTAATTATTTTTTTCAAATATTAGTTTTTTTTCTTTTTATAGCATTTTAAATACAGAGGGTTCTGTTTTAATGAAGGCTTATACTGCAAATAAACATTATAACTAATATTTTTTCTTACTAAAATATGATTTATAAGACAAATGCAAATATATACACTTGCATTTTCATGCCATAAGATTTATTTATTAAATGAAAATATTTTATGTTTTTCTATGAAGCAGAGAAAATATTGTATATTTTATATGCATTTATAGTAACTTGCTCTGTCTGTGTTTCTGTCAATATGGCCATATTATTGTCTGTGTTTTTGTAAGGATGTTTACATTTTTGAATTTTTAACAATGAAAAAAAATATTGTTCCTCTTTAGAACTCAAACTCACATCCTTAAAAAATCATTAACAACCAAGCTAACAAATATTATATTTGTAGAATAAAATTTTTGTTATTGTTGATTTTACTCGGACTTAATTAAAAGTAAATATTTTCTACTAATATCTGAATTATTATTCTGAAATAACTAATATTTTATAAATATTTTGTGTAAAAATTAATAAATGTATAAAAAAGGTTAGATAATTATATGTTTTCATTTCAAAATGAAGAAATAGAACTGTCAAAGTCATGGACAGCAGGCACGTTCTTATCAAGAGAACAACAAACATATAACAAAAGAGACTGATGAAGAAAATTATGTTTTATTTATAACTGAAAATGGTAAAACATTTTAAATAACAAAACAGGTTTGAATTTGTAATAAAGAAAATTTATTTAAAGCTGAGCACTTTCAATACTGAATAATATCATAATCATAGCATCATGTGACTAAAGGAAGTTGTGATCTAGATTTAAAGTTACTTTTGAATATTAAATAATAGATTATCATAAAAGTGAATTTTTAGGAGTAGATTTATACTTGTAGCAACCACTTTCATCATTTGTAAGTAAATCTACTCCTAAAAATTCAATTTTATGATAATGTATTATTTAATATTCAAAAGTAACTTTAAGTCTAAATTCCAACTTCCTTTAGTCACATGATGCTATGATTATGATATTATTCAGTATTGAAAGCACTCAGCTTTAAATAAATTTTCTTTGTTACAAATTCAAACCTGTTTTGTTATTTAAAATGTTTTAACATTTTTTTGTACCATTATAATTATTGCAAAAAAACAGGATAAAAAAAATTATTCTAGAATTATAACTAAAAAGTAAAAAATAAAGTATTTAAAATTTTTTTAAAAAAATAATGCTTTTATGTAAACAACCAACTAAAAAGTAGAAAGTAATAAACTAATCTAACTAACAAAGTAATTCGCCTAAAAATTAGAAAACAAGATAATCCGACTAACAAAGTAACTCAACTAAAAAACGTGCCATTATGAAAAGACACAACATGTTTTTTAGTCAGATTACTTTGCTATTTTTTACTTTTTAATCAGCTGTTTACATAAAAGCATTGTTTTTAAAAGTATTTTACTAGATGTGTATACTTAAGAATTTTAGCCATAAGTTATAAAATTGGAATTTAAAAGGCATTTAATATTGACCTATGCTCATAAATATAAGTGCTGGACATGGGATTACGAAAATGGTAAATATTATTAGCTGAAATAGCCAATATTATAATAAGTTCTGTTGGCTAATATAGCAATCGTGTGTTTAAGCCTTTTCAACATATTTCAATTTTGAATAAAGCGCTATCTTAATCTATTTTGAAATTTTTCTACCATTTACCATCTGTTCTGGAATTTATTCATCTTTACTAATTTTTTTAAAAAATTTTTCATTCATGGACAATGATGAACCAGAAAAATTGGGTCACAAAATTTATTAGGATTAAAGTGAAAAAAATAAATTATTTCTAAGATAGAAACTGATAATATGATCTGCAATTTATGTTTCGAATATGGTAGCTGAACAGATGATTCATACTATTTTAAACAATAAAGATGAATTTAGAAATGCACAGATAGTGAGATTTTTAAATTGAGAAACATTATGTTTCACAGAACAAATGGAAATGTTCTGCTAATGTAGATTAATCAAAAACAAAATGGGAGATTATAGTACTAATGGGGTGTTTCTTGTTGAAATAGCCTAGCAATTATTTGAAAGAGTAATCAATCCCTCTCAGACTCCCCATGTTGTTTATAGCATCTCATGCTGTCAACCCAGATGCCATGCTGTTTATCATGGTGAGACCAAAGCTGGCATAAACAACAGGACTGCTCAACATAGATACACTTACAATAGAGCAAAAAAAGGAGACAATTCATCAACATTTTTGGAACACTCTAAGAAGACCAGCCATATATTTGAACCTTCTAACCCCAAGATAGTTTGCATTGAGACAAATGACACCAAATGGAAAATTAGGGAGGCGTACTTCATTGTTGGTAACAATAACTCCAAACACTGGACTAGCTAAATAATTTTCATGTATTTTGCATATTGCCATTATCTCCCTGTTCTGCACTAATCAGTATTGCTATGAATATGAGGCAGC
The DNA here is from genome assembly GCA_028023455.1 of Epiperipatus broadwayi. Lineage (NCBI taxonomy): Eukaryota > Metazoa > Onychophora > Udeonychophora > Euonychophora > Peripatidae > Epiperipatus > Epiperipatus broadwayi. The sequence continues at coordinate 26,303,448 of JAQFVV010012394.1, read as the reverse complement.
CTGCCTCAAAAGCGCTAAGCATTTAATATTTATACATTCATTATAGCTTCTCTTTCAAGTGCCACACACCCTTTTAATTTTATTTATTAGATATCTATTATAACAGCTATTCCCTGAGAAGGAATTTGTTATTAGCAAAATATAGTTCCCTGAAGTCAGGAAAAAAAACGGATTCTATAGCATTATAAGGCAAGGATATTCAACTTTAACTAATTCAAAATTCATATTTAAAAAAAAAAAATATCAAAGAGTCACATCCAAAGTAATCAATACAGCTCATGTATTAAATTACTGGAGATTCCTACCATTATTTAGGTTTATCACATTTCAAAAATATAAAAAGGCAAAGTTTTGGTGTTTTTAGAAGTTTTATTGAAACAATAGCCAAGATATATTACTTGTTTATAATAGTTTGACTTTATTTACTAAACTACTTATAATTCTAAGAAAAAATTCTTTTCCTGTGCTTACTGTTACATATATGTTCATGTTATAAACATGAATCAAGAAAAGGTATAGTCGTATTAATTTATATTATTTTCGGAGCATGCTTTCGATGACCCAGATTGACAGCACTCATCTATTCTGCAGTTCATAAAGCAACTTTAAACAACCACAAAATAGTTGAACGCTATGAATCTGATTAATTTAATTGAAAGCATGCTCTACAAATAATATAAATTAATACATCTATACTTTTTCTTGATTCATGCTTATAACATAAACATAAATATTAAACTATTTACAATAATTTGATGTTTATAGTTATCAATCATTGTACCAAATCCTCTAGATAGGGCTGCATAAACTCTAATTGCGTACTGCATGTGGCCCACAGGCCAAGTTTCGGACAGCTCTGTTATAAAGCATGGTAAAGCTTCCACAGCAGATGAATATTAGCATGAGAGAGATACAAAAGAAATACTTTCTAGATAACAAAAGAGGGGGGGTGCTAAAATAAAAAATTTGCATATTTTATTGTGATTTGTACATTTGTTTGTGCTTTTATTACAGGCTTTAAAAAGTGAATTTTAGTTCTTTTATCTGTACAGTACCTACAGTAATTAATTTTAAATGAACTTTTGCAGATACATTTTTGATTTTGTATTTTTTTTTCTGCTTTAGAGATTGTTTTGGATAGTAAATTAGGTTTTGGTCTTGGAACAAATTACTCCCTACAAGCATTCTTAAATGTAAGCTATAATAGCAAATAGATAATGTAATGAGTGATCTGGAAGTAATTAATTCAATAAACATCACATGATCACCATGTATTATGCTTGCTTGTACTGTTATTAAAACAGGCAAACTCTCTGTACAGTATTGCCATTCAGTGCAAGACAGAGTAATCAATGAATGCCCGAAGGCTTGTGCATAAAATCCCCATCTAGTGCCTACTCATCCAATATCCTAGGACTAGTTTCTGGCTTGTGGCCTTTGTCAATAATTAATTCATTATACCAGATATCATTGTGTCTATTTAATTGTTCACTGATATCATTTTGTATTGCAATAATTTTGTATATCTATGAAAGGGATTTGTGTTTCATGTTTTGAGTTGTTGTTCTATTATTGAGTTCTTCCAAGATTTTAAATCACTTTGTTATTTAACTACATATTATTCTTTCACTATAGAATTTATATTATGGTAGTGTGTACCAAATTAGGCATAACATTTAAGAAGTGACCTACTTAATAATCTACCCCAGAATTTGTTAGAAGAAATTATTTTACCTTCATTCACTTTCAGCCATTACAAATCCAATAGGATGGCGGTCTCCAAATTTAATACAATTTCTCTGATCCATAACATTTCTGCTCACTTTTCATATTTTATCTATCCATCTCACATGTGGTCTTTTTCTAGATCTTTTACAAATTTTGTGATATCCGGTTTAAGACTTTAATTGTTCATATATTGTTATATCTGCTAGCAATATGCCCAATTAGTTCTATTTTAAGCTTTTAATTTTTTCACAGATATCAGTAATACATGTCAGTTCTCTCATCCAACTTATTTCATTTTCAATCTCTTATTTATTATTCCCAGAATATATCTCTCCAATAACTTGTTAAATGGTCTGAATTGATTTTCTATTAAATGTTCTAGTCTAGGATAAGAACTGTTAAAGACCATATATTAAACACTCCTATTCAATAACTAGGCATATTTTCCTTTAATATTAAATTATTCTTACTAAAAGCACCCCAGCCATGGTTGTATAATTAATTTGAACCATTATGTTCATATCTGCATCAATAATCTAACCAAGGGTTTTGTATTTGTTGAAACTATTTGTATACATTACTGATTCCCAACGAAATGAAGATATCAGATTAAGGACTCATTTTTAGAAGCAATTCATATTTTTTAATGTCATGTACGTAATAAGGTACGTCATTATATTAAGTGTTTTGCATGGTAGAGTTGCAGACTCTAAACTTGGTGATTCATTGTTTTCAGCTTGTGTTTATCATATCCTATAATCAAACTACATGGGAATTTTCATATAAACTCCTGAGCAATAAACCATTTGATAATCTGCAATTATAATCCGATTTCGGATTTAAAGGCGCGCCATAAAGACATCTCTAACATGATCAAAATGATAGATATTTACTGTTAATTGATAATTTATTTTCTCAATTCTCCCAAGTATATTTTGTTTTCTTTTAAATTGCTTTTGGGAATTGAAATTATTCTTCTATGATCGAAGTGAATAAAACAATTAATAAATATCTATCACTGACCTCTATCAGTCTATCGAATATTGTCTGAGCAATTTTTAAAAAGTCTCTTAGGCCCAATTTTAAATCATTATTACCGAATAAAGTGAAATATGTTTTTTTTGTTACCATGGTTACCGACATTAAAGTATAAATTATTTCATCACTTTGATGAAAAGAAAATTTAAAAGTAACGCAGTAAAATGATACAAAATAAATAAAGAAATAATTTTTGCGTTGCGTGCGATATTAATAAAAATACTTTCCACGCGTTAATTTCCTTCCTACAATCTCTTATAAATGTGTGTAACCTTTTTAAAATTTGGATTTTATTTATTTATACACGTACATTGACATTAGGAGTCAATATCAATCCATAATGTGGCAAAGCTTCATATCATAAATTTTTACTTCAAGTTTTTTTTCCATCTATCTGTTAAAATTCATTATCTCTCTCTTGTCTTCTCATTTTAGAGTAGAACTCTCTCCATGTAGTAGTGCCACCCAGTGCAAGCCTTATAATCAATGGATGCAAGAGGGTTTGTGCATAAAATCCTTATCTAGTGCTTGCTCATCCAATATCACCAGCCTAGTTTCTAGCTTGTGGCTTTCATCAGTGAGGAGCCTTGAATCTGAAAGCACTGCAACTAGAGCTTGGGATCTAATGCAACCCTCCAGCAGCCATCTATTATTCATTTACTTGACAATAAAGCTATGATTTCAATATGAAAACAGTTTCAGTCCAAGTTCAGTCGTTTCTATAGACATATTTGAACCAAGTTTAGTATCTATACATTTTGATGTGTTTTTTTTAAAAATCGCAGTCACCTTTATCCAGACAGGATTGGTATAAAACCATTAAAACATCAAATGATCACAAAATGGTTGCTGGAGGGTTGCATTATATTGTAAGATCTAAGTGCAGTGCTCTCACATTCAAGGCTTTTCACTGATAAAAGCCACAAACAGTCTGGGGATATTAGATGAATGGGCACTAGATAGAGATTTTATATATAAAGTTTTTTGCATCCATTGATTACTAAGACTCACACTGGGTGGCACTACTGTATAGAGAACTTGCTGCATTAACAGTTTGTGTAAGCATAGGAAATGGTGGTTTAGTATTCTTCCCATCTTAGGTTTATGTTTTTTAAATGATTTATTTATTATTTAGCATATGGACTTTTTTGGATAGCTTAACTAATATCACAATATCATAAAGGGACCTGTAGAGATTCCAACTAGGAGATAGACTCACTAGTGGCTTTATTAAGTTCTTTAATTCTGCCATTACAGTCATAGATTTCACAATAATTAATTATTTGCTTCATGGTCTGTATGTGCTTACATGTACGTCAATTAGTGAAGGCTAAATTCCATTTATGAAGTAAGTGAGTGCAATAATTATGGCTAACCTAAAGCTATTGATGAAACTCTGGTTGCATCCAAAAAGATTAAATCCATCTAGCTTTATGGTTGGATCCAGAAAAAATAAATTTGTTTGGAATTTCATAAGAATTCCACTTTTTATGCCATAATTCTTTGATTGTAGATTCTTGATTAAACATCCAAGCAAGGAATCTTGATTTGAGATTAATCTTAATCAGTGAAACTATATCTTAAGAGTTATGAGCAAGTTGGTTCTGCTTAATAGATTATTCTCTATGAGATATCATCTGTTATCTGGTGGGAGAATATGTGAAAGAACAAGAAGCAACTGCAGAGAAGTGCACTTGTATGTCCAGTAATATCTTTCATAATAATAATTAATTAAGAATCTAAAATTACTCCATTTTATTACTTATCTCCCTTTCCATTCTCTCTTTTTTTTTACATCATGTTTACTTAACTTCCTTTTTTTTTCAATTATTTTTTTCTAAAAACAGCATTATAGTACTATTATTCCTGGATATCTTGCCTAGTTTATGAGCTGGGATTTGAATCTGGGCAGAAGATGGAGATTTATCTTCTGGTTCCAGCAAGCTCAGGCTATTTCTTTTAGGTATCGCCTCATGACCGATTCAGCTATATTCATCCAATTTTGAAAAGTTAATAAACATCCAGTTATTTTTATCTAATAACACATTTCCCCCAATTATTTTATCTTAATATTATATTAGTATTACTCTTAGAGAGCTTGCCTGGTCTATGAGCTGGGATTTGAATCTGGGCAGTAGTTGGAGATTTCTCTTCTGGTTCCAACAAGCTCATGGCCGATTTTCATCCAATTTTGAAAAGTGAATAAATATCGAGCTATTCTTAGCTTGAGATCAAACAAAAAAAAAAATCATTAATCTTAAGTAATTGACCAGCCTTGTAAATATTATCTTTTGAAGAAAATAAAATATCTCATGACTCAATCATATGACTTCTGCTTATTCATTGCTGTTTTAGGAGTATATTTTTTCTTCACACTTCTGTCCCATCTCCAGATGTTCGTGCTTAATAAATCTCTATTCAGTATTCGTCTTATTTATTAAGGATTATCGGTTGGCATCTATTAGTTTCTTAAATTTACTGTAGGTGGCATAGATGTGTGGAAAAAAAATTTGTTGCTGAAAGAGCAATGAGTAAGCTGAAGCCATGTGATGGAGTTATAGTAATATTTTATTGATTTTATACCAATCCTGGCCATAGAATAGAAAAGCCTATGGTTGTTAAGCAAGTTAAGGACACTATATATATATATATATATACTGAACAAGTTTCAGATGTATATGACTATACAGACAAGTTGGCTTAGATTGAAAACATTTTTATTTTTCGAATTGAGCTGATAATTTGGTAGTGAAACAGCAGTAAATGCTGGCTATCAGAAAGAGGGTATTTAGATTTTAAAAACTCAAACTCTGGTCCAAGATTCAAATCTCCTCACTGATGAAAGACATAAGGTTGAAACTACTCTAGTGATATTGGATAGGACAGCATAGATTGCTGTAGTTGGCATGAACTATGAAGAAAAGAATATGCTGTTGAAATATTGGCTTTTACATTATTATTTTCCGTAGAAGGGTGTTAGAAATATCTGCCATGTTTTATTTTTACTATTTCTTTTCTTTATTCAGGTAATAACTACATATTATTATCATAAAAACACCAAAATGTCAAGCTGTTTGTTTTGATTCTGACTTTAACAATTTCTGTTTATAAAATTCATAAACTCAAAATCATCATCATCAGTCTGATCTATTGTTTTTGACAATGTTTTAACTAGTGGATGACAGAGTGAATGAATCACTTCCAGGTATTCTTTCCTTAGCTTTTTGACAATCTTTCAAAATTGTTAACCACATCTATTCTGTGATGCTACTCATCCATAAGACTCTTAATCATTTGTTTGTTTTTGACTCATTCATAATTCTAAACATGTTACTTCTTTGTACTATGTTCACTGTCTCATCAAATTTCCAAAGTAGTGTAACTTTTGTCACTTTACCATTTCCAATAGTTGTCTTTGTGACTTCAGCAAAGTTCATTCATTAGTTTTATTACTCATTCAGAGCACTACAGGCATTCTTTGACAACATTTCATTTCAAAGGAATCAATTCCCTACTTTTTTCTGCTTTTCTTGATGTCCATGTCTCACAACCATATGTTGCAACAGATCATATCACAAATTTCATAATCTACACTTTGTTTGCATACTTATACCTCTGTTTTTTTCATATTAGCATCAATATTGTGATTGCCTTTTATGCCAACAATAAGCATGCATTTATCCCCCCCCCCAAAAAAAAAAAAAAACCCCAGTGTTCTCCCAAATCTATAGACAGTAAGGAAAGAAATATATTTTATTAATGAATTAAATTAATTCTAGTGTTATCTTTGAGTCATAATATTTTATTACTTCTTTTACCAGCCTTCAGACAATGAACTTGAAACATGTTTACAGTGAGAAATAATTTACCACTGCTCTTCACTATCATTGCAGTGTATGCTGTATCGTTGTAATACTTTTGTATTAATTGCACTGAATTGGATATTTTTATGCTCATATTTTATTTTTTTAGTTTAAAAAAAGGTAAATCTATAAGGGAAGTAGGACTATTAAAAATAATTGTGCCGATACTGAAAATATATATTTGGTATTGTTAATTCTTTATTAATAAAGGAAAATCTTTTCTACATTACTTGGAAAATATACAAAATTTTATTTTTCTCACAGTTGAAAACATAAACTAATGATGTCCTGAATAGTTCGTAAAATTATAAAATGCCACATTTATAAGAAGCCATTTACAAGTGAATATAGCTTTCAAACTCAGTAGACAAAAAGAAATATTAATGATAATAAGATAATAATACATTGAATTAATTTTCTGAAGATTATGGAAACTGATCCATGAAGTGCAGATACTCCATATATATATACTATACTAATGCTTTAGTTTGTTTTTAACTGCTTTATGAAGCCATCTTTTAATTCTGCAGTGAATTTTACTTTTTGAAAGATTGCAACACCTAATTATAATGTCCATTGTTTTTCACTCCCAATGGAAACAATCAATATCACACTTCTGCAGAGTGTCTTTGAAATAATCTATATAATGTAAATAAAGTCTACCTAGACATGGTCTATCTCCTCTATCAAAAACAACAGCCAAATTTACTACTACAAATATTTTTTTTTGGAAAGTCTACTACTTTTTATTTGCTTTTCATCCCAAATTGTGACTCTACAATAGTACGTTCTTTAGGATTAACATGTTATTATTTGGGTGTCAATTTTTGTACTATGGATTTAGATGCATCTACACTTTGTGCTACAGTTAATCTGTATATAAAATAAAGCATGCTAAAGATAAGTAATATTTAATATTTTTATAATAAAATAATGTATTATAGGAAAAAAAATTTCTATAGTATATTATTAAACAATGTTAAAATTTAAATATTATTTCTTTCAATGAGATTTTTAAATCTTCATTTTCATCTGGATTTTATATGCTTTTATTTATCTTATCTGTGTGATGAAATCTTGTACTCAATATTTATTCACTTTGCAATTTTGTATTAAATTGACATTCTGTGTTCATATACATTCCTGAGAACGATACTTTTTTTAGAAGTTGCAAACAATTTTAGCACAAAAATTAACAAAACATTTACATTTTAAATTCTATTTAATAATCTTTATGGTACTGCTATTTAGCAGTATTAAATTGTAACTATATTTAATTTTTGGAACTATATGCAACCCAAAAAATATTTAAATACAAGTACAGTGTATATACTTAAAGTAGGTGTAATTAAAGGGGATTGGTCATATGTATCAGTTATATAAGATAGAATTGATGACTGAAGGGATTTTGAAAGTCTGTGTTCAAATCCCTTTTAAATATATCTAATCAAAAAAATTGAAAATTAAAAAAAATGCCTTGAGAGTAGAACATTGTCTTCATCTTTCACAATATCTTTATATTCTGTAATCTTATTGCTTAATTTGTTTTCCTTATTAATGTTTGGAATTAAACAGAAAACTTTTCAAATTTGAATAAATTAGAAATGATGTCATTTACCTTTTTTTTATTTTGTTAATTTCATTGGCAAAATTAATTAAAAAAAAAAACAAAACAAAACTTAGAAATAATGAACAGTTATAAAATAAAAGTTATTCTTAATCAGATAATAATTAGCCTTCGACATGCACTGTTTAATCATACTATTAATTCACCATTATTATAATGAGTATACAGGATAGTCTCAAATCCAAATGCAAGCTAGAGACTTTTAAAAGATAAGAATGGCCATCTTAACTTTGTACCCAAATGCAATTATATAGGCCAATCTAAAACATTTTGGAATGATAGCATGAAGACTTAATCTTCACAACTTTATGCCCATTACATTTTTGATTTATAGTTAAACCCAGCAAAATTTCAAATTTACAACTGGTAAATATTAAATTATCTTAAAATCAATTTAATAATGATATAATTTACAAGTGTAATTTTCATTAGTAATTCTTAATCAAAAGATAATAAGCCTTCTACATGTGCTGTTTATCATGTTATTAACTCGCTGATGTTATTACTAAAGAAAGCCGTGCTAAATTGATTCTAACATTATATAATATTTAAATTGCACTGGGTTTAACTATATATTAATAATGAAATGGAAGTAAAGTTATGAAGATTAAATCTTTATGCTTTCATTCCAAAATGCTTTAGATTGGTCTATATAATTGCATTAGGTACACAGATAAGATGGCCGTTCTCACCTTTTAAAAGTCTCTATCTTGCATTTGAGTTTGAGAGTGTTTTGAATATTCACTATAACATTACTGAATCAATAACATGATTAAACAGTGCATGTCAAAGCTAATCATCTTCTGATTAAAAATTACTAATGAAAACTGTGCTTGTAAATTATGTCATTATTAAATTGAAAATAAATGTTAAAAACAATACAGACTTGCTCTGAATTAGTTCTCAAAATTAGACAAGTGGAAAAATGTCTACTTATAGAGTAAAATGCAACAATTTGTGTTTAATACAGCATTATTTTGTAAATGGTGTTTAGGCTTGATTATACATATATAATATTTTTTAATTAAAACAAATATACAAATGCATATTTACAATATATACCTTCATCTGGTACTAGTGGCTTGATATAGTGTTTAGTTGCCATGCAACTATTTCTTTAAAGGATTTCAGGTACTCTCTGAGCTTACCTACCACTTCCAGCTGTACCGGGACAACTTGCTTTGTCAGTAGATACAATAACACAGTTGTTCTGTGACAGCATAGCTCATATCTGAATTAGATTCTACCAGCGTCCAGTTTTAAAGTTATCTTGCCTAAATGCTTTAACTATATTGTGGACAATATTCATAATGCCATTCAGGTTTGGCAGTAAATTATTGTTTCCAGACTTTACTTTCAACTGGACTTACTATTTATAACTAGATCCTTTCCATAACGAAAACAAATGGATTCACTGAGCATCATCACTTATTGGCACTGTTGAATATATCTTATCTATTCATATACCTATTGGTCAATGATGATGAGTGCTCATTCTGTTTACGATAAAATGAAATCTGGACTAGTCCATTAGTTAAAGGTAAGTTGAGATAACCTATTGGTCAATGATGATGAGTGCTCATTCTGTTCACGATAAAATGGAATCTGGATTAGTTTATTAGTTAAAGGTAAGTTGAGATATAACAATACATGGGCCGTATTAGGTAGGTCATCCCTCCTCTATAGCATCGCACCCACCTAGCTGGAGAACATGCTTATTAATGATATACATCAATAGTTTTAGAATCTTATAGTGCATCATTAAATGAAATGTTTCTAATGCCTTTTAATGCTACATTTCCCTATAATATTTATAATTAGTACCTTTTGAAATAATACAAATATATATTGCATGCTAGGACCATAAAGAATATATATATATGCTTAAATCTGTAAATGCATTTCAATAATAATTTAAAATAGCGTTTCAGCAACTAATTCTTTTATTTGTAATTTCTGTTACTGTTATGTATGAATTTGAAATTAATTCTTGCCAACTGTAAATATATAAGTAATTAGGATTTCGTTTTAAAAGATAAATGTCATGTATGATATACCGGCATTTTTTAAAGGAATTGCAGCTAAAAATGTTATCAATTCGCTTTTTAATGCAATTTAAAATGATTACCACAAAGTACACGTAATTTTCAGCTAAAGAAATTTAGTTCAATTTTTTTTTTTTTTTCAGAATTAATTTACTTTAAATTAGCTTTGCTTATACATATTTATAAACGCACGTAAAACCATAAAACTCCTTTTTAGATAAATGAAATAGGTAGCCATTGTTTGTATTAAATTGTCATAGATTTCTATTTACTTTGTGTTTTAGTACGGTAGCGAATTGGCAAACTATGAAGCTCGAAGCCCATGGGTCGCCGCCCCAGGCCTATCATATCTGGCGATTGAACTTCTTACAAAGTTCCGGAAAATAAACCATTCGATTATTTATTTATCACAATGGCAAGTTAAATTTAAAAAGTTATATATTAAAGGAATGAATATATAAGAAAAAAACTGCCAATTTTGTTCTCATCTGTTTATTAAAGGAGGTCCAAAGACTATATAGTCACTTTTGTTGGTTTTATTTATAATAGTTCTGACTTGTGTTTGAGAATTGAGAGGTCCATGTGATGTCATTATTACATCTGATTGGCTGTCACATAAGCATGTTTAAAGCGTATCTGTTGAAGGTTTAAGCTTTCACGTTATTGCATTATTGTAAGAATGAGTGAATTTAAAGCTTTCTTATGCCCTAATTATACATATCATGTAGAAATAACTAAAAAAAATTATTAAATGTCACAAAGCTGTACATAGCAAGTGACTAATAAAAAAACAACAGTTTGGGATAGAACATTTATAAACTAAATACAACAGTGAAGTGCCATTTTGTTTTGAGAACTTAAAAAAAGATTAAAAGACTTAATTCTATATATCTGAATATTTGATTGTGATCATAACAAAGATTTATAAACCAGTCTGTATGCAAATAATGACACTTAAAACATAAAGTCTGGTTATTGTTTCCCTTGGAGTGATGGTATTTAAACTTGTAGGTCATCTGATGATTGGAGAGTGAGAGAGATCAGTTTGATAACTTTTTTGTTTAATTAATAACATTACAGAGTACTAATTATAAGTATTATAAATTAATTTGATTGATTATATATATACAAATAAGGTGCCAAAAATGTATACAATCATGCTTCCACCATTTTCTTTGACAACTCAATCTGTCACATGGTGATTCCAGCATTCATTTGATTAATGTTATCTTTTGGACAAATGCCATATTACATATTACTACTGTAATTCAATTCAACTTTGGAAAGTGATACATAGATAACTTTTTTAATGCCCTACCTGTCATATGGGGATACTAGCATTCATTTGATTACTATTATCTGAAAAGTAATACATAGATAACATCTTTTAAAATATGTATACATTTTATTGATGTCAAAAATATATATACGAGTATGCTTCTATCATATTTTTTTTTGATTGTTCTGCCTGTCACATGGTGATTGAAACTAGCATTCATTAGATTAATACCATTTTTTGAGTGAATTATTAATTCTTTAGACCTGTGTGCCGCTTGATGGCATTGTTTATTTGCAAAATCATATAAAATGTAACATTACTGGGCCGGCTTTAATTTTATTAGGTATTTTAATTGTTTTTTGTCTTTTTTTAATGCTGTTACTTTTTTTGTTCAAACTTTTTTTTATTTTTATAAACATTGTCAAACTTTTTTTTTATATAATCCAAACACATATAAACAGAAAAAGAGCAGTGAAAACTGTTTTGCTTTTTAATAACTGTTTTGCTTTTTTATTAATCAAAACACGAAATAAACTGTTTTTTGTCTTAAGGTTCTTTTACCTTTTTAAATCATTATTTTTTCATAATAAGTGAAATTGGAAAAAAAAAAGAAAAACTTTTTTACAAGTTTCTAACGATTTGTTTGCTAAAATGTGCCATTTTGTTTGTCTCGACAAAATGTTACTTGACGCATGACCTCCTCAGAATTCGGTTCATTCCTCCATTTGGACTACTTTTGTCACCTTCAAATTTGTCTCCAGGATGAATTTAACTTTGTGACAATTTCATCTTAGTCAAATTGTGTGATTTCCATTTACCAAAAAAAAAAAATTTCAAAGTAAAAACTTTAAAACACTTGAGAGAAACACACCCTCACATAAGACAGGAGAAAAAGGTTATGGGTGTATTAGATGTAACACATGCCCTGCTTAAATGGCATTTTTATGTGATTTTACACATAAATAACACCATCAAGTGGCATGCATATCTAAAGGATTAATTCCGAATTTTATACTATACATTGCTATAGGAATTTAATTCATCTTCTAAATATAATATATTGTAATGTTACAAAGATGAGGTGAACATGAGATGGTCAATAATCAATGATTGACATCCCCACAGACTTATCAAAAGGAATAAATATGGAATATATGAATGGATTGAATGAATAATGGCTGAGCCATAGAGATCAGCAAGAAAAAAAAAACTGCCAAATTCGAGGCAGATTATATAAAAAATAATTTGGATGCACAGACTTAGGTGCTAATGTGTCAGAATATAACAATAGAAATCAAATAATGCTGATATACTAAAACATGCTGATAATCATCATTCGGTACCATTAATCTACTGGTCAAATGTAAATTTAATTAAACAAATAAAATGAATTAATGCATGGACTTTAAAGGACATACCTTTACACAAATCAGGATTACCAACTAGATGTTCATAACACCAAACAAACCCCAATCCATATAACTGATCATTATGCATGAATCCAGCTCAGGGAGCAAGATCTCTATAACTGTTACTGTGAGAAAGACATAATACCAACATAACATTCTAAACCTATTTTAGGATTGAATAAATTCACTAAAATAACTTAAACAATGAAATATAAATTTACTAATTAGAAACAATAACAATAAAATGAAGGGTCTGTAAAGTACACTATAAATATAAATTCAGCATTCTGATTTTGATTAGAATAATACAAAAAATATGCTATTACATTGTAATTTACATATATTTCTATAGGTTTACATAAAACACATCTATAGATAAGCAAACAGATGTGCTGTATAGTAATATAAAATTAACATATGCGAATTGTCGTGAACTAATAAAAAAAAATTCATTTTAATAATACATAAATAATGACTTTTAACATATCTGTGGATACCCACTCAAATGTCTGCACACCCTGGTGTTTATATCCTAATGCTATTTCATCAGTTAAAAAATAAACTTATTAAATCTGTATTATATTTTCACAAGCCATAATTAATTCCATGTTTAAAAAATGCATAAAACCAATGCATGCATAAGTATGTATTATTATCTTCTTACAAATCAAAGTTATTAATTCATTTTCAGTAAGTTTTTTTTAAAAAGAAATAACATCATTATATCCAGTTTGGAAAGATCTTTTTAAAAACTCTTTGGTTTTGTTTTTTGTTTCTTCATTTACAATATTTAATTAATCAAAACTGGAATAAATCCTATAAATGTTAATGGAAAGAAATTGTCTGGAGATCAATTGATTATTCACTCTTACTTTTTTTTATTTTGAATGGATAATATAATCACCAGCTATTTAATTTCAAAATTTATAACTTAAGAGATTTTAACTGCAAAATTATGTATGTCATTTTACTCATTATCTGACATCTTTGTGTATTTTATATATACAATGCAGTACCTTTGTCTGTGCTTATCTGCATATAGATAAAACAACATATGTATAAAATCATATAGTAATCCATCAAGCCAACTAGCACTGGAATCTCTCAGGAAGTTGATCCATTATAATCATGTCAATAATAGAGTAGTATAATGTTCTATTGACATTTTCAGAAAAAGTATAAATCAGGTAACTGACATTCAATTGGCTTCATTCAATATATAATTTGATAGACTTCAGGCAGGCAGGCCATCTTTTACACTTATAGGCTATGAAACATAGGAATGCAGGGCCATTACTTTTATGTGAATTCAAACTTTACCATTGTGACACTAGCAGCAACTGACTTGTCTTCAGTTATAACTTCATAATAATAATAATAATGCTGTAATGTTTTTAAATCCACCTTTCATAGTTGGTAGTGGAATTTAAAAACACTCCAATTAAGTAAATTCTTTCTTTATCTTGATCAAAAAAATCTATGTTTTTTTTTTAAAAAATTCATCTTAATTTAAATCAAATTTTTATCTCAAAGCTATTTTAATCCTTTAAACAACACCAGATTGTAGGATTTTATTCAAAGTATACTATACTAATTTTAACACAAGCTTTAAGGGAAAAAAATTCTTAATCTAATTAAAAATAAATAAAGGAATTTTATAATTACTGGTATAATGTCTATTGTAACATAAAAACAAGCTTGTTTTAGACTTCAAAATCAGAAGAAACATTAAATAGACCATTTTAAATGTTTGATTTAAAATAATTTATAATAATTTTAAGTGTCAAAATTATTCTTTAAACTTTAATTGTTATTTCAGTTTTATATAATAAATATCTACAAAAATCTTTTGTTTGTGTTTATTTCTACTTTTCCTTTCAACTATATATATATATACATGCACACACACTACTTTGTTGTATGTCATGAGACACATAGCTGTCTCAATATATATATATAACTCTTAAAAATGTGTGTACATTTTTGATGCCAAAAAAATATGCACTACCATGTTTCTGCCATTTTTTGACTACCCTGTCTGTCATATAGTGATGTCATGTGATGCACTGTGACTTCTCCTTTTTCAGAGTCAGGAATCTCTCAGCCACTATGCCCAGAGAAACCTGTTAGTGATGTGATGTGATGCACTGTGACTTTTTCTTATACAGAGTCAGGAATCTCTCAGCAACTATACCCAGAGAAACCTGTTAGCCACTTTATCTTTCCTTTTTATTTCCCACCCTAAGTTTTCCCATAATCTGGTCAATCCCATTTCCATAACATAATCTTTGTCAACTCTATGGCCTTCATATCTAAATCCTCTTTATCTTTTCCCAAAACCAGCATAAAAACCAATAACCCACTTTCTGTATAATCACTTTGTTCATATTTATTCTTCCATAACTTCATTATTTGTACTCTTTCTGCTTTCAAGCATTTACCTTGGATTAACAGATACCTAATATTTTTTATTCCTTCCTTACACAACTTGCAGTACACTAGCATTCCTTAGATTACCATCTCTTGAGCAAATGCCACAGTACATATTGCTACTATTATTTTATTTCAAAAAAATATATAGACAATATCTCTTAAAATGTGTATACATTTTTGGTGCCACTGGAATATAATAGTTTGTAACTCTGTTATTATTATTTATAACATAAAGACATAAGAGAGTATTTTAGAAATGCAAAACACTTTCATCATGTTAGTATCATACTTGTGGCTATTACCCCAACACCACTATGGATATGATGTTAATACATTGATAGTTTACTAGGTTTGTAAAATTAATATTAAGGTATACTTTCTCTGCTATAATAATATTGTATATATCTATATATGATAACAGACCATGTTTATCATCACTGGAAACCCACAACACATTGTGTTAAGGCAACCTTTTTAAGTATCATCATCAGAAACTTCAGTCTGTTGTCAAAGCAATCTCTTGAAGTAAAATTGTCCATTTAAAAAGTGGTGCTTTAATAACAAATTGAAGATTTCTGGTTAAGATAAGCATAAGCTACTATCATGTGATTTATATTTGTGAACTATGTAGTTTATACAGGTTTATTATATATTTGTTTGCTTTAATGGATTTAGGTAATTCTTACTGTTTTTTTTTTTTTTACTAACAATGGTCTGGCTATTCATATATTTAGACTTAGAAAATATTTTTACATTCACATTCAAATAACACCATAGCGATATGCTAATTAAATATTTTAGTAGGTTTCTTAATATAAAGGAAATTTAGGTGCAAAGCAATTGCTGTATTTTATCCAGAATGTATAACATATATATATATATATATATATATATATATATATATATATATATATATATATATATATATATATATATATATGGTCACAAGAATATGTACCTTGGTCAAATCATTTATACATTTGGAAAGATAATGGATGAAATTAATCATAGAATTAAAGTTGGATGGGAATGCTTGTGGTAGAAATAGTATTAAATAAGAAATGTGCCCGTGTTTAAAAATAAAGGTTTTTAATATGTGTTTTACCAGTTTTTACTTATAGATCTGAGACTTGAACACTTAACTAAAGAGCAATGCAGAGACTTCGGATAACTCATTGAAATATGAAGATATTTATGTTATGAATAATGAAAAGAGATCAAAAACAAAATACATGGATAAGAGAACCAATAGATATTACTGATATCACATAAAAAATAACTGTCTGAGCTGGAACTTGGCTAGACACATTGCTAGAGAAAACAATAATAAACGAGCAGTTGAAGTCCTAAACTGGATCCAAAAAGATTGTAAAAGACCTAGAAAGAGACCACATGTGAGATGGATTGATGATATAAGAAAGTTTGTTGGTACAATGTGAAGAAGAGAGAGAGAGTAGTTATTGGAGAAATTGATTAAACTTGGAAAGATCATAGTTGAAAATGATGGTGATAGCCACATATACACCTTTATGTTTTTCAACATACAGGAACCATCTTATTTTGTCAGTGGGGTCTTTTCGTTGGAAAAATAAAAAATGTACACTGACCTACTCACACGCACCCACACATATGTGTATATACACGCAGAATAGTTGAAATCAATTGCAAATATAAATTGTGTATGCAGCTCCAATAAATGATAACTAATATATATTAAATAAATTCTGCACGTGCGTGTAAGGTGATTGTAAATTAACTGACAGTATGAATTAGTTATATTTATAATGTATAACCACCCACAAAAAATCTGTCAAACGTGCACATGCATATAAATGCGATTTTGTTTTGAATTTGTCAGTAATGTTATTAAAAGTTTTTATAATTTGTGATAATTTTACAATGTCTTTTAGATCCAATATTTAAAAATGAGAACGATTACAAAAAAAAAAAAAAAAATTTTTTTTAGTTTGGTTCTATTAAATTAATCATTCAAATGATACCAGATGGTGTATTTCTATATAACATTTCAATTTCTGGCTTTTGTCTTTTTCATTAAGACCTTTCGGATTCAAAGCTGGAATTTTAGCGCTTATGCATATAGCATTTATCTTTCACTGCTTTGCATTATTTAAGATAATAACCTGAAGGAAAAAAAATCACTATGATTTTGGATTCAAAACAAGTTCATTTGCAAGTTATATATATTTGACACTAGGCCAATTTCTCTATATTTTAGACTTCACTTTTATGTCGATTGCAGGTTGTTTTTATCCTTTGGCTAGAAATGGGTAATACGGATAATATAAAGTCACATGATATTTTACACATTTTCTCGAAGGAAAGTTGTTGCTAAAAATCAAGCAATACTCTTTATAATTATTAAAATATGATTGCTGTAACCAATTTAACGTACATTATTATTAACATCTTCCATTATATACATTATAATATATATTGTGCTGCTAATTTTTATAATTTAATAAGTAAGGTATTTCATCACAGTGAAGTTATTACTGCTATTCAATTAGCTTATACATAGCCGTTATTTTATCCAATCCATTGTATGGAAGTGAAACTTGGGTATCTTACCAACATAATTTTTTTTCTACTTGTTGGTTGTGATATTATTGTCCACTATTTTAAAATTATATTTTCACTGGATTGAATATCCCTAAAACGAATGAACAGTGTAAGACTTTCTAAAAGGATGTTTTATTTGGTGAACTTCAGCATGGTTTCATAGAAGAGATAGATTCTGATATAAGGATTATCACAGAGACTATATCTAAATGAAATGAATAATGCAAAACTTTCCTATAAGGGTGATTTTCATAGGAGGGATAGATCCTGTTTACATGAAAATAATTATTTCAGAGACTATCCCTGAAACAAATGAACTATGCAAGACTTCCTAAAAGGATGGTTTTTATTGAAGAGATAGATCCTGTTTACATTATAAGAATTGTTTCAGAGACTATCCCTGAAACAAATGAACCATGCAAGACTTCCTAAAAGGATGGTTTTTGTTGAAGAGATAGGTCCTGTTTGCATTATAAGGATTATTTCAGAGACTATCCCTGAAACTCCTAAAAAGATGATTTTTTGTAGAAGAGATAGATCCTGTTTACATTATAAGGATTGTTTCAGAGACTATCTCTGAAACAAATGAACCATGCAAGACTTCCTAAAAGAATGGTTTTTGTTGAAGAGATAGGTCCTGTTTGCATTATAAGGATTATTTCAGAGACTATCCCTGAAACTCCTAAAAAGATGGTTTTTGTAGAAGAGATAGATCCTGTTTACATTATAAGGATTGTTTCAGAGACTATCCCTGAAACAAATGAACCATGCAAGACTTCCTAAAAGAATGGTTTTTGTAGAAGAGATAGATCCTGTTTACATTATAAGGATTATCTCAGAGACATTCTAAAGAGATAGAGTGTCAATTATTTACACTGGAAAGATATAGCAGAGAATAGACTACATTGGAGAGCTGTAATTAGACATAGTATTGGAGTATTTCGAAAAGAAAAGTTTTCTTCACAAGAAGTTAAAAGACAGCATTACAAAATATCAAACAGAAACATTTACTGACATGCTTTATATCTGAATTTATTTGTACCTCACACATTGGTTTGCATAATCTTCACAAAATCTATCTTTAAGACAATATTATAATCTTTTTATCATTTTTTCTATTCGAATCACTGATGGTGATGAATAATATATTATAAACAATAAAATTGATTTTCAATGTATTCTGACTTGGAGCAGATTCACAGCTGATCAAAACAAAATGCATCTTCACACAAATTGCTAAATTTTATAAATTTACTTTGTGATATTGGCAATTACCATATCATTCTTCTTCATTCCTAATGGTATTTTGAGTTAATAGTTCAGCATTTCATTTTAGTACTTGCTGTGTATATTCATAGATATATATTTTACTGTACTCATTAAAGATAAATAAAGGTGTGTGTGCAAGCTATTAATAATGATATGGTAAAATACTCTAGAAAGGAAACAGCTAATAAATTATGCAGAAAGAAATAAAACTTATTGAAAATAGCAACTGACTAATTCACTTGTTAATGAAAGTTACATTATGCAAATTAGCCAAAGTGATAAAGAATCTGCAGAAGAATTAAGCAGTGTCAAGTATGAGCATAATGTCAGTAATGGAAGAAGAAGAACAAAAGTAAACTAGTGAAAAGTTAAACTATTAACGTGAAGTTGTTCTGGATATAATAAAGAAGAACTCTCAGTCAAGAATTTATTTGGACTATCTTTGAAGTAATGTGTGTGAGTAGTAAGATGCTTGCTAAATAAAGATACTTTATGTATATTCAATCTTTAAGAAGGTAATAAACTTTAAGGAGCTCTTAATGATTTTATATTCAGTTAGCAAACTAGTAAGTTGAACTACTAACCGTGTAACTATCTAATTAATGCTATTAGTATTTAATTAAACTTTGTGTTTAGTTTTATTTATTCAACAATATATATATATTCAGCAGTCAACTAACTGCATGACCCTGAATATATTAGTACTAAAATCTTTATTCAATGCAGTGGAGTAATTAACTATGTCTTATCTAGCTATATGATTCCAATTATATGCTTTCCAAAAAAAAAAATGTAAACAAACAAAAATGTAAATAAACAATAAATTCATTAAATTTTACAATGTTTGAACACTTTTATTTCTCTCTCTCTCATCAGCATATGTTATCATGTTAAAGAAAAAGAATTTGTAGATAAATTTTTTACATGAGTGGCTGTTTTTCCATCTCAGTGCACTGTACATCATTTATATATATTAATAAAATCCTGGTTTTTGCTGAAAACACATACATCTTTCTTTGTCGTGTAGAATTTTGCTTAATAAAATATTTTGTATGAGTAAAGCTAAAAGTTTTATTATATTTTAGAACATATTTAAAGTTAATATGATTTTAAAACAAAAATGTGCAAAGATCACAATTTCTTGATAAAGAGCCTATTATATTTCTATAAGAGAAAAAAGTTATTAAAATAAAACATTATCACCCAGAGATTATTTCATTTTAGGGATTATCAGACATTTCATTAGTAAAAACTAAGAGCATGAAAGCTCTAACAAACTTTATAGATAAATGCCGCCGAGAGAAAGCATTTAAAAAATCTATTTAGAAGTCATCCCTATCCTCAGACAGGTTTCATATTGGCTTTGAGTATGGTATTTTGGATCTGGTGTCTGGAATATCTGAGCACCTCACTGAGGAATGTCAAAAGCATGAAACCGGCCTGAGGATAGAGATGATTTCTAGATAGAGATTTTTAAAATGCTTTCTCTTGGTGGCATTTATCTATAAAGCTTGTTAGAGCCTGCATGCTCTTTAGTTTTTATAATCACAAGCTTATTAAATTAAGTCATGTGATGTATGATTTATTTTTAGCTACTAAAATAGCTTTTGACTTCATTTAGTAACTTTTTTAAAGAATAAAAATAAAGAAGCACTTGATAAAATATATATATTATAAATATGTTACCTGAATTTATTATTAAAAACTATATTAGTATTATTTTTAAATTTTTTTGTTGATACTATAATCTCAAATTATATGTATACTATACATATAAAAATGTGTCCTTGTTATATATTTGTGCATGTTGAAAAGTACTGCACACTTGCAGTTTAATACATATTCTATTTTAATCAATATTTATCAACAAAACAAGCAATATGCTATATACATTTGTATATAAGCAGAACTTGAGATAGAGTAAACATAATTTATGATTCCACTATATTATGAATCAATAAATTGTATTTGATATATTAGAAATATAAATTTACAAATGAAAAACATTCTTTAAAAATCATATCTGAAGTTTGCAAATTTAGAAAAAAATAAATGAAATAAAGAAATATGTGACAATCAATAAAATCTTAATTGATTTAAATTTTTAAATATGAAGGATTTATTATAAAGTCACCCTAAAGCTATAAAATTCTGTTGGAAAATTTAAAACTGCATTTATAATTATTAAAATATCACAAAAGTTTTGTACTATTGTATTTGACAGAATATAATGATCGATTGTAGTTTCTTTTTATTGTTACTTCAAATTTCTTAACTTGTATATTCAAAAATGAAACACATTTTTAAAACTCTAAATGTAAACATGGATATATTTCTTTTTTATTAAGTATTATACAAATATTTTGTAAAAATAATTATAAATGTATAAAGAAATTATTTCACACTCAGCTGCCTACTATATATATACAATTTTAATGCACAAATCAGTGCATAACAGCAGAGCTTCTTCAAATTAAATCACAATTTATTATAAACTTAATATAAATTATAATACATAATAAATAATGCCTGAGCGCTTTCAAGAGAACTTAGCTCTCATAATCATGGGTAACAAAGAGTAAGCGTAACAAGGTTGCTATGTGTAAATATATGCAGATATATGTAAATTAATTGAACTATATGCGTAAATCTAATTAACCCATTTCTTAGAAATTTTATAACACGCATCTTTCCTATTCATAGCCTTATCATCCATGGCAATAAAACATGCCTCCTTCACCTTTCTCTAGGGGGGTGTTTTTTTGTCCTGGATGTGATTGATATTTATAAGGAAGATGGTGTTGTTAAATTTTTTAGAAATGGGTTTTTTTATATTTCCATATATATTTTTTATTTTTTTTATATTTTTTTATATTTTTTTTCCTATAATTTTTTTTTTTCTTTTTTTTTTTTTTATTTATTTTTTTGAGCAAATTCTCTTTTAAGTGTTTTTATTTATATTATATTTTTTATATTATTTTTTATTTTTATTATATTATATTTTCTTATTTTTTTTATGAGTTTTAAAATTATTAGATTTATATTATAATAATAATTTTATAAATTTTTTTTTAATTCAATTCAAATTATTTTTTAAATTTTTATAATTGTTAATAATTTATAAAATTTTTAATATTTTCAATTTTTGAAATTTTTCTTTTTTTTGTGCTTTTGTGTTTTTTTTTGTTTTATTGTTAAATTTTTAATTTATAAATTGAAATTTTTAAATTTTTTTTTAATTTAAATAATTAATAATTATATTTTAATAAATAAAAATTTTAAATAAAAAAAATATTATATTTTCTCAAAAATATATAATTTTAAATTTTAAAAATTTTTTTTTTTTTAATATTAATATATAAATTTTTATTTATTTATTCGGGATCATGATTTTGCATTTTTAGAATTTACAATTAAAATCTATTTTTACATTTCACACATATGGTTGCAGATATTGGACAAAAGTGCTTATGGGTCTTAGGATATATTTTGACTAAACAAGCATCTTCAGTTTAGAATAAGAAATGAAAAAGATCACATTTAGATCTCTAAAACTTATATCAACTTTAGATTATAAAAGATGTATGTTGAAAAAAATAGTTCCAGAGAAGGCTTTAATCCCTTCAACATGTACCTCAGGTTTGAGCAAAATTCCATTTTCAGTTTCAATTTACAATCCCATTATGTTCTTATATCAAATGAAAATGTGTTTATTTTTATTATAGCTTGCTTTGTTAAACATGTTTTATACATCTAAACTTTGGTTTCAGTCAATAAATGGAAACTCTAACAATAAAAACTGTCATGCATAATTAGGTGGTAAAAATTTCTGTGGGAATTGTTGAGCATATAATGGTGGTTTTTAATTCATTTTAATGAGGTTTTTTGCTATAAATTTAATATAAGCCAGTAAGTATATATTTTTTTAACTTGAGGGTATTCAGTTCTATAAACATCTTTTTAGAAAAAAAAATCAATTAATAAGAACTGTTAAACTTAACATTTTGAATTCAAATTCATACAATTGTATGTTCTACTAAATTTTAATCAATAAAATTGAAAATGTGTTAATTCTCCATCACTGCCACAGATTTAAGTGTTCTTTTTGTGGGACTTTTTATAAGCTTTCAACTTCTAATTTTAGTATTAAATCATTATTCTACATCAGAATTCAATACATTAAATTTGATTTGGTAATAATATGTTTGTAAATGAAAAAAAGTTTAAAACTTTTTTTGAACTTTACAAACAATGAAAAATGAGTTTGTAATGGTAACAGTAAATACTTTCTTCATTGAAGGGTTAGCAGAGCAAAGTAACTTTAGAAAATGAATGAAATCTTTTTTAATTCAAATTTATTTAAAATGTGAACAAATGTCAATCTTTAATAAAACTATCCAATTCTGTTTAAAATATTAAAATTGTCTTCTCATTTTTAGATTATCTCAAAGTATCCTAATCCAATATTATCAATAATATAACAGTCATTATTATCATGGATAATCACAATTTCATAATTTTCTATGTTAATGTTATGCTAGAAGTTCGTATCCCCTATTTTTAAAAATAAAATGTATACATACAAAATAATGGTGTCATAGTGTGTGCTTTTGAATTTTAATTATTATACAAATAGTGTGGAAAAATAATCATGAATCATAATAAACTTCACAAAAATGTTTTAGTTATTCCAAAAATGTTTTCAAAATAACCTGGAAAGTCATGTGACACTGATTACAAAGGAATAAATCACCCAAAGAGAAGAAGGTGGTGGTAAAAATCTTTGACTTTGCTGCTATTTGAGGGACTTCATTTGATTTTTTTTTAAATTAAAAAATAAGTATTTTTTATGAATTTAAACAAAAGGCACATATCTCAATAGATAGCTGTACAGATGCACTTTTAAAAAATACAATTACAGTATTTTTTCTGGATTTTTCTGACAGGCCTTCATAGTTATGTTCTGTATAGTTAAAAAATATTTATTATATTTTATTTTGGAAAATATCTGTAATATAAATACATTAAAAAATAAATATATGAAATTACACCTGAAAAATTACTTGCATATACACCAAGAAAAGTGATTTATGCTAAATGATTCTGAAGGTTTTAAATAAATAAATTATCTAGCATTCTAAAATAATTATTAGATGTATCTCTCAAATAAAAGAAAATTTATGGATTTTTGACAATAATTACAATTTTAGATTATTTTAATTGTATTTATTTTAATATTTAACTTAATGTAATGTTTAAGAAATTTTAATGTTACTTAATATCTGCTAAGTATAGATTTTCTTATTGGATCATATCCAAAAAAAGAATGGAAAAAAATTTTTTTTTTAGTTGCAACTGCGAATTTGTGATCATATTAGCAAATGATGCAATTAATCGTTTTATATTGCAACATTTTCCCAACATTGTGGCAATTTCAATTAATTGTTTGTTTAAATTTTAGTTTTAAAACCATTATTCAAGGTATTATAGATCGATAAATTGTGCTTGATTTGTTAGAATTATAAGTTTACAAATGAAAAATATTCTTAAAAAATCATATTTGTACATTCCAAATATATATATTGAAAGAGTATATTCCTTTGTAATATATTTCATTGCTGTATAAATTAAGTTAATGTATAGAAATTTTATTGATTGAAAAATGTGGCATCCTAAATATTTTAAAATATTGAGTTATTATTATTATTATTTGAAAGACATTATATACTATTTTTATAAATGTAACATTCTGATTATTTATCAGGCACACAATAAGTCTGTAATCAGAAAGGGAAAGGCTTCAATCTTTTTCATATGCACCTTAAATGTTTGTATAGTAGCCAAACAATATAGTTTTTGATCATAGAGTGATCTCCTGAACCTCACCACAAGATAGGAGTTTTATAAAGAAGTGATTCATAATTTCATAAAGATGAAGTATTTGATGTAGTTAGTGAATAAAGTGATCTATTATTAATAAAAAATAATAAAAAATGAATTTTTCATTCAGATATTATCATAATTGAATCATTTTATAATTTAAAATAATTATTAAAATTCCTAATCTAATTGGAAGGAAAATTTCCCATATAAGGAATATTAGATTATCATATCAGAATCATGGGTAAGAACCTCAAATTCAAATAAAAATGAAATTATTGTTGTTTTTATTATCATTAGTATGAAAAATTAATATTTGATTCAAAAAAGATTAATGATGCAATTATTCTTATTATTAAAATACTAGAATAATCTACTATGAAAATTATACAAAACTTCCTTTGAAACTAATTCTCTTTCTATAAAATCAAATGGGGCTTGATTTGTTTTACTAAAATTGAATAAAATAAAATAAATAAGGGGCATAAAATAAATAAATTTCAAATAAATAATTGAGATTGTTCTACAATTAAAAAATTATATCTTTCTGATAAAAAAATTTAACTTTGTTAAGTGATAATTTAAAATTAAATTCAATTGTTTAATTTAAATATTAATTTTAAAATTGACTGTATATTTATTTACTGTTCTATTGGCAGATAGCCAAGAATGATTTATCAAGAAAACTGTTTTAATCACATGAACAAAATCATCATTTGCTGAATTTTAAAAGGAAAACATTGGATTTTAAACTCTCAAAATGACCTAGTAAATAAATAGTTTTTTCCCCCAAGAATTTGAGAACCAAGACTCAAATGGATAATCTACTTTATGTTTTCATTTAGCATAAATAGGATTACTTCATAATCATCAACTGTTGTAAAATCATGATTTTTTCTACATGTTTATGTCTATTTTCTATATTTCAAATGAAGCACCATAATGAAAAGATCATTTACTATATTTATAAATTAGAGGAAAGACATTTATGTTTATTTAGTGATAAATGAGTTAAAGTGATAAAACAGTTTATAAGTCTATTAAATATTGTTTTAATTTATAATAAATCATTTTTATACATAAATAATTTTATGCTGATATTAATTATTTTAAATTATCAATTCTTAAATATTGAATCTATCACTATGTGCATAATTATTAAATCTATATGCAAGTAATATTTTCAAAATGTTTTAAATATGTTCAAAAATAATAGATGTAATGATAGCTTATTTTTGTTTTATAGATGTCACATTTCAATGGAGATTATAAAATATATAATCTGTGTTATTTAATGGTATTTATAATTTTAAATAATGATTGTTTAAATGGTAATAAATATTATATATATATATATATATATGAGATTTGACTGATACTGTATGTATTGGCAACTGAGATATTATTCATATGTTTAGCTTGATATTATTGGGTAGTTCTAGTTAAAAATTTCTATGACTCCATTTTGTAATGATTTCGTTTTTGTAGTGAATACTTTCTTAAGCATGGATAATGTTTATATCTTTATAAATAATATGGCAATGATGAAGAATTAGTATTTAAATATTTTATATATGAAGTTTTCAGAATTATTTTTATGCATTACCTAGAATATTGTAATAGAGTTAAGCTTATATATGACTAGAATTTCACCTATTGTTTAATACTACTGAAATAATATGTTGGTTTATTTTGGCAATATTTCAGATTGTTGATCTTACTTGTGTTTGTTGATTTTGGTATATTTAGATATTGATAACTATTACAATGACATTATTATTTTATTTTTAAAATAATTTTTTTTTTATTACTGCCTACTACTTGAATTAATGCAAAATATTGATATGCCAAATTAATAGGTATCCAAATGTAACTCATTTTGGGTAAACTTGTCTTTTATTTTAAGATTTATTATTTGTTGCAATAGTTTCATTTTGTAATTCCTAACTTCCCAATATTTGTTTGTAATTGTGACTTTACTAGTAAACTTAACTTTCTTTGGTATTTTCTTATATTAATTATCAATATTAAATTGCAATTGGTTATTGGAAAGAAGTCTATATTTATTTTCTAGTGGCATCTTCTAGTAAAGTTATATATGAAACTATTTATTCATCACAGAGGGATACTTTTTATCATATATATATAAGGGTGCTTGTATTATAGATAAAGATCCCATTGGATGGCGCTGTTTTCACACTAAAACTATAAAATATGAACATTCATGGGCCATTGATTTTAATAATTTTTCTGTGCTTTTTTGTAATGCGAAAATAAAAACAAAACAAAATCATCTTTTATAAATATTATTTTTTATTAACGTATACAATTTAAATGATAATAATAAATGTAAAATAAAATCAACAAATTAAAATTTGATTCATGTTTTTCTATCATATATTTTTTTGTGTTACGATTTTTTTTTTATACATTTTCTATCGGATATTTTTTTACTTGTGTTACGGCTTTTTTTTATCAATTTTCTATCGTATATTTTTTTACTTGTGTTACGACTTTTTTTGTTGTTGTTTAACTAAAAAATAATAATCGTAATAAAAGTAAAAGTTGTTACGGTTAGATTTAGGGTTAGTTTTAGGGTTAGTTTTAGGGTTAGTTTAGGGTTAGGTTTAGGGTTAGTATTAGGGTTAGTTTTAGGGTTAGGTTTAGGGTTAGTTTTAGGGTTAGTGTTCTGTTTGTAATGCTAAAATAAAAAAATTCAAAATCGTAAGCGTACTCAGACAGAAGAAAGAAACTCAAACTTTTTTAAACAACAACAAACATATACAAATGTCTTCTTTACTTATTAAACATGTTTATAATATTTGCTTTTTATTAAATTTACAAAAAAACTGTATATTTGGACTTTTCTTACTGGATATTTTTTTTGTACCGCTCTTTTTTACTTCAAAAATATACAGATGCTAGAATCTTCTTTGTTTCATGGAATGTTATTAACAGTACGTTACTTGACACGTTACCTAATTGCAACTCAATAAAAACATAGATATTTAACATTTACCCAAATAAAAGTTCAATACAGTACGTTGTAAAAAGTCTTATAATTATTGTTTTAAAAAATCTGAACATTTCAATTGTTTAAAATAATAAAAAATCCAATGAAAACAACATTTCAATACAATTCAAATACAAACTCTCTCATCAAGCCGTAATTATTTTATAAACTGTGCAAATTCGGAAAATGTAATTGCTGCTTAGTGACATACATGCTGTACTGCAACGTGACATAGCGGCCTGCATTCTGTAGCACAACAAAAAAGTATTATAGAAAATGTGGATTCAAATGTGTTGGCTGCAGAAACAGCATTTTTATGTGTTTTAGCACGAAAACTGTGCCATAGAATGGCGTCTTTAGCTATAAGATGAGTACCTATAAAAGTAAAGTATGTAACAAGAAAAATTACTTTTTTCTTATTCGCTAGTTTTCATTGTGTTATTGGAAAAAGTAAATTAAAATCTTTATTGAATGAATTCCATTTTTTAAATATGACTGAATAATTTATTAAGTCATCATAAAACTATGAAACTCTGTTCTAAAATTTAAAATTACATTTGTAATTATGAAAATATCATGAAAGTTCAGTTTAACAATGTGGATGTGTAACAGAGCATAATGATCATAATGAATGTAGTTTCCTTTTTATCACTACTCAGATTATTTGTATTTTTAAAATAAAAGCTATTTCAAAAAATCTAAGTGTAAATGTGAATGTATATATCTAATAATTATGCATATTTTTTAAAAATATTTATAAATATTTAAATTATGAAATTATGAAAACTTTTTGCTCATTGTTAATAACAATGAAAAAGATATTTACTAGTTTGTTTATTTGCCAAGATCAAAAAATTTCCAGTCAGTATTCTAGGCATTTTTTCAGCTCAACTGAAGTTTTTCTATGTGGACTACTGACACCTTCAGATTTTTAAAAAAATAATAAATCAATATTTTATTTTCTAATTTTTACCATCAGTTGAGCATAGAACTGCAAAATAGTGCTAAAGATAGCCACAGGAGGGATTGAAAACAAGCACACCAGTACTATGATAGTAGTCCATGAAATCACAGAGTTCATAATCATTGAGTTAAATAAATAAGCATTTATTTTATAGCGCTATGTTTTTTATAAATTGAAATACATTAAAGATCAGCCTTTTCAAGCTATTGTGCATGTGCTTTTTTACGAGTGTCAATAATAAATGAATACTTTCATTCCCAACAAAAGATATAGTATTTATGAAAGAATAAAATGAATCCACTTATTTTTTCATAAATACTATATCTTGTGTTGGGAATGAAAGTATTCATTTATTATTAATACTCGTAAAAAAGTGCATGCACAATAGCTTGAAAAGACTGATCTTTAATGAGTTAAATAAAATAAAAAATATTTTGAGAATTTCAAATAGGTTATTAAAAATCCCTTTACCCCACTATTACCATCATCTGTCATTTGTAAATATGGTCATTCTAAGTCCAAACAGGTAAAAATTGCAATAGCTATACAATAAACCCAAATATGTTCACACTTCATATGCTGCTTCTTTACTTTGACATCTTGCAGGGATAACTTTTTGAAAGAATGTTAGCATCTTTGTTAATTGTAGCTCTCTATCATATTTTAACTGTAGCTCTATTTTCCTAATTAATGTAGTCAATACTGCACCTCTTCCAATTATAGAAATAACTTTAAATACATAAATTACTTAGATTCATTCAGTTGAATTAGTAAAGATAGTAAAAGTTGATGAATAATAGTGATTAATGGGAACCCTTGATATCTGATGTGACCACCTAGTTCAATAATTATGAATGCACAACTTTTTCTTATAAAATTTAGTGGTATAGTAAAAGCAACAGTCTCAGGTGAAGAAAGTTCTAGAGTTGAGTTTGAGTAGAGCAATTAAAAGAAAATCCAGCTCAGGTTATCTGAATGCAACTGTTAAATGTTCAACCTGTTTATAAGGTACTTGAATGTCTCTCAAGCTCTTGAGAAATTTACCATAAGATTATTTTCATGTTTAATGCAGTCTTGAAAACACTTGAAGAGAGTTTTTTAAGAGACCTTTAACCACCAATAGATTATTTGAATTTGTACATTTAATTGGCATGTGTTGTAAAGATTATGTACTTATTTTAATCTTACCCTCAAAATATGGACATCCAAACTGTAATATTAACAAGATTGGATTTTGAATGTATATTGCAGATGACTGATGAAATAACAGTGAGATAAATAAATAACCAATACCACAAACAGGAAAGTTGGTCAGTTTTTCAGTAAGGAAGGGTATCTGGCTTTAAATTGGAAATCTATATTGGAAGCCTATTTGAGAGGGTAATCAGACAATAAGTTCATCTACTATTTAGAAGAACATTGTGAGACATGCTCAAGCATGGATCAGGAAGTGGTTGCTAATTGCCATCACTGTACCTGTATAAGAGCAAGTCGTCAATGGGATAGAAGTGTGGAGTCTAAGGATTCTTTTCCACACGAATTGTAGTAAAAACATTACATGATCACCATTTCCTATGCTTACACAAGATGTTAAAACAGAACAAACAACTTGCATCTAGTGCATTGTATCTTAAGATCTAGGTACATTGCTCTCGGATCCAAGGCTCTTTATTTATGAAAGTCAAACTAATCTGTAGATACTGAATGAGTAGGTACTAGATAGGGATTTTATGCAAAAAAATCTTGCATCCACTAATTACTAAAACTTGCATCGGATGTCACTACTGTATGAAGAGTTTGCATTAGTTGTACTGTTAGCAAGTAAACATTCACAGTTTGCTCATCATAACAGAGGTGATCTACTGTATGTAAACTGTTGTATCCATTTGTATTGTAAATGCCTATAATAAATGTCTTAACATTGTTATACAAACACAATAAAATTGATACAGTTATGACAGAATCTATGTGCATGAGTTGACTAGGATTGATTAACCAAACGCTAATTTTTGCTTCATTTTCTAATTAAAGCAAAAATTGATTTTCTGGAAAAGTTTGATCCCAGAAATCCAAAAAATTAGCCAACATATGTAAATCGAGTTCTCTTTTTTTTTACACAAACCAAGTCAACAAAATTAGAGGTAAAATTAATTACATCTATAAAGTACTTATAGTTTTCCAACTTTATAAAAATCTTATGTTCTCAGTCAGCTAATACACTTTCCTTTCAGATTTTGATAAAGCAATACCTACCCATTATAGCTTATTTCTGTCCAGAATCTGTACTATATTACAGAGATAGAACTTAGATCATTGTTTTCAGGGAAAGAAAGAAATGGTTAGAGATTTTACCACAGAAATCAGGAAGCTGGTGCTGAGTTGCGATTTCAAAGATTTTTTAAATGAAAACACTGAGAGACCATTTTATTTGAAGAATGAATAGACCCAAACATCAATCTTGATTCTGAATTCTCCCAGTGGTTCTAGCCGAGTCTACAATGAGTTAGGTAGCAGATTAAAGAAACTACCCTAATATTAAAGTTGTTGGTCAGAAATATGTTCCAGTGAATAGCCAGAAGAAAACTAGTTGGCAAATATGATCCTCAAAACTTTGTTATAGATGTAACAAGCCATAATAGACACACATTGAAAGTTTATATTGATGTATAATTTGCAAATATTGTAATTGTGCCAAGCAATCAATATTGCATGATTAAAAAAGAAAAAAACACAGAAAGTTAGAAAATAGTGGGATTATCTATTCTAAAAAAATATGAAGGGTAAATTGAAATCCATCAAAATCAATTTTTGTATAAAGTGAGAGATATTGATTTAGGCCCCAAAGCATGAATTACAATGAATAATAGGTCAGTAACAATGGAGCTGGTTATAAGTGTGTCAGCAGGTTAGTATAGTAATCTTTTAGACCAGGGATCCCCAACCCTATGCCCACGGGCACCATGGTGCCCACAGACCATTTTGTGTGCCCGCCGTTATCCTAACATGATAAAAAAATTATTTATCTGATACAAATTTAATTTTTAAAATTTCTTATAAATTATTGTATTTATATTGTAATCAAATTGTAGGGCATACTATACTTTTACAGCGTAAATAAATATTTTTTTGTACATTATGTGTATTATTAATAATATCCAACTATAAATTTACATTGAAAAAATAAATGGTGCCCACCATCTGGCCGGTATTATAGAATGTGCTCTTAAGGGCAAAAAGGTTGGGGACCCCTGTTTTAGACCTAACTGAACCAGGTCACAAACATAATTAAGAAAGACTACATAGACGTCTGATAAACTGAGTCTACATCTTCAATAGTTTGTCCACTTACAGTTAAATAAAGCCAACACATTGTTGCAGATCTTCACCATTTTATTATGAAAGCAATGGTCAGGATGAAATACAGATTCAAGAGACAAAAAGAGCTCTTAAGAAATTACAGCAGGTATTTGGAATACCAGTCTAACTAGAATGCATTTGGTACAGCATATTACACCTAGCACCATTGCAAGCAAAATCCTTAGGCCTAATCAGTATGTTCATAAAAAAAATGGAATTTGCTGAAATGTAGATAGGTACCAAAGTACTATGATGTATGTTCTATGAGACCACAAAAAGGATTTTAACAACAATTATAACTACAAAAGTATTACATACAATAGTTGTACAAACCTTAAATGAACAATACTTCCATCAGCACAGAGATCTGATGATGAAATCAAATCAGGTTTAGAAATTAGCCCTGATGATGAAACCAGATTAGATGTAGTAGTTATTTCTAAAAAAGAAACCAGGCCAAAAGTTGAAGCAAGAAGACAACCTCAGCATCTACCAAGTTATCTGAAGGACTATGTATGCCAAAGCTAACCTTTGTCAGGGAAGGAAATATTGTGAACTTATCGTAAGCTTACTCTCAAAATGTGGATTGTCCAAACTACAATGGTATCGAGGTCAGACTGAATGTACAATATAGATTACCAATGAAATGATAATGAAAATAAATAACCAATAGCATATTGGCTAGTGGGAAAGCAATGAAACTGATTGTTTTCAGTAAGGAATGGGATTTGGCTATAAATTGGGAGATAGATCAGGAAACTATCAGATGACAGTACCTGTTAGTGGATAAAATGCAGCGAAGCATGCTCAATCTTGGATCAGAAGGCTGCTAGCTACTGACTTTACTGTACTTGCAACTGAGGCAAGCCATCCATGGCTGGAAGTGTCAGGGTTCAAAAGGAAGTCTCAGTATTACTTACCAAGTTCTAGCTGCGCTGTTAATAACTAAATATTCTCAATTCACCAACTGTAATAGACGTTAACCTCTGCATTTTAGATATTATATATATTGTATAGCAAATGCCTATGATAAATATCAACATTTATTGATTAAATTATCAAAAAAAACATTTATTGATTGGCTTGTGTATTATTATGGAAAGATTGGAGCACTTCCGGTAGCAACACAATTGAAAATTAACGCAGTCACTTATATTACAATTACAGGAAACAATTTTAAGAAAAAATATATATTAAAACTAAGAACAAATAACAATCTACATGGTACTTAGATTTAATAAATATTTGTGTATATATTTGAGCTCATCAAAATCTTACGTTAATTTAGACTGTTTTACGGCGGATTTTTACTACTTAATAGTTTAAATTCTATGTATTATTTTAATTGGCCTAGCACACATTCGATATTTATATCACATTCGCATATATCACGCATGTTATATGTAATCACAATAGTTTATTAAATGTATGTTATGTATTTTAAAGTGTTTGTACATTGCTATTTATGCTTTTTTATAGCTCAATTTCTATTAATTAATTATTTACCTAGCGCTCTTTAGATGTTTCCGCGTCGTATTTATGTACATCACGCATGCCTGTATCACAATAATTTATTAAATGTAGGTTATTTATTTAATAATGTTGTTGCACTGTTATTCTTGTTTATAATTATTATCTTTTATAATTATGTTATATTTATTTCCTCTTTCCCAGCAAAAGTCATTATGCGGGGATTTCTACCTTTCACCCCTTAAATGTAAAATTTACGTTTTCCGAGTCAATCCTGGTTTTCGCTTTTTTGTCATTGAGAAAAATTCCACCAGGGGTGAGTGAACCTCCTGTTGATATGAGAAATACCGTAATTATGTTTTTAGATCACAACCTGTTCTCTTTTTAAGAGTATGTAATCTATTTGTTAACCAAACTAAAATGATTTTATATATACTGGAAGGAATAATTCATATAAAAGACCGCGAAATGGCTTTAAGATGAAGAAATTAAAGGTATGTCTATTTTATAAAATGTGCTAACTGAAAAAAGATTAAATGCACCTCGTAGGGTAGATATCGATCTATTTTTAAAGGACTACTGGTCGACCATAAAAAGACAGGATTGGCTATTTCTTTTGTAGTAAACTTTATGCAATTAAACTCTTTTCTTTCTTTTTATCTCATCTAGTGTTTTCTAATTATTTTTTTATATTATTTTTACCGCCTTATCTCCCTCTAAGATAGGTTGAAAATAGGTTTCCTTAGCTTAGTTGGAAAAGCTTTACTATAAGCTATATGACTTATCTTTTAAATAACATTTTAGTCTGTACATTTTTAAAAAATACGTATTACAGTACTGTATTTTTGAACTAGTT
This sequence comes from Epiperipatus broadwayi, assembly GCA_028023455.1. NCBI lineage: Eukaryota > Metazoa > Onychophora > Udeonychophora > Euonychophora > Peripatidae > Epiperipatus > Epiperipatus broadwayi. The sequence goes on along the minus strand of JAQFVV010012394.1, from coordinate 26,268,637 downwards.
GCCAAAATTTGCATTGATTTCCGTAAATACGCTAGTTTTGTTATGGCTGTTTGATTTGCTATTAAGTGCAGAGGGAAGGGGAGGGGGCGAACCTTTAATTATTATTCCATCCATTATAATGTAGAAGATGCTGTAAAATTATTAATTAATGTACATTGTTTATATATATTACTATACTTTTTGATAGCACTAATCAAGGCTACCTACGTACAAGGTTAAATCTAAAACATTTTATTGAGATATTGGCGTATGAGTAACACATATGTGTTTTGCAATATTCAGCAAAAAATAATCGTAATATTAATAAAAGTAATGCAAATAATAGTTATCGATTCTGTTTAACTGAAATGCGTAATGAGCAGATTACTTGTTTTTTCAAATCTCCTAACCGATATGACAATAGAGATTTTTACTACAGTTCTTCTTAACACATTATCTGATTAATAACCGAAAGTAGTGCGCAATACTTTGGACACAGAGAAAGCTAGGGATCCGACTAATTCACCACTTATTTATTAGTGACCAGCTATCTAAAATTTATTTTCATTACTAAAAAGTTCAGTGATGTAAAATTTAGTCAGTCAGGTTTTTGTAAATAAGAGTTTCCTTTAGCATCAAAGGATATTTAGTATAGTATTAAAAAAAATTAATTTGTAACTAAAGTAGCCACAATCCAGAATTAACGCAGAAGTTTACTTGGAAAGCTACTTAGATTCATGGATTCCATCAACAAGAATTAATCGAACCAAGTATAGTAGTCTGAACACTCCTTATTAATTATTGTGGTCAAATAAAGTTACTTCAATGGCAGACTAAAGAGATAGACCAGATAACCAAAGTACTAACAACCCTTACTAGAGGTGTCTGCCAAACCAGCCATTTAGAGATTTTGAAATATGTTCTCTTCCTTCTCAGTTCATTCTTGCCACCACATGAATGCAAGCCATGTGCACCACCAGAAGCCAGTGAAATATATTTAATTTATTAAAAAATAAATTTGGCTGCTATATTGTTTAAGAGTTTGTAAGAAGTTTAAGCATCAAAATTACAAAGCTGGTTCACAAGTCATGGGCTTGATTTACTGTTACTATTACATCAAACCTCACAGGACACAATTTATTTATACCTTGTAAATATAATCTCACAATAACTGTTGATTTTAAATTAATACTTCTACTATAAATGTCAATTATTCCCAAAGTTATATTCTATCGGTTTTACTTTAGTACTTTACTATTTTGGTCTAATTATCATATGAGTTTAGTATAAAATAATTGAATAATAGTTTATTACTCATGAATTTATCGCAATTTTGAATTCTGGAAGTAACAAAACTCGGTTGTGATGATTCATGAATCTTGAATTCTGAATCCACCATTCACCAAACTACACAGAACTGATTATTATGTGATAGTTAGGTATAATTCAAATCTTCCTGTGATTCTTTATGCTTCTGACTTTTTGGGGGGTTGATATATCCAGATATATACCTAAAAAAAAAAAAAGGGAAAAGTCAAATAATTTTATTGAAAACTGATGGAACACTGCATTAAGCTTGGTTGTTATTATTATGTGTGATTATATTTGTATTTTTCAAATATAAAAAGGATTTCTTTTTTTATGTATATCAATATGAACGAAGTTATTTAAATATAACCCAAATCCTCATGCTTAATGTTCTTTAGGATAATATAGAAAGAATAATCTGTATTTATATGTTTTGAAGCCCAGAAAACAAATGTGCCACTTATTTGCAATTGCATATTAACATCTGCCAATAGGATTCATTTTTTTTGCTAGGCATTGATAGACAATTGATAAATGATATATTTGGGTTTATTGCAGAATCCTGGCAGCTGTAACCCTGACAACTATAATTGTGACAGCTCAAAATCTCCAAAACACAAAATGTTGATAAATCAAAATGCAGACAGTATCAATGTCATTATGAAGCTATTTGTACAAAACTTGATTTGTAATTCATTTTACTAAATAGTAGCACCATAGGTTTATTCTTAATAGCTAGAATACACCTTATTTATCTGCTGACATTTTGCATTTTGGGGAGATTTTGAACTGACAGCATTTTTGTTGTTGAGATTTTAGATTATTAGTATTTTGACCCATTGGGGCATTCAATTGTGTTATAACTGTCAGGATTTTAGGCAGCATCAAACATATTTGTTTTCTGGTATTCTTCATCAGCAGGTGCAGATTGTTCTTTAATATATCAAATTATTAATTCGGAATAATCTTTTAATAGTTGAACTTCAGTTAGCCTAATTTTTATGGTTCCTACTAGCATGTCAATTTTATTTTTATTGAAGATGCCCTCTTCATTTTCTCATCAAAATTCCTTTATAGAGTCACCTATGATCTGTTATATTTTAATGTTTAGCAAATATTGGCCACAGATGGGGTTGAATGGGATAAAAAAGAAACAATAGAATAGCTAATTGAACCTTAACTCAAGGATCTTTTATAAAGATGGCACTACAAGTTACGTGGAGCGACATTAAGCTTAAGCTTTGAAAATTCACTATCGGATGTTTCTAAAAAATGTATCTGTTGTTGCTTAGACAATGGTGGTGGTTTATAGTCTATAAAAATATTATATTTTGACTGTCTAATTAAAGGTGCTTGTTTTACATTTTTACAGAATAGGAAGTGACAATATTTTGTTACAGGTGGTGAAACCAAAAAACATAACACTAGCTTACACAATGCTTTTCATGTGTCAATTGATGATGTGATGTATTGTAGCTTCTCCTTAAATGAAGTCAAGAATATCTACGCAATTATGCCCAAATAAACCTGTTAGCCACTTAATTTTCCATTCCCCACTCTAAGTTTTTCCATATTCTGCTCCATCCCATTTCCACAACATAATCTTTGTCAACTCTATAGCCTTTATATCTAAATCCCCTTTATCTTTTCCCAAATCCAGCATAAAAACCAATAATTCACTTTCTGTGTAATCACTTTTTTCATATTTATTCTTCCATAACTTCATTATATGTACCCTTTCTGTTTTCAAACATTTACATTCAATTAACAAATGCCTAATATTTTCTATTCCTTCCTTACATAATTTAAAAAATAAATCACCCTTTTTTTTCCATCTATCATAAACTTCAGTAATTAATGGATACTACATGCTGGTGCTTATTAAATCCATGTAACTTTTTATCCTATGTATATCTCCAGACTTGATTCATCCTTGTCAGAGAGATATTTGGAACTTGGATCTAATGCACCAAAAACTTTTAGATTTAACCAGATATAAAGTTACAATTGTTACTAGATACATCAAAATATGTGGTTACAGCACTGGTGTCAGAACTATAAACTTTTTGAATTTCAAAACATTAAAATGCTTTTGAATATCTGACTGGTGGCTTGATAACAAAACAAAAAAAAGGTAACAACTAGATGGGAAATGCATTAGGTCTAAAAGATTCAAGGATGCTTAGAACTAGGTTCAAACTCTTCAGCAATCAAAGCTATAAGCTAGGAATTTATCCTTGGGAATAGGTATAATAGCACTTGATATAGATTTAACAGACATTGCAATATTATATCATGATTGTCCAAGTTTACCGTAGATGGAAGGGCTGAAATAGAATAAACAGGATATTTCAAAATTACATAAGATGGCAGCACTGAAGTAAAACGAACAGAGTTTGCTCTTTAGATGAAAGTTAATTTAATGCACTGACAGTGTGGAAAATTGGAGTTCAAGATTAAAGATTCACAATCCATCTTCCAGTATTTGAACTTCATGAATTTGCAAAGAATAAAGTATTTGATTTTCATTTCATTCAGTTTCAGATACAGCTGCTTTTTATTGTGTTAATTTATGTAGGTCCTTTTTAAGTGTTTATTAATGTGAATTTAAATTCTTTTTAAAGTATGTTCAGCATGTGTTCAAGGCCATTTTAACTCTATAGATTATTATGCAATATGTATGTGCAGAACGTATACTTTTGCTATCAAACAATTTTTTCATAACAATTTTATCCTTTTTTTTTAACGGAGACAGTTTTTTACAATCAGATTTTGTTCATCCCACTTTTTTAAAAAATTCATTTATTCTTTATTTTACTGTAAAAATTCATAACATTTCTTCAAACTTTTGTGAATTTCTGTTAGAGTATCGGAAATAAGTGAACCACAAGTTAAAAAAAAACCTTTAATATATAATAATTTTGGGATATATATATATGTATATCATCATCACAATTAAACCTCTAAAGATCACATGATCACTATTTGTATGCTTACACAAGCTGTTTACACAGAGGCTAAACTCTCCATACAGTAGCATTTTCATTTTGCACTCAAAGCTTTATAGTTAACTAATAAGGTAAAAGGTGGCTGCTGGAAGGTTACATTAGATCCTAAGATCTAGGTGCAGTGCGCTCAGATCCAAGACTCCTTACTGGTGAAAGCCACAAGCTAGAAACTAGTCTGGGGATATTGGATGGGTAGACACTAGATAGGAATTTTATGCACAAACCTTTTTGCATTCATTGATTACTCTGGCTTGCATATGGTGCTAAAGTATGCAGTGTCACAATTAAACTGATATTTTAAAGATACCATAACAATAGCTTTGCTAAAGTAAGAATCTAAGATTTGCTAACGTGATTATTATATTTTTATTTGATTTGTGATTATTACATTTTTATTTGATTTTCAATATTAAAAAAGATAACTTACAATGTTTAGTAGTAGTTGTTTACTAATAGTTAGAATTTTGCTCGTATTAGTAAATAAATATAAAACTTTCCATAATCTAATTTTTTGCTCTGATGATGAAAAGCTTTTAATATTTATGTGCTTTTTTGAAAATAGTGACATAGTTTAAGTAATCTGTTGCTTTTCTTTAAAAAAATTTACATTATTTTTATCCCTTATTAAGTGTTAAATTGTTAATTACTTTATGTTTTAAAAATAAAATATTATTGATATTGTAATGCACATTTAATGGTACAAATTGCTACATTGCTCTATATAGTTTGTTAATGTGGACTCTAGAGCCCATATTTTATTGATTGGGGCTCATCCCTGTCATTTCTGGCATTTGAACTTATTATGAACGCTTAAGCAATAATAAACCATTTGATTATTTTTTTATAAATACACTGACATTAGTCAGATTAATTTGTCCAAACCATTTTTAAATACAGACTACTATTAATTATAAAATGTACCCTTTCTTTTTGATAATATCAATCTTTTTTTTCTTTCACCTCACTTATGCCACCTACTGTACGCTTTAATAATTACTAGATGCCAGATGATAGTGCTTAATAAATTCCTAGACAGATGCTATGCTATCAAATATCCCAAGAGTAGTTTATAGTTCACAGCCTTGTTAAGCTTGGTTCTTGGAACAATATCTCTGGAGTTTGCACATTTCTTCTAGCAGCTGTTAAGTCAGACAGGAAGTTGATTAAATTTCTCCATTCTAGAAAATTAGTGTATTCAAAATGTCCATTTGAATATGGATTATGCAAATGTATATCCATCATGCAAATTATTTAAGGTTCAATAAAAATTGCAGAAATCAGTGTGTATACATTACAGGGTGTGTGGTTATAATGTGTATGGGTGCAACAATAGATAACAAAGTGAGAAGTAGGCATGCAGTCAGAGATAAGATGAAACATAGTAAATGCACTAAGAAAATGAATGAAGATATCTGCTAAGTAGTATATATGAAAAGATATAGATCTAATGTAACATGTATTAACTAAAAAAAGATTTGTAATTGTATTTGTTACAGCTTTTAAAATATATATATATGTTTCTTCGTATCGAGTTAATAAATTCGGATCTGTTAAATTTTCACTATAGTGTTGAGTTTTTATTATAGACAATAAACATTGATGCGTCTTCAACTGGTAATGTCAATATTACCTCAATAAATTGCACAAACTATCAACATTGGATAGGAATTTTTTAAGTACACTATTGTCTGCCATCTGTTAATTCCTGAAGCTTGCAATAGGAGGCATAATCTAGCGAAGGAGAAAATAATATGCTGCTGAAACAGCAATATGTAAACTGGAATCATATGATAAAGTCATGTGACATTTCATTTGTTTAATATCAAATGTAACGTTCTAATTATTTATCGAGCGGACAGACTTTCTCTTTTTAATTAATATCTAATGGTAAAAGCGTTAATTATTTTTTCTCTTATTAGTTAGTTATAATGCTTAAGTCATATTTTAGCTTAAGTCTGAAATAAAACCAAAGTATAATGTTTTTTTTTTAAATTTATAATTCAAATTTTTTTATTATTTTTGATTAAATTAATTTGTTGCGTCATCAAGCATTATTTTTTTAAGTTTTCTGGGAAGGGGGGGGGGGATTAATGTTTTTTTCTTTTGTTATATAACATTTCATATTTTCAAGAAAGTACATAAAAACGTAATTAAGTTTAATTGTCAACATTAATTAATTAAACTAAAAAAAAAGTTAAAAAGAAAAAGAAAACTAACACTGGGATCAAAAGAATTATTATGCAATTAGAAACGAATAGCGAAATCATAATTTCATTTTTAATTTTAAAAAAATATGTGCATTTAAATTTTGTATCTAACCGTAATAAAAGAGTTAGTTAAAAAACAAAATGTATTACTTAAGTATTATGTCCTTATTTATAAACTCTATTATTTAATAATTATTGTTTAAAGAAATTAGCTATTTTAGCTAAAATCATTAAGACCAGTAATTGTCTTCACGTTTCAAAAGTTATTTATCTTCTATTTAAGGTTTGCGTGTTCGAATTTGACTCTAGGCGAGTAGTGTCTGTAAGTTGTTTATTTATTTATTGGGTAATAAAAATAATTAAATTAAATTGGTGATGGATTTTGTTATAAAGTAGAAACTTTATGTGGCCTAGTAAAAAAGTGATAAGGTCTCTCTCCAACCCACAGTGTCATTTCTAAATCAATTTATTCATTATATAGTGACAATCTAACTATTGGCCACAAAAATTTTAAATTGCTAGCTTATATGGATCCTGAATTAGGACATGAACTGTGTTCTATACCTTCTTAGATCATTTTCAATCCTCTCCCTGCCATCATGAAATCTTGCAAACGACTTGAAAATGTCTTTGCATCATAACTTTATCTTGAACACTTTGAATCACTTCAAACCTTTTAGTATCACTTTTGCCCAATTTAAAACAAAATTTAGTGTACTGTTGCATTGTAGGTTAAGGTATCAATACACTGTCACACATCATGCCTTAACTCATGATCAAAACATGCTAATAACTTAAATATTTTGTGGTAAACATTTACTACATAATATATGTGGTTTGTAGATGTCACTGTAGACAGTTCGGAGAGAAAATTATTCACCAGTCATCTTTTTTATTGGATCATACTACGTACATTTAAATTTTATATTTACCATTTCATTTTCTAAATGTGTTGTTGTTGTTGTTTTCAAAACACAGCTACAAATATTAATTCTTAATTTTTATCCATAATGATATAGTACTTAAAATTGGGGACAATAAATTGCTAAGTATGTGGTTATTTTAACAATGAATATATCACATGATCACATTTCCTATACTAGCACATTAATTGTTGATAAACAGAGCAAAACTCTCCATACAGTATTGCCACCTGTGCTAAACAGAGTAATCAATGGATGCCAGAAGGCTTGTGCATAAAATCCCTATCTAGGGATTGATCCTAAGATCTAGATGCAGTGCTCTCAGATCCAAAGCTCCTCACTGATGAAGGCCACAAGCCAGAAACTAGTCTGGGGATATTGAATGAGTAGGCATTAGATGGGGATTTTATGCACAAGCCTTCTGGCATCCATTGATTACTCTGTTTAGCACAGGTGGCAATACTGTATGGAGAGTTTTGCTCTGTTTATCAACAATGAATATAATTAGATAAATGAAAATATGATTTTCCCCCAACAGTACCATTGGTTATTTAGTTTTACAGTGAAAATATAAATGTCTAAAATATTGATGAAATTTATTAAGCAATTTTTTATAAGTTAATAAGATTTCTATAAATATGAAAGTTTAATTTTTTTTTTCTTTCAAAAATTACAGATAATTTTATAAAATTAGTATTTGAAATTTTTTGATTTTGTCAATAATTGAAAATAATTGCAGGTTCAGTAATAACAGACCAATGCCCTAGAGTAATTTAAATGCTACTAAAGCTTTGAATAATTTGGTACAGTGACATAGATTGGCAGATTCCAGAGGTTAAGGTGCATGGATTGTGGCTCCAGCTGTCATTTCCAGTACTTAAACTTTTTAGGAACTCTTGAATAATGAACCATTCAATTATTATAGTCCTTCTGAGTTCCCAGCATGCTTTGCTGCAGTGATAAGGTGACAGACCCTGGCTGCCAAGCCCCATGGATTGCAGCCCAGTTCTATGATTGTACTTCTTATGAAGTCCTAAATAATAAATCATGAGTTCCCAGAATGCTTTGCTGCAATGGTAGAGTGGTGAGCTCTGAAGCTCAAGGTCCATGGTCCACAGCCCTGCTCTGTCTCTTCTAATACATGAACTTTCTTATGAACTCCTGAATAATAAACCATTCAATTACTATATTACTCATATGTTCCCATAATGCTTTGCTGCAATGGCAGGGTGACAGACCCTGGAGATCAAGCTCCAAGGGACTACAGCCCAGCTCTGTCACTTCTAATGATTGAACTTAATTCCTGAATAATAAACCATGAGTTCCCAGCATGATTTTCTGCTATGGAAGAATAGTAGATTCTGAAGCTCATGGCCCATGGACCATAGCCCAGCTATCAAACTTCTGATGACTGAACTTCTTATGATCTCCTGAATAATAAACTATACAATTACTATAGTCCTGAGTTCTCAGCATACTTTGCTGCAGTGGTAAGGTGGAAGACTGTGAAGCTCAAGCTTCATGGATTACAACCCAGCTCTGTCACTCCTGGTGATTGAACTTCTTATTAACTCTTGAATAATAAACCATAAGTTCCCAGCATGCTTTGCTGCAGTGGTAGGATGGCAGACTCTGGAGCTCAAGCTCCATGCATTGCAGTCTAGTTCTGTGACTTCTGATGATTGAACTTCTTATGAACTCCTGAATAATAAATTATTCAATTACTATAGTCCTCAGTTCTCAGCATGTTTTACTGCAGTGGCAGGGTGATAGACCTTGGATCTTAAATTCCATGAATTGCAGCCCAGCTCTGTCACTTCTGATGATTGAACTCCATGAGTGTGACAGACTCTGGAGCTCTAGGTTTATGAATCATAGTACAGGCCAATCACTTTTAATGCTTGAACTTTTTATGAACTTTGCAATAAAATTACTATATTCCCTCTGAGTTCCCAGCATGCTTTGTTGCAGTGAATGGCTGGCAGACTCTGGAACTCAACATTCATGAATCACAACTCAGTTCTGTCACTTGTAATGCTTAAACTGCTTATAAACTCCTGAATAATAAACCATTCAATTACTATATTCCTTCTGAGTTCCCAGCATGTTTTGCTGAGTGGTTATCTGGTACACTCTGGAGCTTAAATTCCATGGATTACAGCCCAGTTCTGTCACTTCTGATGATTTAACTTCTTATGAACTTAGTAGCAATAAACTATTTAATTATTTTTTATACTGCTATTAAAACAATGATGAGTCCTACAATATACATTAGGATAATGTTTCAAAGACCATCTTTTGGAGATTTGATCAGATTTTTCACTATACTACTAGAACTATTATGAATCTTAATATATACTTTCACATAACATTTTTTAAAGATCTGATCGTTCAGAAAGATTTACTTTATAATAATAATAATAATGATGATGATGATGATGATGATATTTCAATTCAATTTATTTATCATACAAAATTACAGCATTAAGCCAATTACAGAATTGCACTATAACAAATATACAATAATATACATAAACGAGTATAAATGACAAATTCTTAATGTAATGAGAACAATTTTTTTAAAATCTAAAGTAAAAATATTTTCATTAGTAAAATCATGATTATAGGTATTAGGCAAACGAAACAAAGGTGAAAATTTTAATGTGTTAGAGATGACAAATCTTAATATAAAATAAAGAAAAAGTACTTGTGTTTTATGTAAACAATTATTAATAGTAATATTTGAAATTTCGTTAGTTAATATAATTTTCTGATTGACAAAGTTATATAAAATTTTAAGATATCTCATTTTTCTTCCAATGGATATAGATAATGGTCATTTAGCTTAACATACTTGGAAAACTTATCATAAACCAACTGAATTTTTATAATATCTCATTTGTTCCAAGCAACAGATCCTTATTCTAAAATAGGCAAAACAAAGAGAGAAATAATTTATATTTTGTAGAACTAGTAAATAGTCTACCCATAATTTTAAAAGCTTTATTTACATTTTCAATATGATGATGAAATTATCCAGTGCTTGTAAAAATAATACCAAGGTCTTTTTGAATATCAACGAATTTTATATTATGATCTTCAATATAATAAGGACAAATTATTATTTCAGATTTTTTGGAATAATGTTGATGATGATGGTGATTAAAAAACACAACAGTTTGTATATGATTAGGTCATTCTAACTCCGAGAAGAAAAAGAGAAAGGAGCTAGCGAAAGTTGTGGTGACTATCAAACCAATCTGTGAACCATATAGAACATGCTGGTCCATTTTTCTATCTACTTGATATTTTACAATGCTGTCTTAATTTCTTCCGCAGAAAATGTTTCTTTCTGAAATACTTCAACACCATGTCTAATGGTAGGTCTCCAATACATTCTATTCTATGTCATATTGTCGCAAGGGATACAATTGATATTGCACTTCTTTAGAATGTCTTTGAAATAATCTTTATAACATAGTCCCACAAAAAACATTCTCAAGTTCGCTATAAAATACCTTTTTAAGAAGTCTTGCTTTGTTTATTCCACGCCCAATCAAAAGAAGATATGATTTCACAATAGGGGCTACAATATCATATCTTACAATTAGAAGAATACATTGATTGGTTTTATAATCTTGCCATTATATTTTTAAAAATTGATGGACTCCAGTATTCTATTGCTGTTTTTAACAAGTTAAAAAATAGAGTATTTCAACATAGGGAAATAATTATTGCATCTAAGTTAGCTATATAAAGAACTGATATTTTACCTAATCTATTGTACTTGAAAGTGAGACTTCGACCCTCTATCCGTACAGTTGAAGGCATTTAAGAAGTTTAATAATTTTATCACATTAATAATGATTTTTAACATAATGGCAATTGAGGTTTGGAAGCGGAAAACTAAGAAAAGCTTAAAATAGAATTCTTATAGCAAGCGCAAAGTAAAATGGAATAAAATAATAATCACTTTCTATAGGTACTTATTATATGCATTTTATTATTTTCAAATGCAAACTGATAGTTTTGTTTGTTCAGCAGTCTTTTTCCTGGCTTATGGTCAAACCTATAGTAATTAAAATGCATTATTTTTACTTAAAATAATTATTTGCTAAACTTTCTAAATACTTTGATGAGTTCTTTATCTCACAATAACTATGTTTTCAAAATAAATCTATAAACGTTCTCCCTTGGGGAGTTATAATCAGCATGCTGTTGGGGGGGATGAGTGTCTCCTTTTGTAAACACTAAATGCATTGAAAATAATTTGTTGGGGTATGTCTAATTTTTGATCTTGGGAAAAATAAATCAACCTACTTCGTCTGATTGATAAGTAATAATTTTTACTCCATTTATTAAAAATAAATATATTACTATAGCTAAAAAGTACCGATTGATTCGGTTGATTAATTTTAGATATACTTACTTATAGAAGAAACCATTTTTTGGCCAACTTACTACAAACTTGATCCAATGATCTACATATTTATAAAGCAAAAGGATAACTTTTTTTTTTTTACCGTAATATCCCACTTTTATCCCCAATTTTTTTGGACTATCTATCCATTGAAAAAAGATTAAAAATTCATAAAGATGAACTCATAAATTTAATAAAAGAGTAGACTTAAGCAACCACTATCAAGAATTATTTCTCATCCGATCATTTCTTTGTCTTGGTAGCATATATTCATCCAGTCGTATATTTATTTACTTTTTAATTATTTTTGGTGATATGAGCATTTTATAAATGAAACATGCAATTTGTAAGGGTTGCTATTTTCCATGGTTTCAGAAATGGAAAACTTGAAACCAAATTCAGGGAATATGGGAGGCTACATATTTTTGATCTGCCTTGATAACGAGGCTTATTTAAATATCCAATCTTAGCAGAATTTTTTTTTTTTTTGATGGAATGTTCCATGCTATATGTGAACAGAAGTGCTTCTAGGAATAGCTTTTGCCCTGCTATTTACTTACATATTTTTATTTTAATGCTTTCTTAACACATATTAACTGCTGCTTTACTATGGAATCTTTTATGTTATTATACACATTCTATGTTCATATAAAATGAGTGTTCTATAATTGGTTTGTGGTTATTAATGCTCTAATCAAATATATAACTGCAAATTGTCATGCATATATTGTAAAATGTTCATCTGTTATCATCATATATAAAAATAATTAATGAATTAAACATTACCTAAATTTGTAACAACTTTGAATAATATTAATTCACTTTCTGTCATTTATACAAAATTTATGACTTTTCAAATGGCAATGTTTGATGGAAAAAAAAATCAATCAATGTCAGCTGGACATAACTGATATTATCAGCAGTGTGGAAACCTCTGTAAACATGGTGACGTAATTTCTATTTAAACTCAATTGCAATGTTCAATTCAATATGAAAGTTTGAACATTTGGAGATAATTTAAGTAAAGCGCTCCCCCCCCCCCATTGTGTCTGCTTAATCGATCTTTTCATCAAACGTTGCTAACTTGAGAGATGGTAAAATTTATATACTTGGCATAAGTTATATATATATATTGTAATGAGAAAGAAAGAAAATAAATATTTGAGTATCCTTTATTTACATTATATGTCTAAACTTTGCATATGTAACAATGACATGATCGAAATTGATTAAAATCAACAAAAGAGACCAGTAAGCATAAAATTATTAACGTAGAGCATTGACACATTAATATAAATATTAGGGTTTCTTAGCGCGAAAAAAATTACAGACGTAATTCAAAATTATAGTACATATTGTTAGGATTTAATTAATATTCACTAATATAATAATGATAGTTAAATTGATTCTGTGATAACAGTGATCAATATTGGTAACTAGTCACAACTAAGTGTGACTATTTCAACTTCAAAAGAAAAAAGAAAGATATATAGTAAAATAAAATACAAAAATAACAATAATACTACACTAGAGATGAATTTTGATATAACTATGCAAACTAATATGTGAACTACAAATATATGCATATATATATATAAAGCACAAATATTTCCACATATATAACATGCTAATCCATTATTCTCTTACTTGATATTTTGTGATTTAACTTTTTCTGCAGCAAACAGACTTCAGTACTCAATTTGTAGTTCCCCATTGTATTCTATCCCCCCCCACCATATCTTTTTTTTTTCATATGTAATAGCATCGGCCGGGAGGCGAACCCACAACAACCGTCTACAAACAACTGCTTGCTTGTAAGGTGGCTGCGCTGACCTCTCAGCTAACAACGCTTGACCCCCCCCCCCCATATCTTTCCATGAAAACAATCATTATAGCTCAATCATTTTACATGTCCTATCCAGTTAGTGTTGAACATCTATTAAAATTCGGTGAATATTAAGTTTTCTTGTGAATATGATTGAATAAGATCTACTTTTTAATTCAGTTCATTTTAATTTTGAAGCATATTGCTCTATGATTCATCTAATAATCTGTGCTTATAAATAAATACTCATGAATATGAACTTTTTTTTTTTGTATTCAGATTCTTAATTATGAGTAGTATATTAGAGGCTACTGTTTTGAGCATGGATGCATAACTTATTACTTTATAGCCAAACTTCTATATAAACACAGTATTTGTGAGAGTCAATCAACTGTGCGACAATTCAGCAGACTATTTGAATTTATAGCACCAATATCTTTCCTTTTTATATTTATTCCATAACTTCAAAACTTTTTACTGCAGTGTTAGGAGAAGTATTTTGTAGATTGAAATGGGAATGGAGATTATTTAACCATCAAAATATAATGTGATCACCATTTCATATGTTTGCACAATTATTAATAGTAATGTGATGTGATGCACTATGGCTTTTCCTTTTTTGGAGTCAAGAATCCTTCAGCCACAATGCCCAGAGAAACCTGTTAGCTACCTTCCCTTTCCTTTCTCCACCCTAAGCTTTTCCCATATTCTTCACTATCCTGCTCTGTCCCATTTCCACAACATGGTCTTTGCCAATTCTATGACCTTTATATCTAAATCCCCCTTATCTTTCTCCAAACATAGCATAAAAAACAAAAACCCACTTTCTGTATAATTACTTTGTTTATATTTATTCTCCCACAACTTCATTATTTGTACCCTTTCTGTTTGCAGGCATTTACATTCAATTAAAGAAATGCCTAATATTTTCTATGCCCTCTTTACATAACTTGCAGACTAATCCATATTTTTCTATTTATGTATATATTCCCTTATTGCTAAAGATCCTGTTCAAGCCTTAAACAGTAAACTACTTTCCTTGCTATTATCATAAATTAACTAGCACTCAATATTCTGTTTACTTCTATATATATTTAAACTCTTTTTACTCTCCATACTAATTCTCTATCTCTCCAACTCCCTATTTTTTATTAATGTACCTATTCTTTTATCCCATTCCTTGCCACTATAACATTCAACAGTTCTCTTAACACAATCTTCCCATCTTTTGTATAAGTATACTGACATAAATTCTTTATTCACATCTTCATACCTTATTACCTTTGTCACCCATCTTAGTGTCTGTCGTTTACTTATAACCCAATTGAGTACTTTTTTGGCTATTCTCTTATTATCCATAAATTGCAATCTACTGAACATTTTCATTTTGCTTTTTTCATTTCTCATATAAAAACGTGACCATCCCACTTCTCTTTGAATTTCCTTCTTTGTCATCCACACATTTGCATCTAGTGCGTATCATCCTACTTCTCTTTGTACTTTTTCTAAATAATCTACACCTCAGTAGCAAACTTTCCATATAGTAGTGCCACCAAGTGCAAGCCTTAGTAATCAATGGATGCAAGAAGATTAAATTCCCCATCTAGTGTCTACTCCTCCAATATCTTCCAGATTAGTTTCTAACTTGTAGCCTTCATCAGTGAGGAGTCTTGCATCTGAGAGCACTGTATCTAGATCTTAGAATCTAATGTAATCCTCCAGCATCCACATTTTATCTATTTAGTTAACTATAATGTTATGAATCCAAAATTAAAACACAATAATGGTTTTCAATCCAAGCTTATTTATTGGTAAAGTCATATGGTCTGAAATCAGTTCAGGATCTATACATTTTGGTGTCTTTGGTTGTACCAAAAATGTATAGATGCTGAATTGAGTTAAGATCTATATGACTATACAAACGAATGAACTTGGATTGAAATCATTATTGTGTTTTCATCTTGGGCTCTTAGCTTTTTAGTTAACTAAATAGATAAAAGGTGATGGCTGGAGGGTTGCATTAGATCTGTGATCTAGATGTAGTGCTCTCTAATCCAAGGATCCTCACTGATGAAAGCCTAAGCTAGAAACCAGTTTGGGGATATTGGATAAGTAGGCATTAGATAGGAATTTTATGCACAAACCTTCTTGCATCCATTGATTACTAAGGCTTGCACTTGGTGGCACTATTATATGGTGAGTTTACTTTTGAGATTATTTAAGTCATAGATTTTTCGGATTATGTTGTAGTGTTTGCAAATAATGCTTCAGAGTTTTAAGAAATGTTGCAAGAGTTATCAAACAAAAGTAAAAAAATAGGTCTAAGGATGTATACTAAAAAGACTAAAGTAATGTTCAATGGATTTTCTTAAAAGAAAAGAAAAAAATGATAATCTTGGAGTAGAATCTGTACACCTACAAATACCTTAGCCAGATTGTTAATATGGATGGAAACATGATTAACTGAAATTAATTATAGAATTGAACTTGGATGGAGTGCTTTTGGTAGAAATAATTTAATTTGAAATGGAAATATGTCGATGTGTTTGAATGAAGACTTTTTACTAGAAATGTTTTACTGATTTTTCTTATGGATTTGAGATATGAACACTAAACAGAATAACAATTCATAGACTTTAGAACATTCAACCAAAGCATTGGAAAAATGTATTGTTATAAGTAACATAATCAGTTTGACAATGAAATATATGAATTAGAAATTTAAAAAATAGTTATCACTGAGACCCTTGAAAAAATTAGAAGATTGAAATGGTTCGGGGCTACATTTATTATTAGAAGAGATGATAATATATGGGCAACTGAAATATTGAACTGGATTCTAAAAGATTGGAAAAAGAGTTTGTTAATGTAATATAGAGAAGAGAAACTATGGATTGGAGAAATTGAATTATATTTGGAGCTGTTTCCCTCTTCCAGTGGATTGATACTGGTTGAAAAGGATGATGATGATTTATTGAATTCAAAATATATTGAAACATACACTCTTTATTTCATATTTCATATTGATCAGTAGAAATTACTTTGCTCATTGTATTTCATACTTGATCATGATTTTTATGGGAAAGCAATCCTGTTTGCATTATCCAGATTCTTCCAATGATTTTTTAAAGAGAATGTAACTAGGATAGAAAATAAAATGCTGCAATTATGCAAAGTATTAATATATTTTTTCAAATAAAATTTGCTTTTGAAGTATTTAAAAGAGTAACATTATAAAATAGCAAATAGAATTTGGGGTAAGTATGTGATATATGTGGACATATTTGTGGATTCTTAAATTTTATATAGTCATTACATAAACTTTTTCTCTCTTTTTTCCCCCATTAGAAGAGCCAAACTCATTTAAAAGCAGCTAATAATGACAATTCTTTATGAATAACTCTATTTTATTTTGCAAGCAAGTAGTTGGTTGCAGACGGGTGTGGGTTCGCGTCCCGGCCGATTTTATGACATATGGAAAAAAAAACCAGTCAACACTTAGACAATTCAAATATCAATAATAATCAACAATTTCTAACTGTTGTCAAGGCAACCTCCTTTTAACAATAAGGATGGAATCCCTTATGGTTTTTTTTATTTTGTATTCTATATCTTTTTCTTCTCATAATTATGTCATAATGATTCAGTCAGGTTTTTTAAAAATATTTATTACTACTCTTTAATTATCTTTTCCTAAAACTTTTTTTGGTTCTAGTCGACTAGCCACTGCATGCAGCTAGTCAAAAACCAATAGGTATAACAATACTGGGATGATTTGCAATTCTGTTATTATTTATTCAAAAACAAATAAATATAACTCTTTCACCTGTTTTTTTTATAGGGATTTATATTTATTTTTCTTTAAAACATTTTTTTTTTTAAAAAAGTGCATTTACTTTTTTTTGGAAAAACATTAGTTTCTAAATTACATTTTAAAATTACATTATACATGACAGCGCGTAGTGCTGGAACGTACAGGGGGGGATCCAATCAGCCAAAAATTGCACTACTCTGATCAAACATTTTAAAATTTTTAAATTACATTATACATGGCAGCGTGCAGTGCTGGAATGTTCAGGGAGGGGGACCGATTATTTTGACAATCTGAAGGATCGTCCAAAACATGTGCTACTCTGATCAAACAAAAAATATATATATTAGAAACATTTTGCGATGACATTTTGAAAACTTATTTTAAAATTTTTTATGAAACAACATTATTTAATCAAATGTAAGAATTCCATTTTAAAATTACTGTCTGATAAAACCAAGCTTATGCTTTTAAAAACAATGACAAAACACATCCATTTTAATAGTCTTATAGCTGTTCTTGCACAAAATTCCTTTTTCGTGTGAATTCTGTAAAATGGTGCTGGGATGTACACTTTTGCAATTCGTTTCACATTAAAAAGATGTATATGGAAGTCAGCGATGGGCTTACAATTATTACTATCTAAAACTATATCAGGTTGTGTGAAAAATCATTACTTCAAATGCACATGAAAAGAGTTGTGGCCACTTGAATTCTATATACTCTCACATCATACCATAGCGATCTATGAAATGTGCGCTATTTGCATAGTACCATGAAGCACAAAAGCGGGTTGTAATATTTGTGTGCAATGCCATCTAGGCCTGCTTAACAGCTAATATGAACAGAACTGCTCTATAGGCTGCATAAATGGCTTATTTCTGTGCTTTTGCATGGAATCAGTGACATCAAGTGGCATGTGGCGGCTAATCAACAAATACTCTTTTTTGGCTTTATTTATTTAAATATACAACATTTCTATAAATGCTCATACATTGACTAATATTATAATGTATCTATCTCTCTCTCTCTCTCTCTCTCTCTCTCTCTATATATATATATATATATATATATATATATATATATATATATATATATATACAAACAAATGGGTCATCTACTCTATTATTTATGCATCACATAGGAATATATTTACTTTATAAAAAATGATTATAGAATAACTATACTTCTAAAATAAATAATTTTCTTTTACTTAAACTAACTACAAGCAAATTGTTTTAAAACTCTGCATACTTTAGTGTAGTGGTCTTGAGCATAAGATCCTCTAATCGATTCCAGCAGTATTCAAACTTCTTATGAACCCTGGTACTCTAAAGCAGAGTATCTCAAGGTTTTTTTAAATTATTATCTTGCTTAAAGGATTTTTAGACAATTTTTTTCATAATTACCTCCATGTAATTTTATTCAAGAAAATACTTTCTATTTACTCTCTTTACTTAAGCAGTTTTGAAGAATCCCTGATTGTAATCCAGAGATTTTTTGATCCCAAAATTTAATTTTAGATCCCAAGGGAGCGATTTCATCCACATTGAGAATCTCTATAATAATGCCATTGGATTAATTTGTTAATTGCTTTATAAAATATTTTATTCTCCTTTATACTTAATCATTAAAATAATAAATCATGCCTCTGATCTTAATGGCAATGACTTTCTTTAGCAAAAACTTGGCTGTATAGAGATGTAAGCAATCAATCAATAGTGCTCTTCCCTATCACATACCTAATTCATCCATTTCTCCATTGTATTGTGTTTATTGCCCAGTTCTTCCATTCTACAAATCTCTTCCAATTTTTTATGTCATCCATCAAAGTCAATCTTTTCTATCCTTTTTTTATTGTTGTTGCCTTTCATCATTCTATCCAAAACATCCTTGATTGGATTTTTCTTTCTTCTTTGTATATATCCAGTTCAGTTTCTCTTTCTATTTTTAATTTCCTTAAACAGTCTTTTTTCATTCACTCTTTCTAAAACTTCCCCATTTGTCATTTTATTTATCTAATTAATTTTCTTTATGCTTTTCTGCATTCATATCTCAAGAGCCTCCAACCTGTTCCTAGTTTTTTTTTTTACTCCATTGTCCACGTTTCACAACCATAAAATAATTCACTCACACATAGTATTTCATCTAATTAATTTTCTCTCTGTTTCTCTGCATTTACATCTCAACAGCCTCCAATCTGTTCCTAGTTTTTTTACCCAATGTCCATGTTTCACAACCATACAATAATTCACTCACACATAGCATTTCATCTAATTAAATTTTTCAATGCATGCACATCTCAAAGATCTACAATAATTCACTCACACATAGCATTTCATC
This sequence comes from Epiperipatus broadwayi, assembly GCA_028023455.1. NCBI lineage: Eukaryota > Metazoa > Onychophora > Udeonychophora > Euonychophora > Peripatidae > Epiperipatus > Epiperipatus broadwayi. Next base: position 26,248,813 of record JAQFVV010012394.1, on the reverse strand, counting down.
TAATTAATTTTTTCAATGTTTCTCTGCATTCACATCTCAAAGGTCTCCAATCTATTCCTAATTTTTATTACTCATTATTCTTTTTTCACAACCATACAATAATTCACTTACACATAGCATTTAATTTTTTCCTTAATTCTCTTTGTTTAAAAGGTTTACAAAATATTTTTAAATTCCTTTGCCAATGTTATTCTTTTTTTTAAGTTCCTCTTTGCTTCTTCCATCTTCTATCAATTACACAAATATATAAATCTATTGACCTGTTGAATTTATTGTTCTGATGTAATGTCAAATTGAGTTCTAGTGTACAAATGTTTACACCCCCCCCCCCATATCCATTTGATGAGATTTGAAGGTGCATTAGATTATTTTACTAATTTTTGAGCTGGTTGATCGTAAACATTTTATTTTATTAGAAAATATTTTGTTTAAAAATCAGTGTAATTTTTTTAAACGGAGTAATAGATTGTTAAGTGTTACTGCGTGAACGAGAAATAATACAAAGTCGGTTAAGTATTGATTTTGCTGATGTCATCTCTGATACAAATATTTTTTTTTTAGTTATATTGATCTTTTTTTTTTTTGGTTAAATTACATTTTTTAAATAACCGAGTCGGAATTTTTGTTTATAAATGAAAATTATTTTATATTTATTAAGAACGTTCATAAATTATGGCAAGTCTTTTTTAAATGTGAGGATGTTGGATTCCAGGGGTAATGCTTATTACACGGTAATCTGTAAGGTAAGTTCAGGTTTATTCTAAAATTCTGTACGTAGTCAATAATTAAGTATACGAGAAAGAAAACTGCCTGGTGAAGAGTGAGAATGCGTCTTTTCTTGATTCAATATCTAGGCATTACTGTACAAAGTTCAAAAGTAAGGATTGGAACTTCTTGGATTCTGGATATACAGAGGTTGTCAGTTGTGCTATTTTTGTCCTTGAAAAGAGGATTTAAAGAATGTGATTAATGTTTTGAATGCTATATTTAAAGACTTTAATAATTAATGTTCAAAAAATATGTTCTTTATTAGTCACTGATGGAAGAAGAAATCCTTAGCAGCAATTAGCTTAGATAGTTGTCAACTTGTGAATGTAAACCAGTTTAAATTCCTTGGTAGTTTATATGTAGAAAGACGGATGTAAATGTTGAGGTTCAACACAGATTTAAATTTGCTGCTAGTGCTTTGAACAAGTTAAAAAATAAGTATTTCACCGCAGAGAAATAACGGTGCTGATGTAGTATGCGCTCGATGGCCATTTTGAATTTTAAAACACCCAAAAACATTACAAAAGTTTTATTTAAGGTTAATCTGTAATATTTTAAAAAATAGAATAGCATGGTCATAATCAATATGTTCCTCAACTTGTTAGATGTAATAATATAGAGTTTACTATTGTAAAATTGCACCATCACTGGACTGGATAATCCCTAAAATACATGAACAATGTAAGGCTTCCTAAAACAATGTTTTATGGTGAATTTGAATAAGAAGTAGATCCTGTTTACAATTTAAGGATTATCTCAAAGGCAGTATAAAGAAGTGAAATTTCCATTGGTAAGACTAGAATACTTTGGAAAACTACAATTAGATATGATATTGAAGTATTTTAGAAAGGAATATTTTCTGCTAAAGAAATTAAAAGACAGCATCACAAAATACCAAATATAAAGTGAAACAGCATGTTCACTATATGGATGTGTTTGTCTTTCACAGATTGTTTTGTAGAATCATTGCATAATTCATTTCTAAAGCAGTTTTTTTTCTTTTCTTTCTTTGAAATTAGGATGGCCATACCCATTTACAATTAGCTGATGGGTAAATTACATATGTTACTTTGATTTCTTAATTTGTCAAAGATGTTGTATCAGCTATGAGGCATGTTTATTAACACCTGATTGTTGAAAATCCAGTGCTTATTTGTAATCATGAAAGTTAGAATGTATAGTTTTTGTGATGGTTGGAATATTATCAATATCTCTATTTTAATCAATGATCTACTGTGATAAGCGGAAATTGTAGTTTCCTTAGAATAAATTGGGTCACCTTTTCATAAATATTATAAATAAGTTTTTGTAATTTATTTTATAAAATTTTAACAGTAAATTAATCTATCTATGTTATTTTAATTTTTATATAGAGGTGAAAGCATATTTTGAATAAATAACTGGACCAAATAATAAAACTGTTCAATAATATAATTGCATTGCTATACATATAAATATATGAAAGTGGTTAATACTTTAACAATATCAATAACAATCTCAATCTGTAGTCAAAGCAACCTCCTTTTACAATAAAGTGGATATCCACCTTTGTCTATGATCCAATATCTTTATATAGACAATAAAGATTGCAATTTGACTAAAGAGAGTGAGATTATTAATTCAAAGAAGTTTAAATAAACATTATTAAATAGGCACATATCTGTTCCGAAACCAGACTGACAATTAGTCATTTATAACTTTCAAATTATACATATACACATACATACATTATCTTTTGGTTAAAAATAGTTTAGACAGCATACTATCATTTCATTGTGCACAACAATTGTTAATTGGTTGTTGCCTTGAAAACATCACAGCTTGAAAATTTAATTAGATTTTAAAAATGGAATTCTCATTTATTAAATGTGCTTCATCACTTATTATTCAGTTTCAATTTATATAGGTGGAAGCATCCAAAATAATTTATATTTCTGTATAAAATAATAATGTCAACATCATTTTTAAAAGGCTTTATTTTAATTTTAAGGATTGAAAAGACTACTGACACTACTATTAACTGCAATTTCATACTTTTTGTTGCAATCCAACTCTATAGCATTCTGGAGATTTTTTCTAAATCAGGGATTCACTATGTGAATACATATGTGTAAAACTATTGTGTAAATATATATCGTTAAAATCAGACAACACTTAGACAATCCCAATATTAATAACAATCAATAATCTCAACCTGTTGTCAAGGCAACCTCCTTTTAACAATAAAGATGGAATCCCACCTTTATTTATGGTCCAATATATTTATATAAACACTAAAAATTGCAACTTGTCCACAGAGATTGCAATCTTTAATGTCTATATAAATATATTGGACTATAAAGGTGGGATTCCACCTTTATTGTTAGAAGGAGGTTGCCTTGACAACAGATTGTTGATTGTTATTAATATATGGGGTTGTCTAAGTGTTAGCCTATTTTAACGATTATTTATAAACCCATTTAGTCTTATTTAAGTATATATATTCTACCCGTGCCAATCGTCATTCTCACTTCCAGATAGTATATGATATAAAGTAAAACGGGTTCTAGCTCAGTTAACAATTAATAAATAAAATATTCAGCATTAAAATTAAATATTTCACTAGCTCAAATCTAAAATACGAATAAGGTTCATTTTATAAAAATAAATTGAATAAATATTTAATATTTTCATGAGACTTGGAAGTGAAAACACAGGTGACAAGATAGATTACATTGAGCCAACATCCTACAAGATATTACCTCAATGGCATAAGAACACTATCCCCCCTATTTCTATTTCAAATAAATAAACTTATAGTATTCTTAAGACTTTAAATAATTCCTACTCATTAAGATTAAACTGATAATTAAATCTTAGTCTTCTATTTATAATAATCTAGCTCAATAAAATCTCAGGTTCATGAAATTTACTTTAAGTTAATTAAAATTACGATAGTAAATATGAAAAGGGATTTTATGTCATAATCTACTACACTAAACTAATAATAATAAAGCAATAGTAATATTCTTCATTTGTATAACTAACTCTGTATATCCTTTCTTATACTATAACTTTATTACCATAATAAAACAATAAAATAATTTAATATAATCTTTTATCTTCATGTAATAATATAATAAATATGTGGTAGCATTTGATAATCTGACAAATAAAAGTGTGTGGCAATTGATAGCATATAATCCAATGTATTATTATGATAATTAACTTATGACCATAAGATAATGTAAATGTGATTACTTAATAAATAATCCAATTCTTAAAATAATTCTTTATTTATTTCTGTGCAAAAATATTGGGTTTACTTTTATTAACTCTGTGTACAACTTCATGAAGATGGAAAAAAAAAATAGCAAACCAACACACAAATTTTGAGGAAAAACAAAATTTTAATAAAGTTTATTATAACATTAACAACATAAGAATTTATTTACAATATGTACATTTTAAACATCTGAAAGGTTTGTACCATTATACATTCTTTATATTCGAACCTCGTTAAGTTTTTACTCTGATTTAAATAAAAATAAATAAAAAAATGATACAATATTATTAATTCTTGTTTGATCAATCTTATATAAAAAAATTTGTACTTATTTAATGCTTACTCAAAATATATTTTACATCCTTTAGCTATTATTTATTCAGTATGCTTCTTTTTTAAAAATTCTATAGAAAACATAATATGAATAAATATAAAATAATACTAATCGAAAACATGAATATCCTCTTTTTACTAGACAATTTCATTTTAGCAATATTATCGATATTACGTAAAATATCTATTGATAATTTATCTCCAAATTATGGATATTATTGTTCACTACATTGGATTTATCAACTATAATACATTCCATTATAACAATATTATACTATTATAGAATTATAATTACTAATATATTTTCTATTATTGAATAAATATAAATTGTACCTAACTTATTGTGTAGATCGGTTTTTACTTTATAGAATTATATTTAAAAATATGCAGTACTTTTTTTTAAAATTGAAATAAATACTTTAATATTATTTAATATTTCAAAAAAAAAACAACAACTGTGCTTTACATATTTTATTCTTAAGATCTTATATTTATTTTTCAAAAATAAATAACTTTATAACATATTTTATGATTCTTTCATTTGAAGTCCATTGGATTTCCAATTCCAATTCATACAAATTCTATTTCTTCATATAAGTAAATGAACTCATCTCATTCCAAACAATTGCATATCTTTAACTCTAAATCATCTATTATTTTCTTTTAAATATACTATACTGTACGATGTAGCTACTTTTTGAAAACAGATAGCGAATAGATTTATAGGATGGGAAAGAAAAACTAGAGTATAACACATAAATCATACCGAAATATACATCATGGCACAGTGTAATTATAAAACTAGAGGGAAGACCTTTTCCTGTATAATATTCTCAAATACTATAAATGATGTCAAGCTATTCATTCAGCTTTATTGATCATCAATGCTCCAAGAAAACAAACACTGTCCAAAATAAGCATACAATATATTACTAATACCAGGTCACTATCCTATTCTTTTTTCCTAAAGATCTATCAGGTTTTTACATCGACAAATTTACTAGCTTGCATATTCAAATAATAAATAAGATTCAACTGTAATTAGAGCAATCTTACTAAACCATAAGAAAAGTTTATTTTACTTTAGTATTCTAAACTAAACACATAATATTTTGATCATCCAGAAATATGAAAGTTCTTTAAAAAAAAATCATATAAATATTTATTATCATGTTGGGTTATATTATCATTATAAAATCATAGTATGCATATTCCAAATAACTCCTGATTTCACAGTGTTTTAAAATATGTTGTATAATGCATATTTAACATTCATACATCATACACTATAACATAAGCAATCTATAAAAAGAAAAAAATACATCATAATAAATATCAATAATTCATTAATTGTTACCAAGTGACATTAGCTCATCTATATCACTTTTGCAGTTTTCTTTTCTCCAACTGGATATAACATCTTATACATAAAATACACATCCATGCTTCTATTTAAAATACTCTAAATTAAGTTATTAAATATTATACTATAGGATTCTATACCACAAATAATTAATATTCATGTTCCTATACTTATTAATCAAAAATTTACATTTTAAAATAAATAATAAATAAATCAAAAAACATATTTACGTAAACTTCAGATGAAACATATATTTTTCCTAGATTCAAATATTCCCATTTTCTTTCTCAAAGTTTTTCTTTTTCAAAAGTTTTTTTTTTAAAAAAAAAATGTTCTCTTCAAAAAAGAGCATTTTTACCTTCCCCCATTGCTATGACAACAAACAAGACAATTTGTCGGTCAGATGGTGGTGAGCGATTTAAAAAAAAAAAAAAAAATACATAGTAAAAAAAATAATACAGATGACGTCTTTTTGAATCTTGAAATTAAACAAAAATAATTATCAATCCGTTTTAGCAAAATTTATAGATAAATAGTTTATGGATTCTATAAACTAGAAATATAATTATTGGAATCATAATAAAATACACTATTCAAAATAATAATTCGAAAATTCTGTTCTGGAGATGCATCCTTCGACTTAACTAAAAAATATTCGGATAAACTTATTGCGCAATCTTTATTTCCATGGCTCCATCCTTTTATTTATTTATGTATTCATTTCTCTCATAAGTTTCTTATTTAGTACATTTACTTCCATTTAGTACTTTTCTCTTCAGTTTAAAACCTTCAAGTTTTTTAAAAATCCTTTCTAAAAATGCGTTTAACCTTTTTAAGACTGTAAGTTTTATATATCAAACGCTTTAGCAAATATTTTCCGTGATTCACTTTCTTAAATAATTTCTTGCAAAATATTTTTTAAAAATGTTTCCTTCAGAAAGGATAACATTTTACTCTTTTAACATGAAAATTTATCAATTATCATAAAGTACAATTGTCTTATTATTACTTAATTTTAGACAAGTTTATCTTCCATATAAAATAATGCATCTTTACCTTTAGACGGTAAAATATCTTTCTATCTGGGCTTCTTATGCAATGTCCACATTACTATTTTATTCATTAGAACAATCCTCCTGTTCATTATTAATGAAACTGTATCAACAAATATTATATACATTTTTAAAATATTATAAACTGAATATACTTTACTTCTTGACATATCCATTTACTATCGCGACGTTCTAAGTTAGACTTTGATAAAATACCACCTAGACTTTGATAAAATACCACCGGCAAAGGAACTTTAAAACTTTAGCAAAACATTTTTAATGAAGTTACTAAATATATTATAGTTTAACTCTCTTTTGCAAATACTTTTTAAAATATCAATTAGCTTTGCAAATAAATTTTACGAGAGTACAAAATTGACTAAATAAAAAAAATTTAAAATTTAATATCACCTTTATATCTTCTGATATATTTTAATCTGACCTTTATCACCCCTGTGCAATGGTATTTTATTCCAGGAAAAAACGTCATTTGATTGGTTGATTCTCACTTTTAGTTCGAGATCAAATTTACATATAATTCAGTCTTACAGAATTAACTTTTAAAATAAAAATTACTACGTAATAAAACCCAAAATATTATTTAAAATATTACTTTCAAATTGATTATTACTTTGATAAATTACTTAAAAATATTTTAAAATTAACTTTTAGAATAATATTTAATGAATTTATTCCACTTTTAATACTTAATTTATCTATTTTTATTTAAACAAAATATCAACTTTTTATTAACTGTACTCATCTTTATTGCATTGTTTAAACATGCAATAACGACAGTTAACTGAATATTTGCTATGAGCTTTTATGATAAGTAAATAATTCTATTCAATTCTATAATACAACTTTTAAATATTTCAAACTTTGTTATTACTTCAAATAAGTGTGTGTGTGTTTAACCATATATTAAAAGTCACATGATCAATATAAAATTAAGGCAGATGATTTTCAATCTATTTCTCTGTCTAAAAATAGTAAAATTGCAACACTTTATTATATTATATAATTATAAAAATTTGGAAAAATAATTTAAAATATAGAATTAAATACAATTTTACTATCATAAAATTACTTTTAAAATATACGATATTAATTAATTATCAAATATAATTCATAACTTTAAATATAGCATTTATTAAATACAAGTTTAAACCATTAAAAATTAACATTTAAATATACTTTTAACTATTTATAGCTGAGTTATTTAATATGGCCAGCTTTTGCAATCATATGCAACCATATTTTAAGCTTTACATAACTATTCTTAAATGATTCACTATAATTTTATATACTACGTATTTTATTTAGCTTCAAATTGTACCCTATAATATTATTAACAAAATATAATTAACATATCAAAAGAACATACTCTAAAATTTAAAATTTTTAGTAATCTATTGTACTTGACTATTTCTGACCTATTGAAAAGGGTACAATATACACACATATAAATATTTATACATTTGCTGTAAATATTACTCAAGTATCACTAATGAAATTGATATGTAAATTCAAAGCTTTGTCCAAACCATAATGTTGCTTGTCTTTCTCTTCATATATATTGATGATTAATTTTAAAAATACATTGGTATGGTCATAAATCCAATCAATATGTTCTTCAACTTGCTGAAAGTGATACTATGGAGTCCATTATTGTAAAAAATCATATCTTTGTTGGATTGGACAAGGTGTTTTATGGTGACAAGAAAAGTAGATTCTCAATATTGTAAAGATTATCTCAAAGACATTCTAAAGAAGTTGCACTGCCAATTGTTTTCATTAGGAAAATATGGGGCAGAAGAAGATAAATTGGAGAACTCTATTGTCTTCTGCTTAAGAAATTAAAGGACATCATCACAAAATATTAAGTCATCAAAAAAATAGGTCACCATGTTATGTATGAAGACATATTGGCGGTTCACAACTTGGTTTGTATAGCCATTACAAAACTCATTTCTAGAGCACATCCATCATTCATGCTTACAATGTTATTCAAATTTAGATGCAAATTGGATTTTTTAAATATATATATTAAATATTACTAAGTAAACAAGCAAAAAAAATTACATATTTGGCTCATAGAATCCATTTAATTAATTGATTGTTGATTAGTGTGTAAATGTCTAGCTATTTATAGCTAAAACTAAACTTTTAAACCCTCACCAACTAGCTTGGTTAATGGTTTGTTTGTTTTTACCATATATCTTATAGAAAAACAATGGAGATGTTTTTACTCCCCAGTGAGCAATTGAAAACTATATTCATTGTAGAAGAGATGATAATAGATTGTTGAAAATTTAAATTGGATTTCAAGAAGTTGTAAAAGATCCAGAAAAAGGCCACATGTGAGATGGATAGATGAAATAAGGAAATGTGCTGAAGTGATGTGGAGAAGAAAGGCTAGCGGTCGGAGAAGATGGATTGAACTTGGAAGACTTTCATTCCGTAGTGGATCCATAATTGTTAAAAATGATGATGATGAATTATGTCTCTATAATACTATGGTCTGACAATTAAACTAATGAATACTATAAGCCAAACGTGACGTTATTTGCTTACTGCATAATATAGTTTCTTTTAACACCATAAATTTAGACCTTAAGCTTCGATAAACTTTGACTATTGAAACTGTGCTATTAAATGATGCTTACTTATAATTGTGTTAGTGTAAGCCACTCTGTATGACAGTGTTACAGTGTTATAATGGCAACAACTAACAATAGGAATGGAAAATAATGATAACAGTAGTGGTTTCGATGTTTCTTTAAGTCTGTCGGGAGCAGTGTAAATACGATAATGAAATAATGACTATAATTGTATATACCAGGAGTAATATGATAACGAGATGCTGGGAATTTATTGACAGTATACAACTTCGTTGATAATTATTGCATTTATCTATGTGAAATAATTGTCAGTTTAATCATAAACTTTAATGTTGTAGAATTTGAGCGATTAAAAAAAAAATATTTGTCAGTTTAAGGTCATTGCTTTTAATAAGCTTATTCTAACAGTATTAGGATTTTATAATAACTTTAATATCAACACAATTTATTTACGTTGAACTGAATTAATTCTAACAGAGATCCCCAACTGCGTGCCCTGTATTTAATGAAAAAAATGTATATTTAGTAAGTTATGATTACAATACAAAATCACGTGACTCTTTCAGCCAGTCTTGTTACTTCTAAAATATCCTGAAAAATTAGAAATTATTTTAGTGTTTATCTAACGGGAAAACTACGGTCTGTGTTTCATTACATTTTAATTTTTTTTTTTTTTTAAATTTATCTACAGTATAAATTGACTTGATCAATGAAGTGTAGCATGTTGGGCTCTAGAGCATAAAGTCCTCCTATCGATTCCAGTTTTGACACTTCCGGCTCTTGAACTTTCCTCCCTCCCAAACAATAAATCCATTCGATTATTTTAGTTTTAATTATTAGCCTTTTATTATATATAAACATGAAAACAAGTTTTTTAATCAACTCTGTGCATGTTTTGTTTACAAACTGTGTTCCAACTTTATAACTGAATTTCGATATTTTAAAACAAGATATAAGCATATGTTTACCACTTAATAATCTAGGGCAGCGGGTTTAATTTTTATCTGTAAAGAAAACTGCAGAAATAAACCTCAAAATATTAGATTGTGACGGTGATTGTTTATAGAGAAAAAGGGGATAATTTTAGAGTAAATCATTCTAATAATATACGTTATTGTTTACTTCTTACCATATTATCTTTAATTTATAACTTCCACTTATAGGAAAAGACATGAGTGAGAAAATATTATTGAGAGCTCCACACATACTTTTAAATATTAGAAGCACCAAGTTATTTTATTCTCTTTAAATCTACATGAAACCATTTTATTAATAGTCTATTTAAAAAAAAAAACTAATCTAATACAGCTAGAGTATATCAGTTTGGCCTGAGTTCAAAACCTTTTGGTGTTTGAGTTTCGGGCTTTTAAATTGTATTGTAAAATGAAGTAATAGTAGTTTCTATATACATAATTGCACTACTTAAAGCTTTGTATCCAAGCCTCATTAGTAAAAGCAAAAGCAAGAAACCATTTTGGAGATGATTCAAATGCACCACTACCTGATTATCATTGATTACTTAAGCTTAATATAGGTGGCACTAGGGTCGGGAGTTGCTCTGGTTTTTGTGCACTTAAAATATTAAAAAAGATTTCTTGGAGTAATATTTGGACTCTTCTTCTTTAACTTATATGCATTGATTACATGATTAAATACATGCAAAATTTAAATCCGTTAAAATAAATACACACATTAATTCCAAAATATAACTCAAACAACAAAATATGATATATAGATAAATATCAACAAATTATAAATTATCCGAACATTTTCGAAGGCTTCCCTTTCATTATCAAGGACAACACAATTTTTTATAATTTTCAGACAGTATACTAATATGCAAATGTATAAAATAATATAGGCTAATATGCAAATAAGAGTTAAAGCGCTTCAGCACACCACTTCTTTGATAAAGCGTAAAAAGATTCTCTCTTATTCAATGCGTGCTCGTCCGAAATAATAAAAAAATGCCTCCTTAACTTTCCTTCTCAGATCACTTCGTTCCCTACACATAATTTTAGGTTCATCCGGCTTGCATGCATGACCTGCAGCAATTGCATGCTGTACAAAAATTGACGGGTGGGATGAATCAGCCATAGCTCTATTATATGAATATATATGCTGGGACAATCTAACCTGAACGGATGCTTTCGTTTCTCCATAATATGCAGCCTGACAATTATGTTCTCTGCATGCAATTTTGTAGACTGCCTGTTGTGCATGAATCGGAGGAATGAAATCTTTAGTATTATTTAAACATCTATTCAAGTTAGGGGGTGATCTAAAACATACACAAAATTCCGAACGGAAGATCTCACGCATTTTATCGTAAATATTACGAATATATGGTAATAAAATCCTAGGTTTATCTTGCTGTCTAATCCGATTATGCCTTCTTTTGAATTTCACAATTATCTTATCAATAATCCGAGGGTTATATTGGGCCTTAATAAGATCATTTCTGTAAATTTCAATGTTGTTTCTCTTGTCATTTTCAAAACTACACAGACAGTCGTTTCTATATAAAAATGATTTGAGGCCAGCAAATTTATGAATCTCAGGTGTATTTGATGAATGATCTATATGGCCTCTAATATGACTTGGCTTAATGTTCATTTTATAATAAAAATGGTCTGCTTCAATCATTATTTGCAGATCCAAATATTTGATGCTGTTTGGTGCTTCTGCATGACTAACATTTATAGTAAGGCCTGATGCCATAGTGCGATCATTTTTAATATCATCCATAGTTTCCTCCGGAGCAGCAATAAAAATATTATCTACATATCTGGTGTACATAACCAATCCATTATTCATGCATCTAGGCAAAATAATTCATTCGTAGGCATTCAACACCAGACTGGCGATAATTCCACTCATTGGGAGACCCATAAGCCATCCGTTAAGCATATGAAACCATTCATTATTGACCACCACATAAATATTATGGTTCATTCATTCTAGTACAGCCATAACAAACTTAACACGTTCTAGATCCATTCCATAATTGATTAGAGCTTCTCTGACTACAATAATCGATTTCGACCTGTCTATGGATCCATAAAGCTCTGCTACATCAAGTGCAGTCATTCTTGTATGTTGATCTGGATGTACATCTCTCAATTTATTCATGAAATCAAATGATGATTTGATAGCATACTCTCCATATCTTGTTGTTTGAGTTATCTATTGATTTATGATCTTGGCCGCTTTATAGTAGTGTACTCCACCAAAGTCAATCATTAATCTTAATGGTACACCTTCTTTATGGATTTTGGCATTTGCATATATTCTTGGGGGAGTAGTGGCTGAAGAATACATTTGCAAATATTCTGCCTTGGTGAATGCTTTGAATATATGTGCTCTGAGCACGAACGATACAAATTTATCTTTGTTCAGTTTGAAGTTAATCTCTGGTACTTTTTGGAATTTCAATTTGTCAATCTGCTGATGAACTTTGTTTCTATAATCCGCAGTGTCCATTACAACAAATCTATTGCCTTTATCTTCTTTCATCAATGTGATATTCTGTTGGCAAATATATTTTTGCACTGTAGTAATCCTATCTTTCCATTGATCTTTATTTGGCAGAATCATTCTCAAACACAAACTTCTTGCAATTTTGGCTATATAAGCATCTTTATGAGGATTCCTATCGAGTCCAGCTTCAGCATCCGCAATCAATTCCATTTTAGGGTACTTCCAGCCTTCTCCGATAAATCTAGGCCCTTTATTTAAAACTGTTTTTACTCCATCTGGAATCTGTGAAGTTGAAAGATTCACAAAATTCTCTTGACATACAGGCTGCAGTCTAACACCTTGTTTCAATGCCAAAAATTGAAACTTTTTATTAAATTTCAATTCTAATTGAACTTTAAGATGATCGCTCTTTTCAGCAATATCACCTGACAGGTGCTATGTTATGGCTAACAACATTCAAACGACTATATGCTCCAGCTAGTTCTTTCCTACATTCAGCAATAACTCCATTTAAAATAGAACTTGTCTTCTTATCACTTGAATATTGTGAATCGACTGATTGAGTTTTACGCGACAAAAGTTCAGAAAGACTTTAAAGTTTCTACATCTTACCAAGAAATTCAGCCTCTGTTTGTATTTGCAAACATCTAGCGTTGATTTCAAAATCATTCTATACTGTATTATCGGTTCCATAACAAAGTCAATGTAATATATATATATATAACGAAACAGATGTGTGGTAAAGATACTAATGTAAAATTTAAATCCGTTAAAATAAATACACACATTAATTCCAAAATATAACTCAAACAACAAAATATGATATATAGATAAATATCAACAAATTATAAATTATCCGAACGTTTTCGAAGGCTTACCCTTCATTATCAAGGACAACACAATTTTTTATAATTTTCAAACAGTATACTAATATGCAAATGTATAAAATAATATAGGCTAATATGCAAATAAGGGTTAAAGCGCTTCAGCACACCACTTCTTTGATAAAGCGTAAAAAGATTCTCTCTTATTCAATGCGTGCTTGTCCGAAATGATAAAAAATGCCTCCTTAACTTTCCTTCTCAGATCACTTCAGTCTCTCCACATAATTTTACGTTCATCCGGCTTGCATGCATGACCTGCAGCAATTGCATGCTGTACAAAAATTGATGGGTGGGATGAATCAGCCATAGCTCTGTTATATGAATATATATGCTGGGACAATCTAATGAATGGATGCTTTCGTTTCTCCAAAATATGCAGTCTGACACTTGTGTTCTCTGCATGCAATTTTGTAGACTGCCTGTTGTGCATGAATCGGAGAAATGAAATCTTTAGTATTATTTAAACATATATTCAAGTTAGGGGGCGATCTAAAACATACACAAAATTCCGAGCGGAAGATCTCACGCATTTTATCGTAAATATTACGAATATATGGTAATAAAATCCTAGATTTATCTTGCTGTCTAATCATCTTTACCACACATCTGTTTTGTTATATAAATACATGCAATTATATCTTTTTATGCACTTTATTCATTTCAACATATTATTCTTATTACATTTTATTTGCTTATAGTTTTGACTGCTTAGCAGATTTCATCTGTTATTTCTACTGTATTCATAATTGCATATATTAAAAATATATATTAATTATACTATTTAAAGTTTTCTAAAGATTACAAACTCATTAGATGATTAAAATAACTGATTGATTGCATTTTCTTCATATATTCCTAAAGGGTGATGATTTCAATGTAACTTGTATTTTTTAATAAACATTATATTAAGAATTTTGTTTTTCTTAAGATTAGATTTGTTTATATGAATACACCTTTACCCTGCTTAGCGATGGCAATTGGTCCTCCAAAACTCATCATTAAGTGAGAATATTGTATACAGAATACGTATTTATAATGGGGATCTATAGGAAAAAAATTGGTAGGTTCCAGTCGACAACGTAAAATATACACATTGGTTTTCAAGCTCAAAGATTTTCTTGATTTTTTCATGGCAATGATGACTAAATACAGTATCTAAAAGAAAAGTTTTATATCACTAGGAAAAAAAAAGCATATTTTCACTGTTTAAGAAGTACAGTACAGCAAAAAGAAAGAGAAAGTCAAACTAAATTTGAATTTAAGATTATATTCCGCAGAAGTTTTTCATTGTAATGAAAAAAAAAAATCCATACTGAAGTGCATTTTTTTAACATTTATGTTTATTACTTATGTGAAATTATTCAAATTAAAAAACAATGTTTAATTAAAAATTATTTAATTGAACATAAAGACTTATTGCTGTACTCCAGAGTAAGAAAAGGCTTAATACCTATTGTAAATCAGTCAACTTTAGAAAAAAAAATCTATTCTAATTTTCTAAAACATACAATAAGTTTTTTTTCTTACTGTATATTTTTATAAATGTAATAGTGCCCCCCCCCCCGTTCATTTAGAAAAGTTATTCATTAACACTTATTTTAAATGCAATCCCTTTTTAAATTTTTTTCTAATTCAGCATTCTCACTTTAAAATGTTGTTTTTCTTTTGATTTGAAACCACTTGATGTAGTAATTAAGGAACACACAAGCAATTTAATATTAATATTTAGTGTTTTCCTGAAAGTTTGTGATGATAGTATTTTAGTTGTACTGTTTTCATCATCTAATATAAGTGTTGAATGTCTAGAAAAAATAAACTATATTTAAATAATCCAAGTCTGTACATTATATTTAAATAAAGTTTAATTTTTCTAAAGACATTCAACACATATGTATACAGTTAATTATATATATTTTAAGTTTATATGTTTTATAATCAAAATACTGAATGCAGCACTAACATTGATTTTATGAATAAAATATTGTATGTGCTATACAATTACAGCAAAGTCATTACCTGTATGCATATTATAGTAATGTACTTTTGCTTTTGGGTAAAATGAATTTAAAATACCTATTCTCTGATGTCATCAGTGATGCAAAAGTGAATAATTGATTGTAAATCGAAGTAGTGGGTACAAATTGATGATGATCTCTATTGTGAAATATTGCTAAGTAGCCAATCGCTAAGCGGGGTAAAGGTGCTATTAATTTTAATATTAAACTAAAATATCTAAATTTTTAATTAAGGTGTTTTAGCATTCTAGTATACCAAACATTCTTCTTTATTTTCTATGAATTACTAAAGATCTTGTTAATACAAATTATTTAAAGAATAGGAAGTAGGCAATAAATATTTCTGGGGTTACTAATTTTTTTACAGTAGTTATTCATGGAGTACTACAAGATTTAGTCCTGGGTTCTATTTTAATAATTTTTATTAGTCATTAGACTAGAGATTATCCTCTTAATAAATAATATTTCTATAGTGTGATTTTCACTACTCCACTCTCATATAAGGTAGGGACTGGTTCCTATCCACTTTTAACACCTTGTGGAGAGGTTTAATCATAAACCTTTGAACAAAGATATGAGAAAATGATGTATGATTCCCAAGATGTACATTACATGCTGAACTAGCACTTATCACGTGGCCCAGATCTCAATCTCTTGCACACTTCTTTATCATTTTTAGTATATATAGTGTAGATATATGACTCATTTCACATACATACATATTATTTAATTAAAAAAAAAATTTCTTTTATATATATATTTATGTGTACGTATATTATATGTGGGTGATAAATTAATAAGTGGTGAATGAATATAATGTTGTAAGAAATGATATTTTAATATGTTATTTTTCTTATTAAATAATTAATATATTCAGTTATTTAGTTTTATTTTTGGTTAAAATAAAGCAGATCAGAAAGAAAGTGTCAAATAAAGTGATCTAGATAAGAGATTAGGAGATTAAAAAAATGTACACGTGCAAAAGAGTGTGAAAGAATGAGAACGTCTGTATAAACACAAAAACACTTTTACACCTATTTGTAATGACTATGGATTGCCAGCTTTATTGTTTGTTACCTGTATCTAAGGTTATTTTTATAAAGGGGTTGCTTTGATGTAATAAAGCGTGATTATTAATTTTCTTGTAAAATCGCGATAGTACATCAACTTGTCAAACTCTGATTTTTTTGTCTTTTATCTCAAGATAAGATATGCAGGTGGTCAGTTTCTTTTGACCAAAGATTCGCAATAAAAATGAATAAAATGTTTAAAGGACACTCAGTATGATTATTTTAGAGAGATAGACAGTCACTCAGTATCATTATTATTAAGGAGAGATGTAATTATTAAATAGAGATGTAACTCTCACTCAATTTTTTCCTCGTTATTAATGTTGATAAGGAAAAAAAAAGGAAAGTAGGCAATTTGATTTTTTTTTTTTACTCTTTAAAAATTGAACAAGGGAAAAGAAGGAAAAGACTCTTGTATAAAGTCAAAATAGACGAAGATGTGCGGATATACAAGTAATCTCCAAAAATATTAATATTGAAAAAAGAAGGAAAATGGAACAAAATTGAATTTATAAGAAGAAGTTATTGACAATTCTATGAAATGAGATTAACATATTTTTCTGAGTATAATACCATGACTCTGCATTGCTAAACCATTTTTTTCTGCTTCCTGATTAATACAGAATGAGTTAAAACCACTAATCTACTGTGGTCTCATATACCAATCAAATAATAACCAACAAAATGAAAGAGTTTGAAGCCAACCACACAAGCTATATGAAATGCTTCTTTTCTGGTTCCTGGTCTATTCTAGGCTCATTACCTTTGGATGGATGGAGAAGAGGAAGGAAGAGGAAGAGAAAATGTATAAATTCCATATATCGCCAAGTTTGAAGCCATGAATCAAATTTTTGTTAAAGTTTACCTCAGTCATCTAAAGTGTCTACAGCGATTATTTTTTTAAAAATGGGAGAGACAAGCAAATCCACCAGTACATACTTATTAAAAAGTATTTATAATAACTCTTTTTTAAAATGGTAGAAGGAAGCCAATCAACAATAAATAATTTTAGAATTAAAGAAACCAACAAGTCAATTGATTCATGTTTATCTTAACAGTATCTGCAATAACTTTCTTTTTTATGGAGCAAAGACAAGCAGTTTGAAAATTCAAACTCAGGACATTTATAAGAAGTGAAAGTGATCGGGTAACTATGAACTTTCTTTAACAGATTTTTATTCTTACTTATTAAAAGTAAACCTTAATTTACTGGTCAAAGCAATTTTCTTTTTTGATACAGAAACATTAAAGACTTGTTTATCTATAGTTATTTGCAATATCTCACAACATAGCACAAACATAGTTTAAATCTTTAAACTTAAATTTTTCATTATTTTTTTTATATTATATATTGTAATGTTGAAATGTTTTTTTTTAATTGTTCTTCAGTTGTTAATGATAATGAGCAACCTATAAATATATGCATTTATAATGTTTTTTTTTATTTTATCTTGTTGCATATTAAAATTAATATCATGTATTTTATTTTATTTTGCTAAAAGGTTGCAAAATTATTTTTATATATGTAATTTGTGGGTATACATTTTGAAACATATATGTTAACATTACCGAATGTGTGCATGTGTAACTGCTTATACAAACATGTCAAGGAATAGGTTATATGTAAATAGTTTAAATATGAGAAATTATAAAGCAAGGCTTACATATGAATGGAAGTGAAATAAAACACACAGGATACATATGAAATTTATTTTATGATATAATAAGTTAGGAAAGACTTAAGTAAGCATTCCATAAAATGTATTTTTTTTTAAGCCAGCTTATTTTAAAATATCCAGAAATGACAAACCTATATATTAAGTTTATTTGCTTGTGCTTATATAAATTTTTATATTAATTTTTGTATTGAATTAATGTAATAATAAGCTATTTATTTAATTATTGATTTGATTTTAAAGAAAGAAAGAAAGAGTAATAGTATTAATAAAATATAATTATATATATATCTTAATTGGTTTTCCGAGTTCTTATTAAAAAAAAAATATTGTTGTGTTTTTCTTGTCTTGATTCTATCATTTTAATTCATCATCATTGCTTGCAGTTATTAGGTATTATCATTCGTAAATATTGAGCAATCACTTGCAAATATTAAGCGCTCGCAAAAGGTTAAGTAAACTAGAATGTTAATTTATCTTTGGGTATTTAAGGATTAGGCTTGATAATAACCAAATTTTAGTAATTATAGTTCAATAGTAGAAAAGCTAAAATTGGGTTGTGTCCATGAATTATGATCATCCTCATCAAAGATGGATATCGTGTTATTGATTAAAATGTTTCAAATAATACTATATAAGAGTTATGATTGCCATCATCATCATTAATAAATTATAATCACTCAATCTAACGTTTAACAGAATTAATATATGTAGTAAATAAAAGATTTATAGAAAGATGAATATCATGCATAGAGATTCATGATGATCATTCTTCATCACTAGTATTATTAAATCCTGATTTTAACTATAAAAGTATTTTAGTAAATAACTTTAAACTTATATAAATGCTAGTAAGTGTAGTATTTAAATCTCAGTTTGAAATAGGATAATTTTTAATAAATGCATATGAGTTTATAAAGATTAATTATTGTTGTGAGTTTATTAATAAGCTATGGCTAGTATCATCATCACTATTATTATTGTCATTATTATGATATCACTATTACTATCATTATTACTATGATATCACTATTATTATCATCATCATTATTACCTTTATATTATGATAAATAATCTAGTTAAATGGCCATCAATATCAATAATGGTCTTCACATGCTTGTTTAGAAGCCATTAATAAGATGATACTTGTCTGTTCATCAATATACGTAAATGAGCTAGCAATGTCTATAAGAATCTTTGATCTATAATATAAATTTTGGTAATATTGGGATCTTGTAATTTTATCGATATAGATAAAATGTAAGAATGTCATTTTTTCATTAGTCATCCAAGTCATGTGTGATAAAAATGTACTGAATGAGTTTGAACTCAGTACACTCTAGACAGATATTTATCTAGATTTAAAACAATCTAGTGGCGTTCGTGGGAAAACACATATACGTAGCTAAACTGAATAAAGAGTAATATAATTCCTTTCCAACTTCATAACATTAACTTTATATAATATATATTTTATAAGTTGTCATAAATAGCACCAGTGTGTACATGTGACCATGAATGGTCTTATATGGTTGGAAAGAAGAATAGGAAGGATTCTTTGTTAAAAGAACCTAGTATGGGAGATAAGCATAATGCACTCCAGGAATCTCAAAGTGGGTAATTTTATTCAGTTGCTATATTTAATATTCTTTTATTTGATGACAATGGCCAGTATGTTTTATTGTTCAAATGACATCCCCAATATTTAGATATTATTAAATCTTTAATGATGATAGTTTTAATTGTCATTGTTGTTATTTTATATGGAGAAATGAGATAACTTATTTATTTCATTACTAATGTGACAGAATTAATGTTTAGGATAGTTGCAATCGGGCTATAATGTTATATTTAGTTAATGAATTATGGCAACTATCATTTCATCACTCATCTATTTATCTATACTGTGACAATGTTTACTTACTGTTACAAATAACAGATTGGATAAACATATATGTTAATAATGGATCATTTTCTATCAATTTATTATTATTTCTGTCGCAAATGTCCTTCATTCAGTTACAAATATTCATTATTTCAGTTACAATAGATAGCTAATTAATTAAACTGTAATAATTGGACATCTATATATACTGAATAATGGCAAACACATGTGTAAGGGATTGTGGTTTAGGTCATCTGATGAGTGCTGGTTCAGCATGAAATGTGTATTTTGTGGGTAGATTGTACATCGTTTTCACATTTTCAGTCATATGTTAAGGGTTACACCCACCCACAATGTGCTAAAAGTGGATAGAAACCAGTGCCTATCTTTCATGAGACTAGTGTAGTGAAAATTACACTACAGAAATATTATTAATTAAATGGGTTTCATTTTGTTTTTAATTTATGTAAATGATATATTTCCAATATATTTAGAATTATAGATTTATGATTTTGCAGATGTTTTGTCACGTGCTTTAATCATTTACTTATTTTGAAAAAATATTTAATGATGATTTACTTTTAATTAGAAAATGATTAGCATTTAATTGTTTATAGTTAAGTTGAATGAAATTTTAAAACGATCCATTTTTCTTGAAAATTTATTTCATATTCTCTTGACATTACTATTTATAATTACTATTTTTGCATTGCAATAATACTTGTATTTATGCTAATATTTTATTTGTTAATAATTATTGTTATTTAAATGTATTTATTGATTTTAGATTATTCTGTTAAAATCATATTCCCTTTTTTTATTTTCATAAATTAAATTATATGTTCTATTTATAATAATAATAATAATAATAATAGATTACTCCACTGCACATGTGCTTTACAGATCAAACGCTTTTTAATGAATACTCTCCTTTCCAAACACAAGATAAAGTACACCTGGGTCTCGTTTTATGTGGTAGATAGGTTCCACAGAAAGCCCACATTAAAAAAAATTGCACAATAATAGACTTAATTTATCTTGAAAAATGGGGGATAGGGGGTTGTAATTTTCAGAATTTGCATAAAAGCAAAGCAACAAAGAAAAATTACTTTAAAATTCGCATTAAAAAAATAAGCAAATAAAGTATGACTAATAAAAAATTTCAAATATTTGAAAAATATTAATACAAGATAAACTTTTTTTCCTTTTCTTATTACTACAGTATTTAATTTTACATGTTCCATACATATTTTAATCATTACTGCTAGAGTTCATTTGTAAACTGGTAAGAAATCAGATTCGAAGTGATGTGATGTATTGTGGCTTCTCCTTAAACGAAGTCAAGAATCTCTCAGCAATTACGCACAGAGAAACCTGTTAAGCCACTTTATTTTTATTTGTGATGTGATGTACAACTAGCACCATTTTCAGTCTTGTGCTGTGTTAATGGTTTTCTGTTTCTATATTAAAAAAAGAAGATCGCAATCAAAACATTATCATTAGAAAGATTATTTTCAGTTTATAAAATCTTCGTTTTTTATTTTAAAAATCTAAAAGATTATTTATTTCTGTTATATATAATATATGTTTTAAAAGTTTAAATTTTTTGAATATTTATTGCGATATTTTTATATGTAAGTATAAATAGGTTATTTACATAGAAGCTAAGTTCTAAATACAGCTTCAGGCCATATTCACATTACCTGCTAATATAACGTTATATTTTTGAAGAAAAAAAAAGTATTTCAAGTCAAAATAAGTTATTAATAATTTAAATTTCTTGATATCTAATAAATATAGTGAAATATGAAAGGTATTAATAAAAAATATGAATCGCATAACTTCAAAATCGCATTAAAATAATCCACATAAAACAAGACCCAGGTGTATTCATTAAAAAGCATTCTATCTGTAAAGCACATGTGCAGTGGAGTAATCTCTTATTATTATTATTATTACAATTTAAAACATTGCCCTATATAAATAAAATATTTGTTACATATGTTCTATTTATTTAATGGAAAGTTCTTCCAGTATCATTTATGCCATCTAGAGTAAGCTTTAGCATTCAATAGATGCCGGATAATCATTTACATTAGATAGTATAGACATAGTGAGATTGAAAGAAATTGCTATTAGTTATCAAAAAAGTTTAAGAAAAGATTATGTGATGTCTTTTCAGTCATGTGATATCTTATTGGTTCTTCTACTTACCCAAGTTTCTATCTCAATCAGCTTTAATTACTACTATATTTTTTGTTTCAAAGCTTATTTTCTTTTGGGGGAACTATGTTACTTTTGTAATGTCTAGAATTATACAAAGCATATTATTTTTGTCAGATCTCATGCCACATGTTAGATATTTATGGGACTCAATAGTATACTAGATGTTTTTCGTTTATGTCAATATAGAATACTTCTTTGATATACATTGTAGAAGATATCACTTAGATTCTAGATCTTATGTCCCTAATTATCTACTAAATATCAATTAACTATACCAATGTTTCTCAAAACTTCCAGTTGAAAGTAGCTTAATTATAATGGTCCAAATTCTTTACTATATTTATGCAAGAATATTCTTTGAATTTAACTATCATCAGTTATTTGATTTTTAAAAAATGTTTTTATGTGATTTTAATTTATATATAATGTTTTATCTGATATATTTTAAACATCTTACTCATGGTTTTTTAATATGGAGTTTATATTCCTATGTTATTTATTTCTTGTTTACTGAATAAATAATTAAAAAATAAAATAAATATTCTTTTGAAAAATCGTACTCTCATTATTGGTTGGTTAATATTCTAAAATTGGGCTTTTTTTTACATTTTGAATTTTTGGCCATTTTGCATCAGATTATGGTTTTATTTTTTTTGGAAAATTTTCACATTGAATGTATTTTATGTCTACCAAACACTTTCACTCCTATTCAAAGGGTTTTCTCCTTTATAAATAATATTTGCTCTAAAGAAAGACATAAAACAGCTGAAAAAACTATTGAACATTAATATTTTGTAAAATAAACACTGAAGTACACAGTGATTATATGGTGAACTATTTCCATCATCTAATATTAATTGTTAAATGCCTTCAGAATAATTCAAACTTTGTCTAAACTTTTCAAATATATTCATCTGTTTGTAATAGCACCCATATTAATATATAACAATGTTTTTTTTTTCATGGGTCAAAGAATTGGCTGGGAATACAATGTTTTGAATGGTATTTTTATCTTTTTTTTCCAGATTTTATTGGACTGACCAGTATCAGTAGTCATGGAAATCAAAATGGCACCTTTAAATTCATGAATTTTGAATTTAAGACAACATTCTAATGAATTAAACTGTTTTACCTTTGATAGAATAACCAAATTTCGTTAGAATGTCACTTTAAATTCAGTCATAAATTTAAAAGATCTGATTTGATGCCCGTTCTAATACTGTCACTGGTTAGGCCAGCAATACCTGAAATAGAGAGGAAAATATTATAACTGGAAACATTGTGTTGTGTGGTATTATTACAGTTAAATGTATTTGAAAAGTTTAAATAAAGTTTGATTTTTTAAAGGACATTTAACAATTAATATTAGATGACTGAAATAATCCAATATATAATTAGGACTGAAATAGCATCATCACAAACTTAGAGACAAATACTGAAGTAAGCTGAATGAATATTTCAAACAAATTAAGAACATAAAACTTTTTTTTAAAGTGTTACAATAGTGACGAGTATAATTAGTCTCCATCAGATTGTACATTTTTATTTGTATATATATGTAATGACCTTAATTGTTTATACTTCTGTAAATAATGTAATAAGTGTGCTTTTAAGCAACCACAGAGAAGCATGTTATTACATAAATTAAATACAACTTAATACTTTTGAGAACTTATGGTGTTTTCATATTCATAACAAGACGAACTATGCAACTCTCGAGAAACTTGTTATTTCTATAAATTAAATATGGCTTAGTGCTTTCGAGAACTTATGGAGTTTTCATATTCATATCAAGATGAACTATAATTATTATTATTGTTCATCTTCTTAGCAAGATTAATTATTGTTATGATTACAGTTTATTTTGCTATGAATATGAGAAAGCCATAAGTTCTCCAAAGCACTAAGCTGTATTTAATTTATAAATAACAAGCTTCTCCATAGTTGCATATAAGCATACTTATTACATATATTAATATATATTGTCCTGATTTTTAATAGACTTAATTTGAAATTATTATATCATTACTGATTTCTATGATAGTAAAGACCCAGCAGTTGGATTTATTATCACTGTGGTAGTTAAGCTTAATCACATTTCATATTTCCATTAATTTCTTTAATAAAGAATGTTGGTTGTAAATAATTATGTATAATAGAATTTCTATATTTTCTAGAGTTGAAATAAGAAAGATTCAAGTATTTGCATGTTTAATTAGTGTTTAAGCATTAGAACTCTTTGCTTTACAATTTAATGTAATAGTAAAAAAAGCAGTAATGGAATGGTTTGTTGTTTAGAAAAAAATACAATGATTGAGTACTTACTATAAGTGCCAGAGTCAAAACTGTGATTCATGATCTTTTATCTCTCAAGTCCACCCAATCATTGCACCAAAATGTGTAGTGTAAAACATAGTAGTGATGATGGTAGTCTCCTTCAATGAATTTCCATCAATAAAATTGAATAAAATATTTGACTTACTTTTTGTGCAATTTGCACTAAATGCTAACCTATTTGGTACTATGATTGTTGAATTGCTTTTCTTACAGTAGGCATAGAGAGTGTTGTATCAATACTATTGTTAAGGTCCATCAGTAATATTAATTTGTATAGTTACATTTTAGTGTTAATGAATCTATGATTTAGTTTTCATTTTTGTTCCTAGATGGCAGGCTTAATTATAAGATAAGGACAATCCTAAAATGTACTGTTATTTGCACAATTTGGTGGGGATTTTTATGTTGTTCTTAAATAGGAAAGATGATCAAAGTTGTTTTTAAGATAAATATAAAATATATTTTATTTTTATACTTTCTAATATTTTTTGAAATACTGAAAATCAACACTTTAAGATGGAATTTTTTTTTACCTTAATGTTAATAAAGACATAGATGTTTTTATTTATTTATCATGCTTTTTATTTATCAATGTAATTTTAATATTTTAAATATTTTAGACTTAAAACTGTTTTGAATGATAATTCTGCTAAAAAAATAATTTAATTGTGTTACAAACTTTATTCAAACTGAAGAACTTTATCAAATTTTTATGTGTAATAGATAGCAGAAAAAATGAGACAGGATAACATTTACATATATTCAGTAAATATAATAATGATACGTCATCAAAATAGGAAAATATTTTTTGGAAAGGGGGAGAAGGAAACCAATCATTGTTCCAATGTTTGAGTAAGAAAGATCTATTTTTAGCATTACTTGACCTAACTTTGATTATATATTATGATGGAGACTAATTTTTAACCATGATTTCTAATTGATTTAAATTTCTTAATGATTATGCATGTTGGGAGTTACAAGAAGAGATCGAAAATGCAATATATGGTTAAGAAAACAAACAGGTGTTACTGACCTCATTGAAAAAATTAAAAGGCTGAAATGGAGTTGGGCTGGACATATTACTAGAAGAGATGATAATAGATGGACAATTGAAATTCTAAACTAGATTCCAAGAGATTGTAAAAGACCCAGAAAGAGACCACATGTGAGATGGATGAATGAAATAAGAAAGTGTGCAGGGATGGTGTGGAGAAGAGAAGCTAAAGATCGGAGAAGTGGATTGAACTTAGAGAGACCATCCTGCAATGGCTTGATAATGGTTGATGATGATGGTGTGTAGATACTTTTGTAAATATTTGTCATATGTAAATAAATGTTTAGTGCATTAGAGGGCAAATAAAATCCTTTGAAAGAGCATTTCGTGTGCTCCTTGACACATTAAACATGTCATATCTATCTATTTAAATCACTGTTCATATCTTAGAAAAAAGTAAGATTGGTACGGCATTAAGACTTAATTTGATTTTTAAAAAATCAAAATGTTTAGATTTTAATGACCAGAATTTGAAGTGATATATTAATTTTCCATTGAGGATTCTCAAATATTTTAATATATATAAACAAACACTATCAGTTTTTTAGGAGTCATGTAATATTTGAGCTCCGAAATATCTAGTGCAGCAATTCCTTTCAATCAAACAAATTAATGGGTTTTTTTTACTTTACTTTATTCAGCTGAGAATGAATTCAGGAACTTTTAGCTTCCATGGCAGCTATCGCACCATAGACTTAGGTCGCGCGAAATCTTTAATACATTTCTTGAAAATGTAAATAAGAATATTCTGTATCTCCACACTTAAGCATGCTTGCAAAAAATAATAATAATTAAGCTTATTTATAAATATCTCTGTGTGTGCGGAGAATTAATGTTATCTATGCATAAATGTTATTTATGTGTATGTTTTAAGTATCTCCGCACACAGGCACTTTAAAAAATAAGGAAGCCTATTTATAAATGTTATTTGCGGGTGTCTCTAAAGGTCTGCACACACGCCCGTTAAAAATAATTAAGCCTATTTATAAATGTTATCCATGTATGAGTTCTAAGAATCTTCACACACATGCACACCAAAAATAGTTAAACCTGTTTATAAATGTTATCTATGTATGTGTTCTAAGTATCTCCACACACACGCATATCAAAAAATAATTAAGCCTTTATTTACAAATGTTATTTTTATGTGCGCTCAAAATATTTTCACACCCACATGTACTTTAAAAAATAGTTTAGTCTATTTATAAATGTTATCTATGTGTACGTTACAAAAAGTTTATTTGTAAAAATTATTTATATAAGCGTGTGTGTGCTCGAAGCTAATTAACGCCATTCTTATTCTAGTCAAAGCATGGAATAATTCATTTTGTAAATATTTTTTTTATTTCCTCAGAGACTGCTATTCTACAATTGAAAACGATCTTTTTGAGTAAAATGAGAAACCGTTTGCTGCTTTTAAAAATTTACCACATAGTGGCTAACATTCTGAGAATTATCTCGAATAATATGACTGACTTTTTACTAATTGCATTTTTATTTTTAATTAATGACACAAATTTGAAAACTTATTATATAATAAAAAAAACATTAAAATTTTAATCGCGCTATAGTGCTCAATTAATAACTTGAATATTCAGTAATTATCTCAGCTGTTTGTTTTCAGAATCCCAAACGTAATAATAATGAATTGTATGCTTTATTTATTTGTAATATTTGATACCATTAATAGAAATAAAATAAGTTGGAAATGGAGCTGATGTTTCGGCTTTTCTTGCCTTTCCTGCGACCACTTGCAACGTATTTTACTGGTTTTGCATTTATTTTGATGACAGAAATTGATATCGAAATACACTGTATATTGATTTATTGGGCAAAAACAAAAAAGGCTGAAGATGTCAGAAGAATATAGCCAAAAGAAGCTACAAAGGATCCAATTCCACTTACAATGTCATTAATTGATAAGGAATAATATTTGCTTGAAGATATGTGATTATGGTACATTAGATGTGATAATATGTTGGACTATTTCCATCATCTATTAGTAAATGTTAAATGTATAGAAAATTTTAAACTTTATTTAAATTTTTCAAATACAAACAACTTGTTAGTAATAGCACACAAGTAGACAGTACAGGTTAGTAATTACACAACAATTCTAGTAGTAGTATTCTCCACTCTTCAAGTATTGCTGGCCTGACCAGTGACAGTATTCACAGAGGAGTTGAACTTGCATGTTTAGATTCTTGAATATTGAATTTAAGGCAAATGCTCTAATCAACTGAGCCATTCTGTCAACGGCAACAGATTTAATATCACTATAGTGCTCAATTAATAACTTTCATCTTCAGTAATTATTGGTTCGGAAATCAGTGATTTGGAAAATGAAAAGGTTCACATAGAACAAAATCTCATAAAGAATGGTTATCCATCAGTCATCATTGGGAAATCTTTGATAGACAACAAAAAGAGATGCCAAAAGAAAAAAGTTATTTGCACTGTAGTGTATCCATACATACCAGGATTGGCAGACAAATTAAAGAAAATATGCAGTCAATATAACATTAGAACAGCTTTTCACAGCCATACCACACTTTAAGGAATTCTTACTTCTACCAAGCCTAAATTGGAAATGCTGAAGAACATAAACTACACCTTTGATATACCATGTGAATGTGGAAATAAATATATTGGTGAGTTCTGTTGCTCTGTTGAACGGTGATTGAAAGAGCACAAACTAATGAATAAAAGAGAAAAACAGATATATCTATAGTAGCAGACCATATATGTTCTAATGTTCATATGTTTAATTGAGAAAATGCAAAAATATTGGATAGAGAGGAAAAGATGCAAAGAAGAAAATTCAAGGAAACTGCTCATATGACAATGGCAAATAATTTTGTAGTCAACCAAGTGTGGCAATACACAATGTGTGGAAGCTTTTAATTAATCTTGCTCTTATACATTTTTTTTTTTAAAAAAAAAAAAAAACAAAACCTCTAATTAACCTTGCTCTTGAAAAAAAAAATTGAAGGACTCAAGAGAATTTGAAACAACCTGCATATATAAATATATGAAATTTTTACTATCTGCTATCTTTAACAGGTTAGCTCATTTGGTTAGAGCATTTGCTTTAAATTTGATATTTGAGAATCTAAAGGTGTCAATTCTACTCCTATGTGAATAGAAGAAAAGTGGAGATTAATACTACTCAATCTGTGTTGTCTATTTGTGTGTTATTACTAACAAGTTGTTTGTATTTGATAGGTTTGAATAAAGTTTAAAATTTTCTATACATTTAACATTTATTGATAGATGATGGAAATAGCCCAACATATTATCACATAAGGAATAATATTTCTGAAGTATAATTTTCACTACCCATTCTTACGCAAGACATGGATTAGTTTCTTTTCATTTTTAACATCTTGTGGAGAAGTATATTCATAAACAAATGACCAAAAAGATGTGAAAAAGATGTAGGAGACCCCAAAATGTACATTTCATGCACCCATCAGTTGATCCAGATTACAATATCTTAAGCATATCTTTATTATTGTTCAGTATATATAGTTGGCCAATCACTACAATAAAAATGGACTGAAATCAGCCCATATCTTGCATGAGAATGGTGTTGTGAAAATTGCATTACAGAAATATTATTCCTTAAGTGGATTAACTCTAGTCTCATGAATGACTAATAAAAAATTATTAATATATTTCCATTAAGTGGGTTGTGTCAAAATTGTGAGGGCAGTAAATTTGACACATCAATTAAATTGTAGTAATTGACTATCTATATATACTGAACAATGATAAAAATATGTGTGAGAGATTGTAATCTGGGCCAACTGATGAGTGCTGACTGGTTCAGCACAAAATGCGCATCTTGGGGTTTATATATTTTCTTCACATCTTTGGTAATATGTTTATAATTATGCCCCCTCCACAAGACGTTAAAAGCATTTTTATTATATTTTATTTGTTTGTTTTTTTTTTAAAAAAATATTACAATTTAAAATCTTCTGTTTTGAAAGTAGTTCTTAAATATTTATAAATTCTTCCTGATGAGTAGCTGCTTAGTAAATATGCATGCATGCTACTTAACAAAACCATTTAAATATCACATGACTGACCAAAGATCACATAACTAGGTACTTAATAAAATTGGAAAGTAAATCTGCTTTTAAGAGTATAAAATTTGTGTCATTTTGTTAATTTTATTTTATCATTTAATGGTTAAACTGATTCCAAATATCGCTACTAACGGTTTAATAATAATTAATAATTTTATTTTAGCTATAAATTCAATTTTTATACATCATCCTCATTTTTAACTGTTATCAGATGGTTTCTTCAAATTCAATCCATCTTCTCTGATCTCTAGTCTCTCTTCTCCACATCACCCCTGCACACTTTTTTATTTATCCATCCATCTCACATGTGGTCTCTTTCTAGATCTTTTACAATCTCTTGGTATCCAGTTTAAGATTTCAATTGTCCATCTATTATCATTTCTCCATCCCTACTCCACTTCAGTCTTTTAAATCTTTCAATGATGTCAGTAACACCTGTTTATTCTGTTACCTGTGTATTTCTTTTTAATGTCCTCTTGTTACTGTAACATGTGCCTCTCCCTACTTTGTTGAGTGATCTAAAGCCTCTTTATTTCTCTTCTGTTAAGTGTCCAAGTCTCAGATTCATAAGTAAGAACTGCTAAAACACAATTTATTAAAAATATTTTTCAAACACATAGGCATATTTTCTTTTAATATTAAGTTTTTGCTAGCAAAAGTACTCCAAACAAATTTAATTCTTTGATTAACTTCATTTATTATGTTTCCATATGTAATAATAATATGACCAAGATATCTGTGGTTGTTAACATTATCAATCTTTATTTTCAGCTTTTGAGAAAATCCATTGAACATTACCTTAGTCTTTTTAATGTTTACCTTTAGTCCTACTTTTTTACTTTCATATGATAACTTTTGTAATATTTCCTGAAGCTATGAAGCATTATTTGCAAAAACAACTACATCATCAAATAATCTCATTTACTTTATTTCTTTAGCTTCTCATTTTAATCCACAAAATACTTCTTGCAGCACTGCTGTAAAAAGTTTTGGAGATATGCCTTCTTAGTTTTGGAGATATGGAGTCACTCTGTCTTTCACTCTTCTCAATGATAACCTTCCTAGTATCATTATGTAATCTAATTGTTGTTGTTGTTACATTTTTACAAATATTCTTTAGAATATGACAATATCCTGGGTCTATACTTTGATGATCCAATGTGTTAATTACTGAAGAAATGCTTATAGAATTAAATACCTTTTCAAAATCTGCAAATCCAAATCATAATTTTTACACATAATGACGTATATAGATTTGAATTAATTGCAATATTTTAAAATATATATAGAAACAACAATTGTGTAGTAATGGCAATATATGTATATTAAAAATGTAATTATTATTATAATGTCTTTATGATTTATTCCATTGTTACAATGGCGAATTCTGGAGCTCAAGATTTCCATATACCATAGCTCCAGTTCAATTCATATGAGTACTTGAATTTGATATGAACACCCAAGTGATAAATCATTCAATTCATATACTACTATTATTATAGCCAAATGCCTTATATGATTTAATGCAATGGTGAACTTGGGATATTGAGATTCTTATATAAACAGTCAACAGTTTCGCTTGTCTTACAATCTTTGTCAGAGCTATAAAGTACATAGTATTGTTGAGGCAGTTTGTGAAGAAAGAAATTATAGATCAGAGAAAGGTTAAAGAACCTACCCTGACGCCTCTCTTAGGAGTGCCAAAGCACGAAACCATGGTCAGGGGTTTGGGGAGGGGTTCCTGACAGAGATATTTTAAGTGCTGGTTCTGGCTAAGCATTTATCACAAAGCTTGTAGAGGAATTGGCAATCCTCATTGTTTATAACTTACAAGCTTAAGAGATAGGGTCATATGATCTATGACTCTTATTTTGACTATTTAAAGGTTAAAGAAGTTTGGTTTATTGTGTGAAGTGAACGCATTATAATTCGAGAGCCAATAGCGTTCAAACAAGCAAAAAATGATTTTCTTTAAATTTATATGAAAGAATAGTGTTTTTTAAATTTATTTTCAATAGCTATGGTGATGATATCAATGTGATATTGAAGGCATACTTTGTTCGATTGTTTGTTTGTTTTTTCAAATTAATTTTTTATACTTTTTTTTTATAATATCTATATATTAATAAGTAACATATTATAACAAACGTATGAAAGAAATTTTATATATATATTGTGCCCTTTTCTATAGATCAATGATGGTTATAAATGGTCAATTACTAAAAAATTTTAAAATTAATATTATATAGTATTTAAAATTATAGATTATATTAAGCAGTAAAAGATTAATATGATATATTTAATAATAAGTATTGTGATGGTGAGAATTGTATCTAATTCTATATTTTTCTAAATTGTTTTTCAAAATTTTATATAATTATTTTATATAATATAAGTAGCAAATTTATTAAGACAGATAAAATTAGACTAAACACCGGAAATGACTACGTGACTGTCTGGAATATTCTATGTATAAGCACCGGTTTAAATTAATACTAATAATTAAAATATTTAAATAGTATATTATAGAAGTGGATGGAATTGTCACACATCATAATAAAAATAAGTAGTATACACCTTTATTAATTATTGTTTCAAAATTGTTTTAAAGGTAGTTAAATTGTAATAGATAATAATTGATTTAAAAATAATAATGAGTTAACATTTAAGTCTATTACGTCATGATTTTAAAACTTTAGAAATTGTTTATAAATCCAAGTAGGGATTGACCAATAAAAAATAGATCTTGGCAGACAACCAAAATCGCACCAACT
This sequence comes from Epiperipatus broadwayi, assembly GCA_028023455.1. Classification (NCBI taxonomy): domain Eukaryota; kingdom Metazoa; phylum Onychophora; class Udeonychophora; order Euonychophora; family Peripatidae; genus Epiperipatus; species Epiperipatus broadwayi. Next base: position 26,215,913 of record JAQFVV010012394.1, on the reverse strand, counting down.
AATTGTATAAACGGGGGGAGAACAAAAATGTGTTGACTCCAGAGCAGAGGTAAAATTTTAAGCTCTCTAAATTTTTTTCTTTCTTCAATTTATTAGTCAATTTTATTATAATTTTAATAATATCTTTGAAAGAAACCAACTGACAATTTAAAAATCATCCGAAGAGAATCTTAGAATAAAATGTTTTAAAAAAAGTTTTTCATAGTAATGTTTCACTAACTTTACAGTAACCTGCCAGTGGATTCTATCGAAATATAATCGGAGTTTTCAATAGAAAATGGATAGATTCTTAAAACCAAGTTGTAAATTTTATAATGTTCCAAATATGTTAATATTATTCGTTGATATAGTTTATATAGCGTATCACTATGAAAGCTGTTTTCATGCGTATAAAATCAATGAAAGGACATTGTGCGCAAAGTTAATGAAGATAATGGAAAATAAAAATAAGTATTATTCGTATAAGAATAAATGGACAAAGGAATTTTAATATTGAAATAGTTTGAATTGCTTTCTTTAAGATGACTTGAGAAAATACTCTAGAAAATAGTTAAAGATCGGAAGTAGTGTATATAAAATAATAATGAATGAAAGTGAAGTTTACCAAGGAAAACACTTGCCTAAAGAAAAAAAATATTTTACAGAAGAGAAATATAAAATATTGGATCCATGGAAAATGCAATTGGTACTGTAATTATTAAATAATTGTAGTTTAACTAGAAATAAAGATGCATCAACGCGCCGAGGTAATATTCGCCAGAACATTAAAAAGCTTCGTGGGATAACTAAATAAAATGTTTTCTAATAATTTTGGATTAAACACTAAAACTAAAGATCGTCTAAACAGTTTATTAAATGAACTAATTTATTTAAAACTTTAATAAGCAGAAAGGAGAACATTCGGACAAAAGAAGAAATAATAAATATTATGGGACTAACCAAGATTTACCATCAGAAAAATATGTGATTATGGTTTGAATTATTTTCTTTACTAGTCTAAGTTAAACATTA